>JAHXMU010000059.1:773958-895077 GCA_019455685.1 Philornis downsi
GCTAAAATAACATGAGAGAAGAAATGAAAAAGACATTAAAAAATACACATGGAGAAATATTATGTGAATACAACTAAAATAAATTGGAGCTCAAGGGATATTTTAATTATTTTGAATTTTACATATATCACAAACTTTCATATAGCTGCTCAACAATTCATATCCTATCGCAGCCTGTGGACTGAAGAATGGGGTTTTGCGTTCACAAAACAGTTTTCAGTATCTTTGTATCGGACCTAGTTTAGTTGGCATATCTCCTTAACAGATTTTAAAACAGTTAAATTATGTGAAACATTTTATTTTTCTTTTTTTGAATATCAATCATAGCGGTCTTTTAAATGCTCTAACTTTTTACTAAATTCTCATGTTAAGAAGAAAATTTAAACATTACATTTTGACATGAATGCATATTTCTAAACTAGGTAAATTTCGTGGTATTTTAAAATATAAAAGCGACCAAGAAAGATTGAAATAAATTTTGAGATCATCGTTGCTTTTCAAAAACAATTTGAATTTATCTATCACTTACCTAGATGACGGATATAACTGCTGTTTCCTTTTACGAGCCAGCTCCTCCCAATGAAGTTTTGATCAACCTCCCTGCGACACCTATTGAATTCATTGCCACAGGTTTTTTATGCTTTAATGTCGGGACTCATCATCACAATATGACCAAGCTAAAGTAATCACTGTTTTTAAATCGGTTGAACATGTCGGTCTGAACATGACGATACTCTCCGTTAAGGAAGATAGGTCCATATATTCCTTTTGAGGTGTTGTTTTCTTGATGACTCTCAAAACTGGTTTGTCCGCACAGGATTCCGCGCTGTGCAGCAGGATAGATTACACTATTACAGTGCAGTATGTCGTACGAATCGTGCTATTGTCAACTGTCAAATAACCGTGCACAGAATTCTGCGCTATGAAGCAAGACAGATTACACTATTACAGTACAGTGTGTCGCACGAATCGTGTTATTGTCAACTATCAAACAACCGTAAAGATAATGAAGAAGTTTCTTGCCTAGAACTGCGATGAAGATGTATTCAACAGCATTTGGTTCCAGCAAGATGGAGCAACTATACACATTTCCAGACCGGTTATGGTGGAGCTCTAACAAAAATTCCCAAATAAATTAATATTTAGGAACTCCACTTTCCGCTGGGTCCCAAGGTCACATGACCTAACTACACCAGGATTTATTTTATGTTGTTATGTCAAGCAAGAAGCACAACAAAAGAAATCAAGGAATTTGGCTGAATTGAAGCAGTCCATTAAAACAATAATTGAGGCGATGCCGACTTCACTAATTTCCTGATCAAGCGTCGCATATGCGTGAATGAGCATGGAGGTCATTTACGGTCTACCATCTTCAAAACCATATTTTTTATATATGTACAAAACAAAATTAAATTTTCTATACAATAAAAAAAGGAATGAATGAAATACAAAGATTGAAAAAAAAAATGTTGTTAGTATTTCTTATTGTAATGTCATTGGTGCGCCAGCATGTTTTTGGCACAACTGGATTTTTCTTCGTTAAGAATGTGCTTTTGTCACTGAGTTGCCAGCAAAGCTCATTGTAGTATTTGTATTGTAAGGAATATCCTTCTCTTATCTCTACACTGACATCGCTACTTTTATTGACGACGTGACCCAAACACTCAGCGTCTTCGCGGCCATACTCTTTATTCTTCGAAAGAAATAGATGGGTTTTGTCCTCGTCATCGCTAGACTAACTTTTGCCTTCTCAATAATTGAGTGACTGCAATGGCATGTTATAATTTTATCCAATGCTGTCTATATCATCAAATTACCCAAGTGTTACAGATGACACCACAAATAATTATTGCACTTTTTTTTTCAAAATCATTTTCAAAAATACGTTGAATAGGTCGCGCTATAGGCTGGTGTCCTGTCTAAATTCTTGTTTCGTGAAAAATAACTAACTAAAATTTTTATATATCTTTACTGAAAACTTAGTATTATCCTATAAAAAGATAAAGTTAGGCAAGAATGCCAAACTTAGCCATTTTTTCATACAATTTCTGCCTCATATATACACGGCATCTGGAGAATATTTCAAGATGTTGTGAATCAAGGAATTATTTTATCAGTAAAGTAAGTAAAATTCCTAATAGTGATTGTTTTATAATGATTTTAACGACTTCAATCACAAGGTTGGTGTTAGTATCAAAAAACATTTAATTAAATCTGACTCAACCCTTTTTATCAACCAATGTGTGACCAACCTACACTGTGATTCTTAATTTTTCTCCGTGTACAAATGTCAGCAACGTGCAAAAGGTAAAAGAAACAAACCAGTCGTCGTCGTCGTTCAATATCCAGCCAACACAAAAATTCGCACACACCCAGAGATTCCATAGTTCAATGGCTGGCTGACAGCCCGGCTGCTGAGGCAAGGAACTTGGCGTTCCCTGTATACAATCTAGTATGAGATGAAAAACCGGAGAGCAATAGTCGGCCACTACAACAGCGCAAAAAGTGCTTAGAATACGGACGCATCAAAAACGTCTGTTAGTCTTTTTTCTTGCTGCTGCTGCTCGCCTTCTCCATTTGCTTCGTCTGAGTTCCAATGGCTGACAAACTGATACATTACGGGGTTAGTAGACATTGACACCCGCTTTAAAGGCCGTTTGAGTAGCTCCAAAACCAAGAATCCTGCCAGTGTGGCATTCCATTCAACTGTCGCTGCTACTGCTGCTGCTGCATCATCTCAGGCAGTGACAGTTACGATGGTGGTGGTGGTTTTTTTTCTCGTCTCTATTTTACGTCTCATTCTTTAATGGCGGACCAGCAAAAGGCAGCTATGGCTGGCATTATTTGTATCAATGTGAAAATGTTCGAAAAATTTTAGATGGAAACTAAGGAATGGTTTTGGTTTAACACGCAACGAACCCACTTATAAAACTCGATATGAAAAGGAAGGGAATGAATTACGGCTGTGATGATGATGACGTTGATAATAAAAAGACTCACCAATTCAGGGAGAATTGGAAGGCAGGCACAGTGTTTCAGAGTGTACGCTAATCAGTGAATGTATTTAAAAAAAATATATTAATACGAGTATTAATATATCTATCAAACTGAAAAGGTGGACTTTAAGTTTGTATAAACCGAGAACACCCAGACATTTTCGGTAATGGAGTACGGGAACGTATACAGATTTCAAAGCAAAAATAACTTTCTCACTTACTTGGGCTTCCCCGCAAAATGGGAATAAATCTAATACGACTTCAAATTTAAAGCGATTATTCGTATTTTAAGATATGAACAGAATTTCAAGAATTTTACAAATTAAGCTATTAAGAAAAATTGCCTCTCCAAAACGAAAATTTTACAATAATTGCAATATTTGTAACCTGCAAAACTATAGTTTGTTTACTTTTATTAAACGGTCTTAAGCAACACACAAATCTATACCAAAAAATCGAAACATCTCACCAATTTAACCACAAATCTCATTTTGGATTCATTCATGTTCAACTAAACAATTCCTCAGCTTATCTCCATAATATGATTTGGATTTCAAAGTTTTCCTCAAATATCAATATTGGTACTACGAGTATTTAAAGAGCTATATGAGAAAATATTTTTAGAAATTTTACAAAATTCACATTTCTAAGTGTTAAAATAATTGCTATTTCATAGAACTCTTGGAAAGTTTTTCTGAAATAACACTTCTAACAAAAAATCAATGAATTTTTTAGAAAATAGCGGACTTCAGACAATATTTGTCCCAATTTTCAACCACCTTTATTTGAGTTACAGTAGTGCTCGTTTTGCTCTTTTATACACAATAACAAAAACAAAAAACGAATTTCAATTGATAATTAAATATTGCTGGGGAAAAAATGCCATTCAATCTCAGCAATGACTTCATAAGTATTATGGTGAGCTTCGCCTATTAAAAATAGCCACTTTTAGATAGTGTTGCTGATTCTAAACCAGGTCCTACATGCACTGTTGATGCTGAACGGAATATAGTTAAGAACGGATTCTTCCACTAAAAACCATCAAAATATCTTGAAAATTATTCTCTGTAATCGAAAAGTGAAGTTATTAGGCATGTAAATACCAAAACAGCAGCATATTAAGTAAATAAGGAGGACTGTTTTTGTCAATTACACAAAACTGTTATAGATTTGGGAAAGCTTAGGTTAGGTTAGGTCAGTGTGGCAGTCTGAATAGATAGACTCACGTAGAGTGTATAGTCTATTGTGACATCACGGAAACTAGAGATATGGATGTCTTTAGTTTGCTCCATTGAACTATCCTGGGCGTCCCCAGAAGCCCTAAAGTCGGACAATATCTACATCGTCCAGATCTCCTTTGTGCAAAAAAAAAAAAAATAAGAGCCCTGTGTTGATCCCAGCCTGTTCCAGGGTGGGGCAGTTGCAGAAAAGATTTCCTATAGACTCCTCCTGCCCCTCTTCATCCCTACAACTTCTACAGAAGTCACTAGTCGCAAGCTTAAGTTTAATTGCATATCTTCCAATCAGTCAGTGCCCCATCATGACTGATACAAGTAATAAGAAGGATGTCTCTGACTGTTTCCAAAAACTTCCCCCTAGCTGCTATTGCCACATCGTCTACGTACGCGACAACCTTCACACCAGCCTCTTCTAAAGAGAACAGAATACTGTTCAGAGCGTGGTTCCATTGTAGGGAGGATAGAACTCCACCTTGGAGTGTTCCTCTACTGACAAATCTGTTCAGGTCCGACGACCCTAATTTAGCCCTGATACGTCTCTTCGTAAAAAGATCGTACACTAGTCTCCTAATACTGACGTCTACTCGTATCAAAAGAAACTTTATTAAACGCCCCTTCTATATCTAAAAAGGATACCAAAGTATACTCCTTGACGGCGAGTGAACCTTCGATGAATTGGGAAAACTTAGAGACAATAAACAAGGATACCATATTTTACAATGAACAGAACGTAGATCTATTAATATACTCTTGAACCGAATCGCCAGTCCGCTGAGTGAAAAGATCTTGGTGAATGCAGATCAAGACAATAAAAAACACAACTGTCTGTCAGTAAGATATGGACTGTATATTTAGCGATTCGAACAGTAGATAGGGAATATTACAGAGCACCATCAGATTATTTGAAGGGAAAGTCAAGAAAAATCGTATTCCAGTAGGGAAGAAAAAAAGTTAACTTTCTGATATACGCAAGTGTATTTCGACTGGATCAACTGGTTTCAAAATTGGTAGTATTGAACTATAGCATTTATCACGAGATAGGTGGATATGGCCCGCATATCCTTTTTCTACACAATGTAGCAACGTTGCCCATTTTTCCTGTAAAAATCCGATGTTTTCTGTAACCTAGCCTACACATAGGACAATATAATTAGAAGTTTACAATCTTTTTTCCGCACCTCATATTGCTCTTAATTACTGATTGAAATTTTATTGAAATTATTGAAAAAATTTTAATAATAATAATGAACATAATAAACTAATAATGGGAATTTTTAGAGTTTTTTTCATTTATTTCCTTATAGTCCTTGCATTGGTAAATATTTTTGCTTTGTTATATGCGACGTAGTGTGCAAAACGTTGTAAAGACTCATCATCAGATAAGTGGACGAATCAGAAGTATCCATTTATCCCACGTTATACAACTACTTTGCTGTTTTTCTTGTGAAGATTAGTATTTTTTAGAATTTTTCAACAACCATGCTTACAATTGGGTTCGTCTTTTAAAGATTTATATGTTTGTACTTTTATCTTATTTTTAGTTAATGAATAATTAAAAGTCACTTGTAAGGTTTTTTAAAAAAGGTTTTGAAAAATATAATTTTCCTATAGTTTCAGAAAGTTTCTTTCCTTGGTGGATTGGCCAATTTCGAACTTAACCTACTTCTGGATATGATACATTTCTACTGCAAATTTCAGAATCTTGGCTTAAGTGATGCAACACCTATCGTGTTTTCAACAGATGCGCGCACGTACGAATATCCTTATATCGGCATATATAAATACTTTTTGAGGACATCAAGTAATATTTCTAATAGAATATTTCTAATTTTTATGAACGAAATGGTAAAACCGGTACAGATATTTCAGAAAGTGAATTGACTAACGTACACTTTCCTTTTGCTTTGGTGTAAAGCGCAAAGTTTGTCAAATGCTTAATACTTTCTAAATTATAGTGAATTTAGTGCTATTGGGGGAAGATATGATGCTATTAATATATGGAATAAATTAGCCAATTTAATTAAGAGTTACTAGAGAGGGCATGTTCAGGTCAATACACAATTAAGTAAAAATTATTAACCTAAGAACATACGGGTTAAATCAATTACTTGTTTGGGAGGTATTAGAAGGACTTGATTATGCGATTAACAAAAAATTGAGTTAACTGTGTGGTTATTTAGAGGAAATAAGCTAATTTGTATTTGAGACATTAGAAGGAAGTTGGGCGACATAACCCATTTACAGTCCCCGTCTATAACCTGCCAAAATATTAGGTTGTCACAACCAGTCAGGCAGACGAGTATCACTCAATTGACCCAAAAAGTCATGAAACGCATTTGGTCGAAAGATATGTAACTGATGCTTTACTCGCTTTCTTTTGGGTGTTAAATTTTTGTCATATGAAACGATATTCATTTTCATCCCTTCGGATTATGATGTAAAAAATCAGCCACTTTAATGGAGCATAGTTGTTCAGGGAAGCATATCTTTTTTTCGGCAGTTTTCAAAAAAAAAAATCATTTACACTATGCGTAGGAACAAGATTAATACCGAAACTTTTGAATTTTTCTATAAGATAGCCTTTCTAGGATTCAGTTCTCTTTTAACAGATATTTTTACTTTACAAAGAAATGAAAACAAAAATAATATTTGTCTCAAAAAAATAATAAAATAATAATAATAATAATAATAATAATATATGTTACTTCTCCACCACAATGAGAGTCAACGAGTCCAATTTTGACCAAATCAAAAATCGCTGTAAAAATATATATTTATAGAAATTTACATCTTTCTCGCACTTGAAAAATCGAGCAAAAATTCAGTAGGTAGCATTTCCTACATTAGCAAATGAACAGTTGTTAAGAAAGCCAGATGAAACTAATAACAAAATGTAAGTCCAGAATTAGCTCGGGATTTGCACATCATTTCTATGCGAATCAGCAAAATCTTAACACTCGTTGTCCAAAAAATCTTAGCGCTTTTCAGGATTATTTTGAGCCACTGTGCATTTGGCTGGCACATCAAATATTAAATGTAAGGGAATACCACGTTAGGGTGCAATTCAATACTCGTATCAGTGTTGGCATAGAGGAAGATGTAGATACACATTTTTCAAGTGGGGGATTGTATTCAACGCACAACTATGTATCATTCTTAATGTTCCTAATTTTTAAATACTTAACGACTGCCTTCATTTATTAAAAGAACAAGAAATTGTCTATTTTCGCATCAATCATGAGCTGGAATATTTCGAGCTGATATCCAACAAGAAGGGATGTTTTGAAACAGAATGCGCTGTATGGATGGTTTTGGGGGAAAAACTCCAACTGGACACAAAAACCCAGGCTGACCATTACCGTAATCTAATACAAGACTAATTTGTTTATGATTTTAGTTCCACTTTTGATTCAATTTGTTTCCATTTCTCAAAAAATTATAGGAAAATATTCTTTTAATATATTTTCCTATAATTTGGAATACATCAGCCTTTGAATTATGAGTCACACAAAAATAAAATAAGTTTCGAAAAATTCATTAATTTGTGTGAAAGTTCTTAGAAAGGATACGACAATGCAGTCCGTCTTCGTTTTCAGACCCTACATTAGCAAACCTCAATGTATGCCAAACGCATTTCGGGCAACTGTGCAGAAGACATGAACGTAAGAATAATTAACCACTTATTCTTATGTTCATGGAAGGTGCGAGTCGATTTTTTCCAACTAAAGAATTGTTAGGCTAAGGGATAAAAATGCAAAGAAAGCGAAGCAAAGAAATTCATATTACGCAAACCAGACAAGCTGTATGAGTATATAGTCCATTGCAATACTCGGTTACGATTGGCAAAAATATTGGCTTATGCCAAATTTCAAGAAGTCTCATAAAGATTTACGGCAGTTTTTGTACCTTGCAGCCATCTCGTCATGCAGACAGGCGGGCATCATTCAACTGACTTATGTGATTCCTTCTGAATGTTACATTATTGTGGCGTCAGAGGTATGGAACACAACTTCATTGCTTCGGGTGAAGCTGTAGTGAAAATTATGTGCGGCTTAGGGTGCGGCACTAAGTGTGGCCCGCTGTTTGCCAATAGAGGACACTAGCTGTAAGTGCTTGTCGATTCTTCCATGACCTAAATGTCATGAGTCAAGCTTAGGCACATGTTAAACATACCGCCTGGACACAGCAGTGATTTATTTTTTTTTTTTTTGAAGTCATACTTTTGGTTGTGTGAATTTTGTGCCAAATAATCGTCATGTGCAAGAAGTATTAATTTTCTTCTTTCAATCGAAGAAAACGGCGGCTGAAGCTCATCGAGAGCTGCAGAACGTTTACGGAGATGATGCTTTAAGTGAAACAAAGTGTCTAGATTGGTTCCGTCGATTTAAAGACGGTGATTTTTATGTTGACGACCGTTCGCGTGAAGCAAGACGAAAAACCATAGAAGACAGTGAGTTGACGGCTTTGCTTGATAGGTATTCGTGTCAAACGCAGATAAAGCTTGCTTCAGTATTAGAAGTTACTCGCCAATCCAGTTCCAAGCGATTGCATGCTTTGGAAATGTTTCAAAAGGAAGGACCTTGGGCTTCTTATGAGTTGAAGCCTAGGGACGTTGGGTGCTCCTTTTCGCCTGTGAACAACTGATTCAGCAACAAAAAAGGAAGGGCTTTCCTCATCGTATTGTAACAAGTGATGGGAAATGAATTCATTACGACAATCCAAAGAAAAAGTTATAGGGGCTGCCTGATCATATTTCTACGTCGTTGTTTCGGCCGAATATTCACGCTGCGAAGGTTTTGCTGCGTGTTTGGTGAGAATAGGTCGGTGTTATTTTTTATGAGCTGTTGAAACTAAGCGAAAGCATCACCGGAGATTGGTAACGATTTCAATTAATGCAATTGAGTCGAGCTCTGTGCGGGAAACGTCCACAATACGCGAAAAGGCACAAAAAAGTGGTTCTTCAGCATAATAACGCTCGGCAGCACGTGGGCAAGCCCGTTAAATCCTCTCTGGAAACGCAGAAATGGCAAATCTTACCCCATCCGCCATATTTTTCAGATATAGCGCCGTCTGATTATAACTTGTTCTTTTCGATGGCATACGGTCTGGCCGACCAGCAGTTCCTCTCCACTTCCACGACATCAAGGAATGGCTAAGTTCGTGGATAACCTTAAAAGTTGAACAGTTTTACCGTGGAATTTGAGCTTTGCCAGAAAGATGGGAGAAAGTAGTAGTAGCTATCGATTTATAATACTTTCAATGAATCATTCGTAAACATGTTTTCGTAACAAACTTGCATTTTTATGAAAAAAACAGCGTGAACTTAGTTGCGCACCTAATAGTTAAATATTTTTAAATTATGAATGGCAAAGTAGCCAATTAGGTAAAAAACTAATGATTTATCTGTAATTTCTAAATGGAAGGCATTAAATTATAATTGGTTCAGTAAATTATAATTTTGCTTCAATTATCGTGCTTTAGTGCAGAGCATTTGTTGACAAGAACTTGACATTTTACCAAATCAATTTTGCACCACTCCAAGGGGACTTTGGGTGAAGACATATGTTATTCTGTTCATCCGACATCAATTTTTGTGCCGGTTTCGTAAAACATTTATTGTAAAGTAAGATTTCATGAAAAATTACATTTTATATATTTCCATTTGTGGAAAGGACCATGAAAAGGTAAATAGGTATACAAATTTACTTCATTATAGACAATTTCTACAGTATATAATGAAAAAACAATGCTTTTGGTACAAAATTTTGAAGATACTGCAGAAAATGCTTTATCTTTTCTACATCAATAAGACTTTAAATTATCACTAATAATAGTATTGCCATGTATTTTATGGCCAGTGCTTGCGAATATCACAAAAGTGTACAATTTTTGTGCTGGTGTACAATTTAGTGTACTAAAAATGCCCGCATTAACCAACCATTGTGCTGCTGTCGTCCAAAGCTTTAATACATATTAATTCACGCACGTACGAATGTGTATGTTATTATATTCATCTGTATGTCTTTGCCCTTTGTACAGACACATTTGTATCTTCTCGCAATGACTAAAAACTCAGATCAGAAGTCAAAGGCAAGAGTGTCACGAAGTCTGCATATAAGCATAATTGTACGTTTGTAAGTGTGTACGCGTGTACATTTTCTGGAGATCTTTCAGTTCAATGTTATTTTTCCGGGGGCGACTGCCCTTTTGAGGGGTCATTTGATTGTTGTGAGGAAAATCGACAATAGCATGGTGAATTTTGGAAATTTTGATATGATTATAAGCCATTGTGAAATTAGCTTTCAGCAAGTTATGTATATGGTAAACGTGAATAATAATCGAATAAACTGAAATGCACATAAAAATTTATTAGATCAGCCCCTTTAGACTTAATAAATATTGCAACACATCCTTTTTCTGCCTTTTCCCACATCCAATGTCCACAAATCATTTCAAAGGCACTCCCTGAATCTGTGCTTACAGCGCAGCCTTTATGTAAATTCAAATCGGTTTTGAATACATTATCAATATTTTTCAATAACCAATTACAAATAAGGGTTGTTCCTTCGCAATTTTAATGTTGTATGTTTTTGTGTTTTATGAACCAAGAAGAATGAATGACAGACATGTCATCCATATGACGAAAGTAACAATTGGAAATACGAATACATTTCCTGGTGTCAGGGTGGCACATTCGAATATATCCCTCATATCGACAAAGGCCATCTCTCCATGCGCAAAATACGCAGACCAGCGATTCCCTCTGCCAGTGCACAGGACAGTCGGCTCTCGCATATACAAAACATAAAAAACCCGTTAAAGTTTGATTGTGTTTTTTTTTTTTCGCAAAACACACCCTAAAAAAGGGGAAATGTTACAAAAATACACATACACATGCGAATACATACGTGTGAAACAGTAGAAATACATACATAAATCATGTCGTATCTAATCAACATTTTCTTTTACCCATCACTCCGGCTGGCAAAGTAACTAATTTGGAAGTTGGCGTGCACATCAACTGTAAAATCTGCTCGGAATTGTTAATTTCTTGGCAATAGAGAAGACACATAAATTTTATCATTCGTCTCATATTGAATTTTAATTATAAGATGATTACAGCTTATACAGAAAGCAGAAGGATATAAAATAAAAACAAATGGAAAGTAACAGGAAACAGGATGAGGAGATATTAAAAAGTTTTGATATTAAAAGTGGAAATAGCGGTGTCGCGATAAGGACTTAATGTGCATTTTATAGATCAATTGTATTGACCTGATTGATTTCTGATGTTCCCGAAAATGTCATAGCTTTTACAATCGAATATACTTTAACCAACAAATATCAAATCCATTTGCCTTTTAATAAAACAGATATCTTTCTTTTATGAAACACCAATGGGATTTAAATATATAATTGCTCATCTGACTAATAGTTTTCAGCTCTGTAATGCCAATTCTCAAAATAAGACAAAATTAACTAAATTTCTGTATACAACTCCAGCAGCATAAAATCTTGTTTGCGAAAATATTGGCGAAAATCGGCGGGACTTTTAAAAAGCCGATTTGATACTAACTACTAACTACTACTAAATCTAGAAAAGATATCCTAGAACCAGAACCACATTTTAGAGGCGAATGATGGTACCCAATTTCATTGAATTCCATACAACTGCTTGAAAGATATGAAGCTAAGAATAACGGGGTTAAATTGGTTACTTATGTGGGAGGTACCAGATGAGATTGATTTTCGCAAATTTTGTCAAGCATTATAATTCAATAACATTGACAAAAACCAGTTAATTTATAGAGAAGATGCAAGGGGTTTGACCTATAAGACACATTTATAATCCAAGGCTACGATCTGGCAAAATATTTGACTCTTCCAAGTACAGGATGTCCGTCGGGAAGGTATACTACTTTGTTTTGCCGCGATTTTGGTAAACATTAGTCTTGACAGTTCATATTTGGCAGTCGTGAAGTAGAGACGTGGTAAATTTATTGTGGAAAAATATTCTCTAAACCAACGTGTTTTAATCGTTAAAACATTTTATCAAAATCAATCATCGATTATTGTGATGATGAGAAAGTTGTGTGAAATTTTTGAGAGAAACAAAGTGCCAACAATATGCACTATTCATCGTGCAGTCAATGATTTCGAAGAAAGAGGGTCCGTAGCTGATAGGACCAAGCATGGACCACAACGTACTGCAAAATCGGCTGGAAACAATACTGCTGCTCAAGAAAGTGTTCAAAACAATCCATCAAACTCAATTTGACGCACTGCTGAGGAGCTTGGTCTTAAAAGAACAGCTTTGGCCACAATTTTGCAGAGGGATTTGCATTTGTTTCCATTTAATATTTAGTTGGCAAAAGAGCTTCTTCCACAAGACCACTTACGCTGTCGTCCATAAGCCAATAGGCTGATACAGCTTGTCCATGACAACCCCGATTTTCATGAAAAAAATCATAATGTGTGCCGAGGCACATTTTCATTTGAACGGATATGTGAATAAACAGAACAGTCGGCTCTGGGCAATGGAAAACCCTCAAATTATTCATCAGTCACCTTTGTATCCATTAAAAGTGACAGTCTGGTGTGCAATTTGGTCAAGAGGAATCATTGGACCTTAATTCTTTGAAACTGAAAACTGCGTAACGGTAACTGTCAATGGGGAGCGATATCGTGATATGATTGAAAACTTTTTAACGCCACAACTGCATGCTTTGGCCTTGATAAATATGTGATATCAACAAGACGATGCCACATCGCATACAGCCAGGATTACAATGGATTTACTGCGAGACCTCTTTCCACAACAAGCTATTTCAAGAAATGGTGATGTTGATTGGCCTCCACGGTCGCCTGATTTGACTGCTTTGGACTTTTTTTTGTGGGGATATCTAAAAAGCAAGGTTTATGCAAACAAACCAAAAACGTTTGAGCAACTCAAACAAAATATTCTTGATTAAATTAATGAAATACCGCGTGAAATGTGTGAGAATATAATGAAAAATGTGCTCGAAAGGGCTCTCATTTGTGAGGTTGACAGAGGTGGACATTTATCTGATATTGTATTCCATACATAATTTCCGACATTAAATAAAACATTTATCAATATAAGAAAAAAATATAAACAAAAAAAGTAGTATACCTTCCTGACGGACACGCTGTATTAAACATGTCTTCATTCCTTCCGGAGAAGGTATAAAAATATAAAATATGTATGATGTAATCTTAGCTATCATTTTCACATTAATCTCTCATATATTATTTCTTTCAAATATTGATATTAACAGCATTTGATATGGCCTACTTTATTTATTTCGAGTTGAGGGAGTAGCATTTGACTTCCAATTTACGTAGCCTATATGTAAAAAAGAAAATATAGAAGAGATTATAACAAGTTCTTGACGACCAACGCACAGGTTCGAAGCCTGAAATTAATTGTTCAATGAATTGTTCTTACGATAATGGAAAGGATTGTGTGCAAATAGCGCCGTTTAGTTTAAATCAAACTTCGTAGACTGTACGAGGTCCAAAAGGACCAAGTTGAAATTATGCTTAACAAACTACCATGACAGGTTGACATAAACCATACGAAAGAATATCTCTAATTGGTTCATAATATATAGAATTAGAGATTTTAAAGCTCGTGTAGGGGTGTAGAAATATATAACAAGCTCTAGCCAATATTGTATATTATTTTATGCTTTGCGGCGTAAAAATACTAGAAGAAAAGTAAGAACAAAAGTTACTCCTAAACTTTAAAATATTGGGACACAATTTTGGTTTAATCGAGAATTTTAAATTGACGAAAAAGTGATTTAAGTTAAATGCGTCATTTTTAAAGGCACCGAAGAGCCAATGATTAGGCCGTCAAGTTATGGGTCTATACTGGGGTTTGTGAAAAAATTATGTTGTACTGGGTTTCAGCATCATAAATGATAATATAGAAAGCATAGTACGTACTATGTGGACGATTAAAAAATTAGGAAATTAATGGTTTGCTCTTAAACGATATCTACAATTTTAAAGAAATGACATGCAAATATTTGTGAAGGAGCTTTACAGAAAAAACAAGGACTGGGCATCGTCTCGCCAAAACCATGTTTTTTCAACAAGACGATCGTAATACGATCTTATTGCTCTTCGAAAAGATTGCAAAAAAGCCTAAAAAGCGCATATTGCGTTATACAGTTTAAATGATCATTTAAAGCCAATTTAGTGTAAAAAGCATATTCTCATACGCCAATATGTCCGTGGATTAATTATAATAATCCATAGCAATATCTTTCCAACGTCAAAAAGGTTAACACCAATCTTTTATCTATACCAGTGTAAGTAGATTAGTGCAATGTTTCAATGTAATCAGCAAATTGTTAAATATTTCGCTACTATTTCAATAATTTGCCATAATTTGCCTACCTATCCCAACATATTCTTCTAAATCCTCTCAGAATTTATATCCTGTACTAAATTTCCTTTTCAATGAAAAGCCACACTTATAACACGTTTAAAGCATAACTGATTCAATATTTAGACTGTAGCGAACACCTTTTGAAATTTTATAGACGTTTGATGCACATAAATTCAAATTTCGAAAACAGTAGAATTCATTCTATCGTAGCATTAATGCTGAAACGCCAATAATTTATTCTCTTTTGAGAAATAAGACAACAATTTGCCTTTAAGGTTAAAGTACGGATGGAAATAATAGAGGAACATTAAGCTATAATTAGAAATATTCAAAATTTTATAATTCTTTATGAGAAAAATATAAAGTTCATTAATAAAAGTGAGAGCCGAGCAATTTGTCTACTCACTGACCGGCCGAAGCTTTATAGACTCTTAGACAAATGATGAAAGAAGCAGCCAAGAAGCTCAGAAAAACAGTAGACCTTTCTAACGCAACACTAAAACGGTTATGAAGAAAATAGCGATGTCACTGATATTTGAACTAGGGGTTCAGGGACTACATGAAAATGAACGCAAAATGTTATGCGGGAACAGAATAAAACGAACAAGATTAATAATTGACAATAACACTTGTTAGGAACATTTAGATATATTGAAACCAATTTTTTCATTTACAGAACTAAATCAAGAATTAGTACATAAAGTAAAAATTCTTTTATCGGCATTGAAAAGCACACAAAAAAATGAAGGTATAGAATGAACGCATTTTCCCAACGATATTTCTTAAGAACTCTAAGAGTTATATTATGGAAGTAAGACAGTAACATTATAAAAATCGAGTTTTTAGGCACATTGAACAATTAAACACAGCAAAATATTAAATGATATTACAAAATGAATATATCCCATTACTTGAAGATTTCTTCTGATTCTGTTTTTTTAGATATATGAATATGATAACAGGACTTGACACAATACAATAAAAAAAATTTCTAAACTTATCCAGTGGATCTAGAAATGGATGACGCTTTGGTTGTAATGTTATTTTTAATTGATGATCTCGTTTGCAACATAACTGATTATT
Organism: Philornis downsi; assembly: GCA_019455685.1. NCBI lineage: Eukaryota > Metazoa > Arthropoda > Insecta > Diptera > Muscidae > Philornis > Philornis downsi. The sequence goes on from JAHXMU010000059.1 coordinate 789,696, forward strand.
TTAAAAATAATTAATTTATTTTATAGATTTATCTTTCTTTTCTTTCCTTTCACTTAGTCCTAAGAATAACTTGTTATAGATAATAAAAATAGTAACAAAATGTTATGCACGCAAGAACGGCAAGAAAGGACTAAATATTCTAGCTTACTTACTGCATTGTAAAAACTAACGACGTTAAAAAAGAAACATTATTTTATAATTTTTGAACAAGTGATATATTTATATCATATATTATATATATATTTATATATTATATATATATTTATATTATATATATCACAATTCGCGTCTTACTCTCGACGAGTCAAGTTGATTTACAGCGGAGTGTGAAAACAAGTGTTTTTAATAGCAATCCGTTAATCCACAAGCGTTACCTTTCTATACTACACACAAAAACAATACTTCATACTGACACTCACCAAAATAAAAAATAAAAAAAAGAAACAAAAAACAAAACCAAACCAAAAACAAAAATCGTAAGAAATCAAACTTATTTCGTTGAACACAAAGCAAAACAAAAAACAAACAAAAAAAAGTGCAACAAACATACAAAAGTCACCCTTAGTGGTGCGCTACACCGCTATGGATAGTCCATTTAGTTATGCCCAACCTAAAGGCCAACCTTGTTTCCAGCTTCACGGCAAGGAACAATTAAAATACAATACACCGGGAAAAAAATTTTTAAAAATTACAAGAATTAATAGCGATGACACGCTAAAAAACGTTTCACCCTTCCTAATCAAGGCAGTCGTCGACAATGTTTGCGGAGGTGAAGTGGATACCTGTGAAAAGAAGGGAAATGGATCATTATTTGTGCAAACTAAGGATTCCACTCAAGCCAACAAACTAATGCGTTTGTCTGGGTTTACCCCTACCATTCTTGTATCAGTCACTGAAATTATATCATTAAACCAAACAAAGGGAACAATCTACTGCAATGATCTCCGCGGTATTGATGAGAGTGAAATATTGGAAGGCCTAAAAAACCAAAATGTTACCGAAGTCTACAAAATTAAAAAACTAGCGAACAATCAACTGACAGAAACCGGCTTAATAGTTCTGACATTCGCAACCTCCACGCTACCTGAAGAAATTAAGGTAGGGTACCAAAAATATAACATACGATGCTACATTCCCTCGCCAATGCGCTGCAAAAAATGCTTTCGTTATGGTCATACAATGAAGTATTGTAAAAACAGACAAATTTGTGCGAACTGCTCCAATGATACTCATATCAATCCGGAATCTAACGGAACTTGCCAACTGGAAACCACATGTATAAATTGCAAAGATGCAAAAATGACAGAAATTAAACACTCCCCACTCAATAAAATTTGTCCAATATTTCTTAAAGAAAGAGAAATACAGGCAATAAAAGTAGTAGAAAAAGTAGACACAAAAAGAGCACACGAAATCTACCGCAATAGAAATACGATGCAAAACAAAACATACACATCAGTAGCAAAATCTCCATCCAATTTTAAGCAGTTACACACACAAACATTTTCTCTCGCATCTACACCATCAGCCACCTCCCAACCAATGCGCACGATCACTTCATACAATGACGCAATGGATACACAAAACGAAGCCCCGCAAGACAACCAACAGCAAACAGCAGAAAACTACCATTCAATAAATAGTACAACAAAAACTCAACCTCTTAGCAAGAAGGTAACAATTCTCCCAGTCAAGTCATCTGCAAAAACAAAAAGGGAACTTAAAGCTAAAGCCTTAATCACCCGAACAACAAATCAAACAAAAAAAGCTGCAACGAGTAAAAAATACCAAAACTCACTATCCGATTCTAGCCTTTTTGAAGAAGACATTTAAATCAATAATCAATTTAAAAAATACGATATGACATTGAAAATATTACAATGGAATATAAATGGTTATAAGAATAATTATAACCAACTCTTACTACTCATAAAAAGCATTCACCCCAAATTATTTCTCTTCAAGAAACGCATCTAACCCAAAACAGTAAATTTCCAATCCCAATAAATTATAGCTCACATTCCTCCAACATGAACGGAGCTTATGGAGGCGTAGCACTACTAACACACATTTCACTGCAAATTACACAAAACAATCTCAACACTGATCTCCAAGCAATAGCAATCACCGTCCAATCTAGACTAAAATTAACAATTTTCTCGATTTACATCCCTCCGCATGATACCATCGTCTACGATAAACTTCAAAACATCATCAACATCCAAGACAACAACTTAATAACCGGAGATTTCAATAGTTGGCACACAAGATGGGGATCTTCATTTAATAATAAAAAAGGACTAACTTTGGCAAAATTTGTCGACGACTCTGAACAAATTATTTTAAACGACAGATCACCAACTCATTTCAGCACACATAACACATTCACAAACGTGGACTTGACATTCTGCTCTAAAAATTTAGTAACCGAAGCAAAATGGAAAGCTGAAGACAACTTATTTGGGAGTGATCACTATCCCATCATTACCGAACTATTCCCCGTTCGTACAATAGAAAATATTTCGTATCCTAAACCTAAATTTAAAATTGATAATGCTAACTGGCCTAAATTCAAAAACATTTGCAAAATAGAAAATGACAGTAGACCTATCAGTAACAACGTAAACAAAGAAGCATCATCGATAAACCGAATTATCCTTATAAGTGCCAACCATTCGATCCCACAATCACGTCACAACCAAAATACTAAGCAAGTTCCATGGTGGACAAAAAATTTAGAAAATTTACGTAATTCAAAAAACAAACTATGGAAACAATTCTACAGAAATATCACAACTGAAAATCTATTAGCTTATAAAAAAGCAAATGCGGCATTCAAAAGATTAATGAAAATTACCAAAAGAGACTCAATCAAAAAATTTACAAAGGAAATAAATACGAAAACCCCTACAAAAAAAATATGGTCCAACATACGACGATTTTGTGGTTACCGTCAAACTCATCCAATACACTGCATTAATATAAACAGCATTAAGGGAGAAACAATTTCACGTAATGACGAAATAGCCCAAAAATTTTGTGAATATTGGTCAAGATTATCAAATGATTCAAATTTCCCGTTAGAATTTCAACAGGCAAAAAATACAACCCAAAATCTTGCTCATCTATACTCTGTTCATCCATCTGCTGAAACAATCGAAAAAGAGATCACTTATTTTGAACTGGAAATAGCTTTAAATCAATTGAAAGGACACACCCCAGGAGAAGACAGGATTTCATACCCAATGATCAAAAATTTACCAAAGGAAGTAAAATACCGATTGCTTAACCTTTACAATAACATTCTCCAAAACATCACACCACAAGCCTACAAGACAAGCATCTTAATACCAATCCTCAAACCTAAATTGGATAAAACTAAACTAGATGCCTACAGACCAATTTCGTTGAACCCATGTACAGCTAAAGTTTTAGACAAAATCATCTCTAATAGACTTTGGTGGCTTACTTCTTCCAATAAGCTACTTAACAGTTGCCAAATGGGATTTAAAAAAGGGAAATCTACGTCGGAAACTCTGATATTTTTAGACTTTCTTGCCACAAAAGCCCTTAGATCAAAAAATCATCTATCAGTTATATCCCTAGATTTTTCTAAAGCATTCGACAAAATTGGAATACACGTAATAATAGACCAGCTCCACGAATGGAAAGTTGGCCCCAATATAATAAACTATGTGATTAACTTTATGTGTAACAGAAAAATTAAAGTCCGAATCAACAACGCATATTCATCAACACTTTCTTTAAGCAACGGTATACCACAAGGATCTCCTTTGTCCGTTATACTGTTCCTAATAGCGTATAATAAGCTTTGCAATATCATTCAAATGCATAAAGAAGTAAAATTATGTGGGTACGCAGATGACTTCTACATTATTATACCACAATCTAAAGCAAAAAGCCCCATAATTAATTTTGAACCCATCCTAAACAATATAAAAAACTGGTGCAAATACTCTGGAGCATCAATTTCTACCGAAAAATGCAATCATTTACATATATGTCGAAAAAGGAATTGTGAACCTCAATTTACAGCAAACGCCACCAACATTCCCACCATCAAAACTATCAGAATCCTGGGAATTATATTTCAGAAAAACTACAAATGGAATAAACACATAGACAGTTTAGTACAATCTTTACAAAAACAGCTAGATATAATCAAATATCTATCCAATAAAAAATTTGAATGCAGCACTCCATCACTACTGAGAATAATTAAATCCATCATAATTTCTAAAATTGACTACGGCCTACCCATCTACGGATATTGTTCAAAAACCAGCTTAAAAAGAATTTCGATTCTACTCAATTCAGCGATTAGAACTGCCCTCGGAGCTTATAGAACAACACCAATAGCAAATTTATATTGCGAAACTCATATGGATACCATCGAATCCCGTCGTGAAATACTAACAACAAAAATTTACAAAAATCTACAGAACTGCATCGACACTCCATTATTCAATATAATTAAAAATATATCTAAACAGAAAACTGTAAAAGCCGATTCAACAATAAACAAAACAATATTAAATTGCAGTAAACTAAACATACCATACAAACCAATAACCGACATTCTTCATTGCAGTAGGGCTTGTATGAAACACGATTAGATTAGCAGCATTTTATGTCCTACACTGTGACACATCACTGCGTGTCGGGGAAAGTGTTTTCGTTTAATAGTTTTGAATTCTTTTCCAAAAGTCTTGTCTAGATGAATACAAAAATGTTACACTTTTTATTCACCAATAAATTATGACATAAGAATATTGCGCCACTTCGCTCAGTTTTGCTTGAAAACAAATAGACGACATGTTCCTTGGAACAAAATAATATAAATCCGCCATTTGTCGGATGATATAAATTTTTCAATTCAATTTTGTCTTTAACTAGCAATTGCTACTGATTGCAACCTGACGAGACAGAAAAAGCTCGCCATTAGCTGTAATTAGAAGGCACTGCTAACGTTATGGTTTGGGAGAAGATATTTCAGACTTTTACCCTCAAAGTAACAAACATGTTACATATTTGAAACACAAGATTTTATACAATTTTTTTTGTCTGAAATCACCAACAGATATTAACATTTTTTTTATAATTCGGGACCTTTAAAACCACATATAATATGTTTTGATGCTATATTAATTTTATATAGGACTAAGCACTAAGCACTAAGAGCTATTCTTCGTAATGAGTCACCACATCCTGTTTGAAGCTTACAAATGATAAAATAAAGCCCCCGAGGTCATTTCAAAGATTTAGTATATAGCAAAGTAATAAAGTATTAGGTCATTAAGAAGGTATCAGCAAATGTTGTACAAAGTTTTAAAGCCATAAGATTTAAACGAATTAAATCTAAGTGTTTTCGCATCAAACCAGATTATCACAGCTGTTAAAGATGGCCACTGGCATAGAGGGGGCAATAGGAGACGGCCAACAAATCGGCGTAATAAAAGTTATTGGAACATAAAATACTGGCTAACAGAACATTCCCGCCCCACCATAAAGATAAACCTTGGCATCTAAACCGCGATCTGATCAACCTATCTCTAAAAAAACTAAAAAAAGCAACGACACCACATTCAGTGTATCAACAACTTTTTTTAGAACTAAATGAAAACATGCGAAGCCACACATTTTTATTCACAGACGCTTCCCGAAATGAAGAAATAACAGCATACGCCATTGTAACAATAGACAAACTAATACAATCAATGATCCTACCAAAATACACCTCAATTTTTTCTGCCGAGACCATTGCGATCAGTGAAGCTATTAACTATTGTAAAACGAAAAAGGGACAATTTGTTATCTGCTCAGACTCTTTATCCGCAATAGAAGCTATATGCAATATCAATAACAATGACATAAATATAAAATCAATTCGAGACAACTTAATCAAATCATCACCAAAAATAAAACTAATCTGGACTCCAGGACATGTTTCAATAATTGGAAACGAGTTAGCCGACCAAGAAGCCAAACGTGCAACTAAATCCCCACTGGTGATGGCGCAAAACTACAATACAAACGATATAAACCAGTTCATAACAACCCATTTTACGAAAAAATCCAAAGAAAAACTTTGGACCAAAACCTCACTCTGGTACAAACAAGCAACCCTAAACAACACCACGCATCTAAACCAAGAAGTACCAGGAAAAATCTCGCGAAGAGCTTTCACTAAATACATAAGGCTGAGACTAGGGCACAGCCGATTAACTAATGAACACTACATAAATATAAACTTACAAAACACTTGCAGTTTATGCAACACCAATGCAACAATCAACACTGAACATATCCTATTAAACTGCACAGCATTAGACGAACATAGAAAACAAGTTTTCAAATCTGTCAACCCCTTAATTTTTTTGAAGAACCCTACAGAAAACAATATTGGAAAAGTACTACAATTTCTTAAATTAGGCAACATATTTAACGACATATAAAAAAAAAATAATATTAATAACTTCCTCTTTAAGTTTACTACACACAACTTTTTACAAACATTATATTGTAACAGTTATGTAATAGTAATACGCACATATTGTAATAAGAAAAATTAGCCTAAGGCCTTTGATGCTCTGGCTACCTCCGCTAATTATCAATTTTATTATTGTTAGTTAGCAATACAAATAAATAAATAAATATATTATATATATATATATTTAAATAGCAATAAAATATTTGATTGAATGAGAGATTGACATTTTTTACTTAAGAGAGTATAGGTATAATCGAAGGTGGTATATATGAAGTTAAATATTCTAAATACTTATCAAAACTATTTACAAAAGTAGGTGCTCGGAGTGTTACCAAATTTAAACTGCTTCAGCCAATATATGACTAATGCCTGGTGAGCACCTGTCTGTTATATTGTTAACAAGCCTAAGGAAGCATTTATTTTTACGTTGAAGTTACAAAAAATTATTGAAACGAAATGCGAACGCAGTGTGTTACTGCTTTGTATTTGGGTGGAAAATCGCTACCAGCCATTGTTAACGACATTTCAGTGTGAACAAAATTTTCAAAATGTTTTAATGTTTGTGCGTTACACGTTACAGTGATACTGATAGCATTAAAAGCATGGACACGATCGTATCATCGACAGCAATAGTACGAAAAGTGAAGACCAGAATCCACATCACAGAATCCACAGTTCAATTGGAGAAGATTTTCAATGTGTCTGCTCGTAGCATTGGGCGCTTATTAAAAATTCAACTACGATTGAAGCCGTATAAAATAAAAAAAAAAATTAGGCTGAAGCCATACAAAAGTGAAACACTTATACCTATACTTTGGTGGAGAGCTAGAAAATGTGGTGTTTTCTCATGTAAAAATTTTATCCATTCAGGAATAGGCAAACAAACAAAACGATCGTATGTGGTTATGGTGCAAATCAATATAAATTGTCGACCAGCTAATTGCTCTGTTAAAGAATGCGCCTGCATTCATGATGTTTTGGGTTATGGTAACTGTAACAGGATGCTAGCCACTCGGTTTCCTTGAACAGAACGGAAAATTAAATCAACAAATCTGCCGTCAAAGGATTTTAAGTAATGATTTGTTACCTAAGACGTTGTTACGATTAGATGTTCCAGAAAGACTCGACACCATCTCATAAAGCCCGTGAAACCCAACGTCGTTCTTTCGCAATAATGCCCATTATATTTCTCGGACTTAAACCCAACAGATTTGTTTATGTATACTTGAAGCCTTGCTATCGATTGAAAAATCTGAAACGGTCGACGTCTTAAAGATTGCTCTTCGACGAGAATGCGACAAAACACCATCGGGCAACAATTGTGCAGCGCTTGAAACCTTCCCACAGAGGCTCGATGCTTTTATCCGCTCTAAACGTGGCTACGTCCAACAATAACCTATTTTTTCTTAACTTAAATGTTTTTACGATATAAAAAAATAAAAAAAATTTGAAATTGAGAAATTTACAGTATTTTTAATCGGCAACATTTTCGAGTTGGAATGGGACGAGGAATGTAAAGTCCCAGAATGAAATCAAAAATCAATAGAAATGAGATTTTTCACAAGCTACAACGTTTATGGAAGACGGGTTTTCAAGCATCATATATTTGCTGGAAATTTACTTTTTTACAAACAGCCATTTTTCTAATTAAACTTTTGTTGTCATATATCAAATGTTTAGGACAAATTCCTCTCGCCAGTGCACAAATTTGGAGGCCAAGTATAGCTGAAACATTATGTAGCATTTCAGAATATTTTTAAGCAACAAAATATTTCTGAACAACTTATTCTGGTATCGTTGAAAATATGATATCTTTTTCTTAGAAAGTTAAAAAGTTGTGCTCTCTCAAGCTACTTTCTATACAGTGTAACGCAACACTAACCACGGCGTGAGGGCGTACGACGTTTTGAAACTGACAAGCTTTTCTTGCTTGAAACGTTAGCAAGAACATAATGTTTGTTTGTTTGTCCCATTTTTTTTCTTAACATTTCATAACGATTAATAACTCATGGTTACAAAAACGATATGATAATGTAAAATATTGTTAATGATTTAAATATTTACTCTTACAGTAACTCAGGACAGAAAGTTAATCAAAGATGTGAATTACTGCTTAGCTAAGTGAAAAATCACTTTGTTTCGGGAATGAAAGTAAGCTAGCCAGAATAAATAAAACACCATTATTACTTAATACGAATACGGTTATTGGATAGCTATTTTATGGCAGGTGTTGGATTCGCCAACGAACTAAAAGTTTTTGTCTTTCGCCTAGCAAATCAAAATTGAGCCAAGCCCAAAAAATCACTAACATAGATGGTGGATAGGCGCAAAGTTCACCATACGTCCTAAGTTTCGAACGAAACTTTTATATCCACCATCATGGATTTGATCCATAGTAGCGAGAGCGTTGTACCAACTAATCATCTGATAAGAGGCGGCATCAATAAAATACATTTTTCCAAACATAATATTATCGACTTACCTTACCTTTCTAGTTGAGTAACTAACTAACTATTGAATAACTACGGCAACAAAAATCCGTTTCTTACAAATGTTAAATTATGAAATAGCACCACATATTGCTGCTATTTTTGCAAACTTCGAATAATTTTTCGAATGTTGCATTTCTTTCCTGTACGATCAATGAAGTAATAGATAAATAGCGTATTTTTTAATCACCAAATAGTGGGCGTGTCGAAAACACTCTCTCCTCATACATAATATATTAGTTTTTTAATTAGTAAGCACGCTTACAAATTTTACGAGGAGGGCTGCCACTTTCTTATATCAGAGAAATATCATTAAATATAACATTGAACCAATTAATAAGTGGTGCAACTGTTTCACCCAATGATTTCCTCCACTTGCAGTCTATAGGGTAGAATACGTTGTATCGATCCGTTGCCAAATAAATAAATTTGATAGAAACGACATCATCCGTTTTTCGGATGAAAACAGCTGTTTTTTATTACTTTTTGATAGTCATGTCCACATATATGGAACAGCCATTAATAAATTATGTGTTCTGAAATGGTTCTTCCATTATATACGAGTATGTATATGTGAGCAACACAGTATTTATCATTTTGCAGATATTAAATGTTTTTCAAAACTAACTTTCCAAATGTAGGGAACTTTTAATTCGCGATTGGGCGTCAATATGAATCTTAAGGATGTAAACAGCGTTAACAAAAAACACGTTCCTATTTCTACCGATATTTAGAGGCATCGCGTAATTTTTCGAAAATTTTGAAAAATTTGCTACAACGTTTGAAATAAATTAAATTTTCGAATAGAAAGTGAACTTTAATATACGTTAAAATAAGTACAATAATAATTACAAATAAACTCGACAGTATCCTAACTATACTTAAAGTGTTCTTCCTTGTATACTGCTTTTAATTAAATATTTTTCAGGCCTTAAAATTGTTGAAGTAATTTTGAAAACTTCCTATGTTTGTAGAAGTGGATTTCCCATTGAGCATGTTGAATATAATTTCTTATTTAATCGGCCTATGAATTGATATCTTTTTATGCTAAATTTCAGTTTCCAAGTTCACGGATTGAGACTTTTCTTGTGCTTTCAACAATCGCCCGGGCAGCTATACAAAGCTCGATATAGATTTTTACGACTTTATTTAGTTTTAGTTGAGAATTTTCATTTCTTATGAACTAAAGACAAAATAATTAAACTCCTCCTCCTGTGGTGGTGGGCACAAAAACAAGTAATAAAATACATGCAAGATAAGTTGACTAAATAGATATTTTCCAAATTTATATAGTAAAAATTTTTTAAAGCCAGTTAAAGCTAGAAGGAAGTGCTCAATCAGGCAGGAGAAAACCCGAAAACCGAAAGAAAACTCGGGGTGAAATTTATACATTAACGAGTGAAAAATTTGCCCTCTCTTAAGGAAAGATAATAAGAGGGGTTTGTTCCAAGGAAACAATTAAGTTATTGGCGGTATTAATTAAAAAGCAAATTCCTCAGTACGCGGTTGGAAAGACGCAACGAACTTTCACGTATTACCCGCAATTACCCTCTAAACAGATTTTCTATGTGAAGGCTTCATTATTATAGATTATGTACAATTTTCTTACAGATTTGAAACATGCGAGGAATGCGAGGAATTTAAAAACTACATTATACATTGGATTAATTCATGTTCCAAATTGTTTCTATATCAGTCATTCAAGTATACTGCACAACGCTCATTTTGAGCGGATTTCTCGTAACTGTCCATAAGATAGATTTGTATGTGATGGAGATACCTACGTCGCGACAGCTTTTTTTAACTTTTACGATACAATAATTTACTTGGAAAACCTACGCGTTCAATATTCAATATAATATTGCAGAGCATACCTGATTCAAATCCTGTAATAGCATCTCTAGTACTTATTCAGCTGTATTAGTGTACATATCTTACCCGTGATTTAAATGGATTATTCAAGCTCAACACGCATACATACTTCTTGTGTAGTTTTATTATCTTCATTATACAATTTCATAATTATTAAGTTTCTTTCTGCCATGCTATAGCATACATGTAGTTACGTATGTTATCTTATAACAAAACATAATCAAAAGAAAAATAAATTTGATGTTTTCATGAGACGGATAGAGCATTTTCTCAATTCAATTAGCGACTATATAGTGCAATATAGTATAAATACGCGATTTATTTCATTTTTAAATAATTACATATGTAAATTCGTTCGGGAGAGAGGTTTGGAATAATTACGCTTACATAAATGAAGGTTTGGTGAAAATTTTCATTTAAAATATCAGAAAATTGTAAAAAAAAAGCCAAATAGTTCTTTTTTACTTACCACAATTTAACTTTGCACTTAAAAGTTTCGATTTCATGAGAATATTTTTACCTATTGTATTGTTTAAGGACATTTTTTTCTAACATGATCCTGGTTTGGTTCGATATTCAGTTAAAACGCACAGTTTATTCAGTATTTGCCTTTATTTTTCAATTTCCAAATCTATATAAAGCAAATCACGAAAAAATTACGTTTTCCCCTGGGATATAAGAAATATTCTTATATTCATTTCATTTTTAATATGCTTGAAAAGGGACTACTCCTTTACGATGATTCCGAGCGATTCAATCTGATAAACTTTTATTAGACTTGTGGATTTCTTGACTGCTTGAATTACTCTTCAGACACCTCAGGAAAAGAAAGATTTGATAATTGTATCAGGGTTAGATCTTACGATCAAATGCACTGTATGTGCGTTTACTAACCATTGTATGAAAGCTTGCATAGCAAAAAAATGCGTCATGTTAACTGCATTTGAAATACTACTGTGATTTATATTCGCTCTAATCTTCACGATTTGGCAAATAAAATACTGTCTATGGTACTCTATTCATCTCATGAGCAACAGATTCTAATCAAAACTCCAAAACCAATGCTACCGCAAATTTTAAGACTCCATGTATTTACACTTTCAACCAAAGAAATGCTACTGTATATCATGGGCTAACTAATGTAACATCCAGGGGGAAGCATTTAAACTACTATCTTTTTGTGACCAAATGCTTTTCTTGATTTATTTAAATTGATTAAACGCAGTCCGACTAGCATAATCTAATAATTTACTACATCGTAACCCAGCATTAATAGTAACGGCCTATATCGACGCATTTTTTTCTGGTACCACTCAAACAAGTTGCCCGATTTTGTGAAACTTAATTCTCTCCTCCTCATATGTAGTAACTTCAGTTTTTGTCCATCGTATTTTTAGTTGCACTAAATCACGTCGAATAAGCCGCAGAATAAAATCACAGAACGAAAATGGGGTGTTAAACCTTCCACGCAGATTGGTCGACTTTCCGATATTCAATCTTTCCTCCGTAATTTCCGATTAATTGGCTGCAGTAACACCGATTTGTATCCCCCGTCCTGGCTTTAGCTCTCTGTAAAACTAGAGCCTAATTGCTTTCAAGGACAACTAATTGCTTTACAAATGACCGGTTTAATCCATATACTCTTAAGTTAATTACTTTCAGGCAGTTGGCACTCATCATGTATTTGCTCAACTAAGTTTTGAGATGCAAATGAAAGGCATTGTCACGCCCCCTATGGTACCACTGAAACAAATTTATTTATTACTTGAAATTTTCTCATTTGTATTGTGTTATGTTTGGTAAAATTTAAGGAAACAATCGGGGAGGATACACAACTTTCTAGTAAGACCCACACAAATTAGATAATTTAAGTCATATATTCCTAGATTCATGTCTTCCATTCAATATCACCAAACTTAGTTATGCAAATAAAAGTAGACTGAATTGTCACGCCACTTATCACATCGCAAATACAAATTGAGCAAATTAGCAAAAATTTGTGATCTCTCTATAATTTTTAAACGGAGAACTTCAGAATGAAGAAGTTTATCTTCTTTGATTGTTGTTTAATTAAAAAAAAAATAGAAATCAAATTTGAAAACCAATAAAATAGCCGGATATTAACTCTAAAATAATCAGACGATCTCAGACTAATACTTGCAACTAAAGTCGCCTGAATAATACTAAAAATGGCAATGCTACAGACATGTGGCGTTAATCATTTAGTGGTTTCGAAACCGCCGGTTTGTCAAGACTATCAGCTTTTCAATAACTATCATCTTATTATATTAGTATACAGTGAAAGGTTTGCTATTTACGAATATAAATCGTGTAATAATCGAAAAACGCGTAAAAATACCTTAAACTTGCTACAAAAGTGGTGATTCCAACGAGGGCTTTCAATCAAACAAAATTTTCTTCAGCGATGAAGTTCATTTCTCGGTGGTTACGTCAACAAGCAATGTTTTCGCATATGGGGCTCAGAGAACCCAGAAGTGATTGCGGAAAAGTCATTGCATCCGGAAAAAGTTTGGAGGTGTCATTGGGCCTCATTTTTTCCAAAACTATCTCAAAAGGACCCATTCCTGCAACCAATCCAGAGGAGGTCATTTAAATGGCATTGTATTACGTACATAATGGCAAAGTCCAAGTATTATAAGGAAATACAAGTTTTATCGAAATCATAGTTTTATATGTGTGTATGATTTAGCCAAAAAAGGGCACACAAAAGTTTAAACAAATTACTTACATTACAAAAGCGATAGTTTTCTGAAATACTATATTATTGTTGACAGATTTAGGCTCTTTACTTTAATGACACAAGAAAATATATTCGAAGTACATTAGAATTTGTCGCACTTTTGAGTTGTCATAATTAACTTCTAATCTGTTGTATGTTTAATCATGATCACACCAAAAAAACTTAGCTTATAAATAATTTCTTATGCCGTTGTTAATGTGCAAAAATATCGCAAGATAATCGTGATAAATCTGCATCTATTTTTTTCTAATCTGTTGTATGTTTAATCATGATCACACCAAAAAAACTTAGCTTATAAATAATTTCTTATGCCGTTGTTAATGTGCAAAAATATCGCAAAATAATCGTGATAAATCTGCATCTATTTTTTTTCCATAAGGATGACACAGTCGTCTTCACAACGTTCCCCGAAAATTGCATATCCCTCACAAAAAATTTCGTTGAACAATGTCATGAACGACGTACGACTTGACTTCCAGTAAAAACGGCTTTTCCCCAAACAACATGCATCGACTTTGCCCATTTCTCCAGCAAAATTTCGGTTATATTACTTTTATAACCAAGTCCACAGTTAGGCCGGTGCTTTAAAAAGTTTCTGAGTCTTTCCATTACTCTTGAACTACCATCATATATCGCCTTCAATTTATCGATAAATAGTAAAAATATAATAAAATTTTAAAAAATGATAATTTTTCAGATCGGTTCAATTGTGAGAATTTTGAGCTCAGTGTTACAAATGACATACCGACTGGTCGTTATATGAATGGACGTGTTAAATATGTTCTTTACTCACGCATAATTTGTAGCATTTGTTGCTAGTAAATTTCTAGGGCATTTCTTCAAAAAGCACACACATGGTTAAGACGACCCCTATCCCTTAAAAATGTCTAAGCTGGGATGGCCTTTTTTGGTATATACAAACCGCCACCATGTATTACTGCGCCCAAAAAGTAAGTTTTCAATTTAACTTATATGAATGTGTCGATTGTCAGAAATATTTCTTTTCTAAGTTGGTATCACTGTGACAGGTATCTACACCAAATTTCCTACCAAAATTGATTATAACGATTTCTACGATATGGGCTTTTATTGGGTAATGGCAAACCTGCCTTGAAAATATTTAGAATATTGCAGAAGACTTTTGGTGTACCAACTTTGTAGCAATGACATGTTTACAAGTGATAGGAACATTTCAAGAAGATAAAGGCGACAAAATAGATTTTAACGAATGAACAAAAATTTTCTGAAAATTTTTAATTTGAAATTACTTGTTGAGCACAGTATTATGACTTGTAATGTAAGAATAAACAGCCGAATAAATAAATAAATAGTGGAACTGCCCATCATTGCAAAACTGGATTTAGTCGTTGTTTTAGCAAATGTTTCCCTATCGCACCAGTTTCAACCTTGTGCCTACTACGATCCACAGCGTAGATTACACCGATCCCTGGATAATTAAACTTGTCCGAAACGACCTCCTCTCATACGAGGTGTGTTCAAAAAAAAGGTGAATTTTCAAATTTTGCGGGCCACATACATTCGACTTTCGATTATTATATTTTTTTTTCTATGTTGGTACTTTTGTATCGAAGATATGTTGACGGTTTTATCCATGTAGCATGTTTAGTTTGTTTGTGAGACGCTTAAATAAGGCAAGTATTTTGCGTGTTCGGCGTTTGTCTGCTATCGAAAAAAATGGATCACAGAAGTTGCATCAAATTTTGTGTAAAAAGTGGAATTAAGTGCTCAAAATCACTTGAAATGTCGGCAGTGGCATACGGTGAGAGAAGATGTGAACGACGATGCTCATTCTGGATGCCCCAGCACTTCAACGACTGATGAAAATGTAGAGAAAGTGAAGAAAATTATTAAAGAGAATCGTCGAGTCATAATTAGAGAAGTTGCTGAGGATGTCGGCATATCGGCTGGATCATGCCATTCAATCTTTTCGGAAAGTTTGGACGTGAAGCGTGTGGCAGCGAAGTTCGCTCCAAAATTGCTGAATTTTGACTAAAAACAAAGTTGCATGAGCATCGGTCAGGAATTGTTGAATGACGTGAACGATGATCCAGATTTGTTTATAACTGGTGACGAATCATGGGTATACGAGCATGGTTATGACATCGCCGAATCGTCCCAATGGAAGGGTCCAGGAGAGCCAAGACCAAAAAAACAAAAAGGTTTTCTTCGATTACCATGGCGTAGTGCATCGGAGCTCTTATCACAAGGCCGTACGGTAGATAAGGAGTACTACCTTGAAGTTATGCACCGTTTTCGTGAAGAAATACGAAAAAAATGCCCGGAATTGTGAAAAAAATGCATGGCTTTAACATCATGATAATGCACCTGCTCACACATCTTTGCTTATGAGAGATTATTTGGCCAAAAACAACACCGTTATTATGGTTCAGTCACCGTATTCACCCGATTTGGCCCCCTGCGACTTTTTCCTCTTCCCAAGATTGAAGAGACCCATGAAAGGACGGTGTTTTGCGATGATTGAGGAGATAAAAACCGAATCGCTGGGAGAGCTCAAGGACATACACAAAAGTGCACACCAGAACTGCTTCGAGGATTGGATATATCGCTGGCACAAGTGTATTATATTTGAGGAGGACTACTTTGAGGGAAATAAAATAGAAATTGAACACACCTCGTACAATGTGCTCACTCTCTAAGTGGAGTTAGTTTATTTTCCATTTAAATTTCCTTTAAAATTTACATCAGTTGAAATGGCTCTTCCCAGCGTCTTTACAATATTTTAAAGTTGTACAGAAAAAATTTAGAAAAATCTAGTTTTTTAAAAGACGGACTCTGGCTCTGCACGCTTATTTTGCTCGACTATGCCGATTTCCAACTATGCTGATTTTACTCAACCTCGAACTTAACCTGTGCCAACCTGGATATTTGTGCCAAATTTCAGTTTCCTATGTAAAGCTGTGCGACCTCTGTTAAGCTTTCGACGAACACACGGTCGGATGTGTATAATTTATAACTCTGTCATTTATTTATTTCTTTATTTATAGCAATATAAATTATCCCTTCATATGGCAATGAGTTGCGCTTACAAAAAACAAAAGTAAGTAAATAAAAAACGATAGTTGAAATGGAAATGAAAATACTTATTTTATTCCAAAAAAAAAAAAAAAAAAACACCAAAAATAAAAGGTCAAGCCGAATTCTTAACCAAAATTTGTATTTGTCTTCAGGTTGATGAATACTAGCTAATTAAAATTTAATAAAAATAGTTTTTCCGAATTATTACGTCCCATCGTATCGCACAAATTGTGAACTTTTGGCCCTCTTTCGGCAAAATGAAACCTTAATGAAATTTGAAAAAAAAAACATATAAGAATAAATTGAGATGAACTCTCAGTGTATAATTTTGATCATATTTTAAATTCAACTTTTGTCCAGAAGAGAATGAATCAACTATCTGTATTCTATAAAGTAACTCATAACGTGTACATGTTACCGATCCTGGGCCTATATTCTGTATACAAGAGTATCCTGTGTATGACAGTATTTGAGCCCCCATATAACCGTTCAGCTGATCTCACTTCGAGTAATTGACAAGTCTAATAAAAACTTCTCAAAAACTGACGTTGAGAATTATCATTATGCAATTGATCCCCTTCTTCGATCAATCGTGGTGCGATAGTTAGTACAACGAAATATTGTTCGCATGATCACGAGTTCAATCTCCAGTACTATTATTTGAGAGGCGGTCACCTCGATGTGTCGGACGAACGAATAGGAGAGCTATAAACAAGTCTAGTAAATGCTACTCAAACTGCAACGTTTGGAATTGTCGTTAAACTGTACGTTCCGAGACTGTAAGTCCGTCGTCGTTAAACTGTAGGTCAGTTTCAGCGATCACTAATGCAAAGCAGAATGTCTTTATTTAACCTAAATATTGCAACTGCAGATGGGTATTTTCTAGAAAATTAATCTCAATTGTAAGCATTTGTCAATATATCCTCCAGTATTTCTAATATCTGCAATCTAATCAAAACTGAGTGAACGCAATCTAATCACTAAGAACGAAAGACTTCGAGGGACCAGATTTCCAAAAGATGGTTTAAAATAACTAATTTGTTTATACTGCACTTGAAGTGTCCTCCTAATATCTCTCATGTAATCGAAACTTTGCAAATTTTTAAAATTAATCAAAGATTTTGAAAATTAAAAAAAAAAACATGTATATTTTTTAATTTGTCGTTTTTTGTAATTTAATTTATTATTTTTTTCTGCATACGCATATTCTGAATCATATTGATTATTTTTTTGTTTTTGTTTTAACTAATACGAATAGCAATAATTAATTACTTGTTTCTCTCTTTTTCATTCATACTCGGTTATCTTATAATTACAATTTACGAATAGTACAATAAAAATTATAACTATAATTTGTTTCTTTTTTTTTTTGCGTTACTTAAGAGTTATTGTAATTATTAGAGTTTTATAATTAAATGACAATTTAACCACTATCTTTATTAAAGTTTATAATAAAAAAAATTTAAAAAAAGAGCTAAATTTTTATACATAACGTAGTAAAAATAAGGACTTTTTAAAAAAGAATCGTTGTTCAAAAAAATTTTACTATATCGAAGAAAAAATAAAAGAAATTAATTTAAAAATGAAAAAAAAAAAAACAAAATACGATTAACATATTTATGTATAAAGAGGTTTTATTATTTGTAAATTTTTTGTGATTTTTCTTTTTTGTTTCATATAAAAAAAAAATAATTTAAATTATAAACAACATGGGAAGAAATCATGGTAACATTTTACTTCCAACTATTACTATAACTACAAAATGAGATGAGGGTTTCTTCAACTTAATTAAGGCAATTAATAATTAAAAATAATTCACAATAAACAAGAAGAAAAACTTAAAAGTAACACACAAATGTAAAATAGGGGAAGGTAAAAAACATTTCTAATTTACAATAACAAAATTCGTTAATACATTATTACATTATGGGTTTCTTTATTTCATTATAATTACAATCAAAACTAAGTTCTGTTAAATGTAAACAAAATGAGGAAAACAAAAACAAAAACGCTATATTAAAAGTTCTGTTTAAGTATTTCACTGTTGTTTTTTTTATTATGGTAATTTGTTAAAAAGTTGGTAAGTAGTTGCTAAATATATAATAATATGATTTAATGTATTAAGTAGTAATATATATTTAGTTATTATTTTATTTATTAATATCTCTGACTGTCATTATACTTTTAGATTATAATGAAAGCTTTTTCTAATGCTATGATTTTAAGTAATCTTTTTTTTATTACATATAATTATTAATTTCAGTTTTTTCTTCTTTTTTTTTTGTTTTATTTAATTTTGAAGCCATCTATTGAATGAACTGACACACATTATTATACTGTAGTATTATTTTTTTTTTTTAATTTTGTTTTTTTTTTTCTTATGTTGTAAAGATGTTGGACTTAATTGCATACTGTTTTTATCTTTTCTCAACGGGGAATTGAAGATTTCAATTGTTATTTGTTTTACTGATTCCGTTTTCATTTATCTTTTATTCTGTTTACCACATTAAAGCATTTTAAGTTTAACCATTTTTGTTTATACAGTTTAAATTTATAGTTTTGTTTATGAGGAATTGTTATTTTAGTTTTGTCATATCATTGTAAATCTTATTTATATACAGGAACTTAGATTATTTAGATGTTAAACAACGTGTTGATCGGACTTTCGTGGTGTGGCAGAGGAATTGTGAATTGTGTGTAAGGCTTTTGAGTTAATAAAATTCAGTTTGTCTTTTCTGCTGGAAATTTAATTGTTTTAATTGTTGTTTTATTGTTGTAAGTTTTAAATACACTTGGTGATTCTGATACTCAAAAGTACATTTGATGTTCTGAAATGTAGCTAAATGTGGGCTATCTTATATATTATGGTAATTTATTATTATTATTATGGTGGCTGGCCGTGGCGCGATGGTTACAGCACGCGATTATCGCTCGCATGATTGCAGGT
Source organism: Philornis downsi (assembly GCA_019455685.1). Lineage (NCBI taxonomy): Eukaryota > Metazoa > Arthropoda > Insecta > Diptera > Muscidae > Philornis > Philornis downsi. The sequence continues at coordinate 809,333 of JAHXMU010000059.1, forward strand.
TCAAATCCGGATGCAGTCACTTCGATGTCCTATGTCTGACGAACACTTCAAGTAGTCGAGTAATCGACAAGTCTATTAAATGCTTCTTAAACTATAGCGTTCGGAATCATCGTTAAACTGCATGTTGAGTGAGTCTAAAAATAGAATATCTGTAAGCTCACTGAATGTGAGAAGCTCTTTTATGTCTCACTCATAAGATGCAAAGGAATTTGTTTTGTTTTTTTAGTTTATTCTTATTAATTTTCTAACAGTGTTATTAGGAAAATTTTCTATTTGGTTGAAGCACAACATTTGATATCAACTGTTGTGGGCGGAAGGATTCACTTTGTGAAAATACATATATATGATGTAAGCAGTGTTTACAGAATATTTCAGAGGATTTAGAAAATTTATAATTTCTTTTAGCTGAGGGTGTGTTTAAGTTAGTTCACCGGATAGTCAACAACAGTTTCGAAATTTAATTGAGCCTAAATAAAGAATGCGTGTAAGCTATCTAAGCGAATTTTCATATCTCGATTCAACCGGAAACTCGTAGTCTTTCAATTTCTCCATAGAAACGCAATGAAGCAGATATTATGATTCAATATCTGTAGATAAATTTTTAAATCTGAATCAGAAATGAATGAATTCTGACGTAGTTTTCGTTTCTTGACAGAAGAGATATTGAAAAATTTGGAAAATTTGGCTCTTAGAAGTTTTCATAACTATTAAAAAATAGCATATGCTTTTAAATTTAACATTTCAAAATATAGTAGTTTGAAAATAGTTTTCAATATATTTTAGGATGTTTTACTCAGAATCGAAATTATTTGTGGTTTGTTTTCAGATATATTAATCATAATTTATTTTTATTTTTTTTTATGCTTTTAACTGAATCAGAATTAAAATTCTAAATAATTTAGACTCTTTTTTGATTTCTATGGTTTGGTGTCCTTTTCATTGCCTTTCGCAACTGTTCACAACTTAGAATATTGTTTTAAATATATTTCAATATTCCTTGGGGAGAAATTTCATAATTGACAAATGTGTGAATGTGTGTATAAAGCTGAAGGGCTATAACAAGTTTGCCTACGGCTGAATATGCAAATATTTTTGTATTTCTCTCATCTATTTTAACGAAAATATGGTTTCGTTTCGTTTTTTATTTATATTATTTATTTGAAATTATACAAAAGCATCGATTCTGATTTATAATCGGAAGAGATATCTATGTTATGCTTCAATAGTTTTCTTACCTGAAACGAATGCAGATACAAATATTTGTATTCGATAACTCAGGACAAAAGTTTCGATGCTTAAACTAAAAAAAAATAAATAAACTAAAACTGGACATACTTCTGGACATACATCTCTTAATAGAAAAAACGGCTGGTGCAAATAAATTTGTATGCCTAAAAATTGCTTAAATCGCCTTCATTACGTTTTCTATGTATTAGGAGTTCAGAAATTGAAACAGGGAATTAAATTTTCTTTTTATTTTTTCCATTTTTGACGGACTGAGTCAGAAATAGCTAATTGCTTCGTTTTGGGTGTTTGAAACATAATCAAAATCGTCAATAGTTTCGTTTCAAGTATATAAATCAGAATCAAAATTGAATATAATTGAATACAACTATGATGTGTATAGGTACGGTTTCCATCGATACATACTCGTAGTTGCGTTTCAATAAGAAAATAGGAAACAAAACAGAATAATTTTCCTGCTCCATTCTACGTCACTGATTGTCCGCAGTTCCACGAGTGGATTTATGAATGTTTTTTTTGCTTTTTTTTCATTTTTTTTTTTTTTTTTTTTTTTTTTTTGAAAAACTTTTCTACGGTTATAGCAAATTTGTAGTCGTCCACAAAAATATCATTTAAAACAATATCTTACAGATTTCTGGCATTTTTGAGATGCCAAAGACTAGAACAAACTTAGAACAACTATTTCCATTTTTATCAAGGACCCTCACAACAGTCCAGTTTCGGTTTTAGTTTCGTAATCTTATTTGAAAGTATGCCAGAAGTTTGATGTTGATTCATATTCAAAATAAACTATCACTTCATGCTCCGTTTCATTTCGTACTTAAAATGTGAATATAAAGTAATTTTGATCGAATTTCAAATGGCAATGAGACATATATTTTGCAGCCAAGATCTGAAAGATCAAAGCTATATAGTTTTAGTATTTCTTTTTCTTAATTTAAAGCTGAAACCACATGTAGTTCCCGCTTCCTTAAGGAAAAAAAAGGGTAAACCCAAATTGCGAAAAGTTGAAGTTCTTCAAATAATTTGTTCCTTAATTTTGGGTACCAACACTAATAAAAAAACGAACTCCTTTCATCCCATGAATGAAATATACTTATGAGAGCCTCTCCTATTTAGTGAAATTGCACCTATTCTATTTTTAGACATACTGAAATAGATACATAATTTGACGATGATTCCGAAAGCCTGTTTGAAAAGCTTTTACCAAACTTTGTCGATTGCTCAATAACTCAAAGTGTTCATTAGCACATCGAGATGGCCATCGATTAAAGCAAAAAATATGGTTATTTTGTGGTCAGAATACACGAAGTCGGCCCTTGTCGGAATTTTTGATAAAGGTGTTTACAGAAAACTTCAAAGTTATAAAAATTATTATTTCGACACAACCCGTGTTTCATAAACTAATTCAGAAACGAAATTGTGCATAGTTTTGTTTTAGATAACAGAAATTGAAACTGTTTTTCGGTTTGGTTCCGATGATGGTCTTTGATTTTTATGAATACTTGTGTTACTTATAGTTCTGTCAGAAAACTAGAAAATAAAACCAATTTAAAGACTGCCATAACAAATTTCTAAATCCTTGGAATTTTACTCATTTTAACTTGGTATAGGTTGTGAACAGAGTACAACAAAAATATAGATTTAGTTAACAATTGGAATTACAATTTAAAGTTGGAATTACTCGAGAGTAGCATAAATTACAATTCATATGAGTTCGCTGGCAAATGTAAACTCTTCGGTGGAACTTAAACTAAACCTGACGAACAAATTCTGAATCGCCTACCGAATATTTAACGATTTTTTTACCAGCTGTCTGAATATTTCAGGAAGGCTTCTTTACTCTACGTTCTTTTGATTTCCAATTCTGCTCAAAACATAACTCCAATCGGAACATTCACAGTTTACATAAAACATTATATTGCTTTCCCTGCAACAACCTAAAAATCAAATAAAATTGTATGACGACATATTTGAAATCTTAAAAAAAAATTAATTTTGCTGTCATCCCCTTTAAAGGATGTGAAGGAAGCAGAAATGTAGCATTTGAGTCCTATTTTAATTTGACTCAAGAATAAGAGAAAAATTTTCATTCCGAATAATCAGTGAATCATAAGGATTAGAAAACTAAATTCTGACTAACTAAAAGTATTAATATCGTTGATTTTCATTTACGTTCCAGGTAGGGCTCGTTGTTTTCAGTGGAATAATAATGAAAGCTGAATTTATTCGAGTAATTCCAACCTATTGAATCATTAAATAGAAGTAAGAGATGTAGAACATTCTTAGTTAATAACAACTTCATACAAACTGATCTTTTGTCACATTGAGTTGAAATCTACTACACATGACATCACATATCATATCATATTCAACTATGAAAATTTAGTCTATACAACTAGAGTAACTGCGTTGTATTCCTGTTATGACCGGTCAAGTTTAATTTTAAAAAATAGTGGTAATATTTTAAAATAAACAACCCAAATTTCATTAATTCAAAAGCTTCACATCTAAAAGTGTCACTGTATGTATTGCATTAAAGAAAAGTAATGAATCTTTGCTGTATGTATGATTTTCATAATTGATGTAAAATACAACATGTCATCTAAATATGTACTCGTATGTATGTGTAGTCTCTACATACATTTTACTTATGTTTTAGTATTTGGGTTAATTTTGTTCAATTTACCAAATATTGTACGTATTTTACTAAAACGCTTCAGAATGCATGAATCCATATCATACAGATAATGCTGACGATGATAAAGATGTTCTGAAACTGTGTATACATGACGTGTGCACTTGCATAAATTGTGTATGTGTGTGTGTGTGTGTGTGTGTGTTTGTGTGTATGAGTATATGTATGAGTGTGTGGTATTGTTTGTTTGTTTGCTTGGTTGGTTAGTTGGTTGGTTTTCGGAGGATTATACGTAATAAAAAATGAGATACAATGCAAAAATTGTACAACTATTTATAGAATTCTACTTAGTATATATATTATAGACAAATGTTAAGTATTATGTGGGGGGATCCGTATGTGTTTGTGTGTGTGTGTGTGTTTTTTTTTTCTCTAGTAGCTTCACTTCATTTCTCTTTAATTCCTAAATCATTTTTGTGTGGCATTCGATTTAGTTGTAGATGATGATGTAGGTGACGGCATTTGTGGCGAGATCCATGACTGCCTTACCAGCAGTGGCTGACATTGAGTTCATATGGGACCAAATGTTGACTGATGTGTTCAAAATTTTCTGGCTGTTGTTATGATCGATCATCGGCTTGTTTTCTGAGTTTTCAATTTAAATTGAAATTGTGTGTTGAAGCATAAACAGTTTCAATTATGCCTATTTATAATTTGTATGTTGGGGGATGCTATTTTGCGTTTTACCTCACTGAAATTCTGTTATGTTTTCGGTTTTTATATTGGCTAAATGTTAGTAGGTTGGAAATCCCATAGTGCCAGCACTGCTGTTATCCAAAGGTCACTGATGCATTTTGGTGGCATGATGACCCATGCTCAAACCCAAACCCAAATGGTGATTATTATGATGCTGTTGGGCCGCCTGACTATGATTGTGGTTAGAATTTGAACTATTGTTATTGTTTTGTTGATTTGACTGGCGCTGCGAATTCTTTTTATTCTTCATGCGGCGATTTTGGAACCAAATTTTTACCTAAACGAAAATAACCACAATTAACATATTTCAAAGAAATATCATTTTTCTTTTGTTTGTTCTACTGCTACTTACTTGTCTTTCGGTTAAATTCAAATTTCTGGCCAACTCCCATCGCTTCTGTTTCGATACATAGGCATTGTATAGGAATTCCTTTTCCAATTCCAAAGTTTGAAATTTCGAATAGGGTTTGCGCTTTTTTCGCACCGATACCTGACCAGTCCATTCGTGCAACGCATTAGTGGGTGTGCAAGGACCAACAGCGCCAACGGACAAACCACCCGAACCACCTGAAATGAATGAAGAAATAGGTTTTTTTTTGTTTAAAATATTAGCAATTTATTTAATTAATATTAGCGCATAGTCTAATACATAAATAGAATTTTAGTTTTCTTATGTTTCTGTAGAAATTTATGGCTTTGGGCAGCAGCCAACATCGTAAATAATGATCTCTGAGGAAAACATGTCGTTTCTGTTCATCTATCAGGCGGAAATTTCGGAAAAATTTCGTCTTTTGGGGCAAAGACAAAATACAATCAGTAGAATTTGCAAAATGCACTAGAGAAAGAAAGAACGTATGTAGGTTTAAGTAGACTGTCTACATTTAAAAGAGAATGATAATTCATCGTGTGTATTGAACTATTTACGAAACCAAAACTTAAAATAAATATAGCTAATATACACACATTTTAATTATTGCATATTTTGCGAATAAATTTGGACTCAAGAAGCAAATACAAATTTTGAACTTATTTAAATAAAAGAGTTTTTAGTGAACAGGTCGCATTGACAGAAAAATTTAAGCATTTCCGTAATTTGGGAAGGAAAAACGACTTAAGTGGACTTAGGGCAAAGTCAAGTTCATTTAATATTATTATGGCTCATATTCAGATGCATATTTGTGTTCAATTCCCATTCCAAACCTACATCGAGGTTTCACAAGTTATAATGAATGTCACAAACGCCAGCACGAACTTAATATATCCTGAACTACAATACAGTTTAGGATATAAAAATTAGACTTGTTGCAAATGCTTTTAGAGATTGTTCAAATTTATGATTTTTTTTTTGTATGATTAATACATTTTTTCTTGTAAGCACATATAAAATGAAAAAAAATATTTCAGTTAACAATATCAGATTAATGAAAATCTTCTGTTCAATATCACTAAAGAAATAATTAGAGATAATTACTACTCTTGGATAATAAACGCATATCTCTTGCTTCGCAATCCAAATACGGTCTTCAATTCTATTTCTAGCACGTCACATTTTTAAGAAAATTATGGTAAATTGTGGAAAAATGTTTATTTTTTGACTTTTTACACATCTACAGGAAAAATTTCTACCAGAGACCAATAGAAATACATATCACAATTAGGGAACATAGATATGTATAATTCGGAAATTCCAAAAGATTTTATACATCTTCACTGAATTATATGACATCATAAAAAACAAGATTCAAAAATGAATTACATAATTCCAATAGTCCAATACATCCCTAGTAATACTGACGTTGATGCTACATTTTAATATTTACTACACGTTGAATATATAACAAATATGTCGTCACATCTATACTTTACATATATTTTTTTATTTTTATTTCAAATCAGTCCTTACATTTTGGTTTGAATCGGATCATAACTATGGACGCTGAATGATAATTCGCAGCTTTGCATTTGATATCTAGAATTATATTTCAGCATCAATATAATATATTGGAAGAATAAACGGGGTGAGTATTCTGGACCGAAATGACTAAGCTTGAATAAATCCATCTATCTATTATATTTTTAACACGTTATATTCAGTAAAGAAATCACAGAAATAATAGTAGAACTGAACGCTAATATACAAATATTTCTATTTGTGTTCCCAAACATTACATGGATATTGTAAGCCAACATTACAACCGTCATTCAAAGTGTTTGAACGCGTCATCGAAAATTTGGTCCACTAAATGGAAAATGTTGGGTAAGTAACAACAAAATGAAATAATTTCGAAAAATGGTGTCTTTGTTTCACAATTACTTGATATCCGGTGAATTTATCAATCAATACATATTTTGCCTAACGCCGACGTATCTGAATGTTATAAACTCCAGCACCAACTCAATATACACTAAACCACAGGGCAGTTAAGAATATAAAAATTAAACTTCTTGCAAATACTTTTAGAAATTGTTCAAATTTATGATTTTGTGATATTATATGTTCATAAGGAATATGAACTTTTAAGTTTACTTATACAAATTGTGGATTTACGATTTTTAACAGATCATCAAGGGTTATCAACGAAACTGGACTAAAACAACTTGTCCAAAAATTACCTTAATACAAAATATTCTTCATAAAAATAAGAATGCTGTTTACACTTTACACTACATTGTGGTTCAGAGTATGCGGAATTGGTGCTGATATCCACATATCCAAAAATTCCAAAATTAATCATTCAAAATATATGTATATATAGATTGACTTAAGGTCCTCTGTGAGTCGGCGAAATGGTGCCCGTTTTGTTTCAGATCGCAATAATGCACCGATTTCAACAAAAGCTGATGTATATTTAGTTTGAGGAAAGGTTGACGACTGATTCAAACTTGGTATTATCGCTTTTCAAAAGCTACAGATATAATTGGAATTCGATTATGTTTGACACCAATATATCGGTGACATCACGAAAGACTCCTATCGAATCAAGGAAGACCATATTTTCATCCAGACCCCGTACAAGTGAGCAGTACAGAAATTTCAGTCAATTGAAGAAGCTTAAATATTCCTTCAGCTAACGACCATATTTTCATGCAGACCCCGTACAAGGGACAGTACAGAAATTTCAGTCAGTTGAAGAAGCTTAAATATTCCTTCAGCTAACGACCGTTTTGTGCAAAAAGGAGTGGGTCGTAGGAAGAAATAAGGCAATTATTTAAGTTCTTATGAGAAATTATTGTATAATAAAGTACAATGAGAGAAACAAAATTATAATTTTCATAAGTTTTCTGTCCCAAATTTCTATAGGAATCTCTGAAGGGGTAATTTTTTAGGTCCATATGACAAAAATACTCTATAATAAAACACAATGAGAGAAACAAAATTATAATTTTCATAAGTTTTCTTTACAGAATTTCTACAGGGATCTCCAATGTTTGCTAAACAGTTCAGTTTGTATGTGTGGTATCCAAAAGGACAAGGCTATATAGTCCATTTTCATTCTCAGAAGTAAGTTTACTAAATGTTTATCGCATTCTAAATTATACTTAATTTAGTGCAATTGAATGAAGGATATGATATATACAAGAATAACTAGAAAGGACGTGGATATTCGGTCGATTTTTCAAACTTAATCAGGCATTATAATGCAATACAATTGAAAAAAATTCCGTTGAGTGCAGTTTAAGATTTACGGATTACATTAGAAAAGTTAAATTTTCATTAACATCTCAATTTGTGCTGTCTACTGTTAGTTAAAAATTGCAGAAGAAAATTTTAATTTTAGATAATCGGTCAATTTGTTTGGGAGATATAAGAAAGTTTATGGCTACGCCCCCAATTCTTATATCACAAAACGCAGGATGCATTCCAATGGAAGTAATATAGTTAATTGATTAATTTTTTCACATCCAAAAATATAAGCTGCGGTGGTCTATGAATGAGGAATTATGAGGATAAAAATTAATTTCTGGAAATCAGTTAATTGGGTGTATCAGAAGTGATGATTCGATATAGCTCACTTACGAGCTTCTCGGTCAGCCACCTAGATAGACGAACATGACTCAATCGTATTGAAAAGTTCGGAAACACATTTGGTCAAAAGATAGTTGAAACTTTAGATACTTCCCATAGGAGATTACATTTTCACCATATCATTTTTTGTATACTGATATTTTTTCGGATGGATGCAAAATCATAAAAAAATTGATTATTGCTTTATTACTTTCTGAAAACAAGTTATTCGGTGTACCAGAAGTGATGATCTGATACTTACTAGACCCTCTGCCAGCCATGCAGACAGACGGGCAATTGTCTTGAAAACTTCAGAAAACATTTGCATAAAAGATAGTTGATACTTTACACACTTCCTATTGGATGTTACATTTTCGCCGTATCATCCTTCTGATGAAGGCAAAATCATAAAATAATATTTATTATTGTTTTATTACTTGCCTATACATTGCAATTACATTTTTATGTACAACTGTATCCTTTCTGAAACAAAAAATTATAATATTAAGTTTTATCGCATAATATTGAATGAAATTAATCCGAGGAATATATTATGCAACAATTACTTTATATTTTATTCGAACAAAACTCTTGTAGTCACGACATCAATATATTTTCCCAACTTTTATGATCGACGTAAATCAAACAAATGCAGAAAAATTAAATTAAATATGATTGGCATTCGTAATGACATATGCTAATCGAATTGCGTTCATGTTGAATGTTTGATGTAGGTTTGCAATGTAATAGCATGTAATGCATTTCCTGCACTTTGTCGTTTTAGTTGAAAAAGGTTGTAAACTTATAACAATTTATTTTATTGCGCATAAATCATATGAATTCATATACAAAAAAAGCGTACAACTCGACATTCGCTTTAACATACTACATGTATTATGTTAAATTTATTATATAAATTCATATGAAATAGCATTGCATGAGTGCATTTGAATTAGTTTGCTGGTTGGAATTGCATTATTTATTTTTTCTGTTTTGAAGTTACTCTGCTGTGACGTAGCGATTTAAAGTGATTTGTTTCATTCATTTCATTTAATTTCTCATACGTTTCGGCTAAAATTCTCACACTTGTCATAAAAGACGTCAAAGCATTTTCAATCCATCATTGAAAATTAAGCGCCTTTTTGTTTTTTCACTTTTAATTATTAGCGAAAATTTACATTTCCTTTCCATATGCCGGCAACAGTAGCAACAGCTGCCGACAGACGGTGGTGTTTCTACAATTGAGTCGGAAACAAGGTGCTAATTGCATATTGCATGCCAATAAGCCATATATGAGGCATATATAAAGACACGACGTACTCTTTTAATGCACCATATGCTTAGTTTATGCCACAGGGCAAGCAAATAAATGGTTTTGCAATAGGAATCACAAATATTGTTATAATATAAAGCGTAGTAAAAATAAATCCATTATGTTTCCAATAGGTGGCTTTGGCTTTAAATGTATTGGTGTGTGTGGTGGCTTTTAATCTGTATCTCGCTTTGTAGCGATCAAGCGATCATGATATGGTAGATATCGTTAGAAATGTAAGATTTCGTTATCAAAAAAAAAAAAAAAAAAAAAAAAAAAAAAAAAAAAACACTCGGACAGTTTTATGAGTGCTTGATTCAGTGTTGCTGGAGCGCGTATCAATTACGAATAGAAGGGAAGAAATATTTATTTTAAAATTTTTTTTTCAATAAAAGCGAAAACGCTAATCGGGCCAGAATAAAGTTTATTATTCTGATACTATAAAAGCCAATCATACACAATTTTGATTTCGTTGATTCCGTTCTACTAATTTTGATGTCAAATATGCACCAAGCTTTGGAAGACCTATTGCTGAAAACGTCGAAGGAATAATGAAAGCACTGTTTCGATTGCCGAGGGGCTAAATATTCCAGTAATGTTGATGTGGAAAATGCACTACGCTTTAGAAGACTTATTATTGAAAATGTCAACAGAATACTGAAAGCACTACTTCGATTGCCTAGAAGCTAAATATTGCGCAAAAAACTGTTTGAAGCCACTTGAATAAAGTTGGACACAAAAATAAGCTCGATGTATTGAAGCCACACAAACTGGTACAAAAAACCCCTCATGCACCGGATTTCTATTTGCTAATCGCTGCTGAATCATATAAAAGTTGGCCCATATCTGATAAAAAATAAAATTTGTTACTCAAGTTATGGTCAAACAAAAATTATGTTGGTGATCAACCCAAGACTGTTTTCAGAATTTTTATTGCTATATGATTAGTTTGGAGGGTTTGGCTGGAAGTCATCTATTATAAGCTACTCTCCTATGACCAAATTCGGATCTATGGTGTCAACATTTAGACCCCATAGATGTTTCGGCCAATAGGTGAGGAATTGTGTTCCTTCAAAACACATCTAGACCACACACATTAACAGTGACCAGGCAGAAGTTCCTGGAACTCAGCTAAAGGGTTTATAATTCAGATCTGGCGATTACCATCTGCTTCTGCCTATGGTGAATAATTTTGCTGGTGAAAAACTCTCCTCAAGAGAAGTTTGTGAATCCCAACCGTCCCAGTTTTCTCTTTTTTACCAATAGGGGAAAAAATTTCTTCTACAGAGGTATAATGAAAAATACTAGCGAGTTTTAGAGCGACACGGTACATATTTGGCCTAAATCGAATTATTATAATTACGCTAAAAAGTGCCCTCAATACCTTCGAATAATGAATTCTTTGTAACTTCATTATATATCTCGTTATCTTTTTTTTGCCAATAGGGGTAAAAATTTCTTCTACAGACGTATAATGGAAAATACTAGCGAGTTTTAGAGTGACACGGCACACATTTGGCGTAAATCGAATTATTCTAACTACGCTAAGAGTGCCCTCAATACCTTCGAATAATGAATTTCTTGTAACTTCATTATATATTTCGTTATCATATTTTGGCCAAGTCAATTCCTTCTCTATTCTCTATTCTATTCTCTTTATTTTACCTAATAGACCCTAATTTAATTTTTTCAAGTAAAAGCTTGGTTTATTACATTGTCCCAACATTTCGTCAATTGTTTGGGGATTCGTCTATTTAAATAAAAAAAAAACAATTGAATTTTTCCCTCTAACATCACATCGATATAACTTAAATTGACAAGACTATCTAGCGTTCACATAGGTTAAATTATAATAACACAAATTTTGAACATTACAAAACAAATACGTTAATTTATCACACCTTTTATCTATTATCATAATTCATTTTATTGCAACACTGTAACTTGCTCTGATTTTGTCGGTGCGTTCCTTCAAATTCATCGTTTGCTCTCTGTTTTTTTTAAATTTCTAAGCTTTCGACGATATATCGTTTTCTCCCTTTGTCCTCTTTTTGACTTTGTCAAAATCTGCAGTATATCCAGTATTTAAAATATGTTGTTATATATATGATTTAATACGTCAAAATTGTTACACCCAGCAAAAAGCTTCCCCAGTATCTGTTAGCCAAACACGTTTTTTGTATATTTAAGTCGATTAAGCGAAATCCACCTCCGTAGCTGATTGTCCGACTGGCAGACACAATAAGTGCCGTAAACTTTTATGAAACTTCTCAAAACTTAACTCAGCCTATTGTTTTGTCATATCATGGCCGAGGATTATTAAAAGGCTATATCGACAAACTCATTCTGGTATCTCCAATAAAAAATTGATCTACTTAATTAATTTTTCTTTGTAACTTGTAATTATAATGAAATGTTTCTCTGTAACTCGTAATTTGACTGCTGTTTCAACCTAAGTTTTTGTCCATCGTATTGCTTAGTAATAGTTGAAAAAATTTGAAAAAATGGACAAAATTTTAACCCCTTTTTATTTTAGTCTTTTTTATTACCTACCCTATAAACAACCATATAATGTTAGCATTATATCTACATGTTATGAGGTCACCAAAGTAGGGTATAGAAACGAAAATGGATGACATTGCCACATTCCTATAGGCACCTTCCTTACAAATTTTCCGAAATTAATTTGTTGCCTTCAACTCTTAATTCGTAGACCGCAGCAGCCTGAATTTCCATTCATTGCACTGCTTATAATGTCTGGTAAAATTTGAGATTGAAACAAACAAGAAACCACGTCTTTTGTAATAGTTCCTATTCAAAATAACTATTTAAACCATATACGAGTATTTCAAGCTTTATATTTTTTATTAGTTCAGCGGTTACGTACCTGTTAAATTTGATACATATCTTGCGTTTGATATAAACTTAATTATGAGAATGAAAATGGATGTCATTGCCATGCCTATTCGAGATACTTCCCATAAAGATTGACCGATTTATCCAAATTTGATTTTGCCCATGTAAACTATATCTCATAGCCTGCTGGAACTGAAAATTTTGTCATTTTCATTAGATTGTAATGTTTGGTGAAATTTGAAAAAATCTAACGGATAATCACTCTTTTCCTTGCATTCCTCACAGAAATCACATAATTTAGCCGATATACTCCTAAAATCATATCTTTCTTTCAATTGTACCAAATTCAATACAACTTATTAAACATCAGATTTTTATTTAACTTAGTTTTGAGTAGGAATGTAGGAACGCAATCTGCAGACCTGCAGACCTCTACGCTTGTACTACCTTAAATACAAATTAGTCAATTTAGAAAAAATAAAATTTTCCCAACAATTGAAGACACGAGAATGAAAAGTGGATATGAACCATTTTGGGCTAAAATGAGTTTTATGTGGTTTACTATTCCTTGCTACTTAACGCATTGTTAGGTATGAAAATTGTACATCTCCGATTCGTATTATTGCTTTTGAACCATTTAAAAGCGGTTTCAACCAAAGGATTTTGTGGAATACGAAACAGCTTAATGATATACCAATACCAATCAATCCATTAAAGCTAAAAAATATGAAAGAGTTGGAAGTGCATATCTCTGAAGTATTCTTAACTTGGTACCATAATTGACAAAGGCACGCAGTGATGTTATTCCAGAAGGTGAAACTACAGAAGAAAGCGTGGCTGAAGACGACGAATCTGATTCAATAAAATATTGTTGAATTGACAATAAAATATTGTCAAATTCTCAAAAAATGTCAGAAAATGTAAAAGTCTTAAAATAAAACATTTTAATGTATATTTCTTCTTAATATACCCTTTGTATCCAGCTGCTAAAATCTAAAAATCTAAAAATGAGTATGAAAACAGGACATATCCGAATCTTAAAAAAGCCATAACATAGTAATTAATTTTTTAAAATCAATATATACTGGTTCGTTATCACACATATATGTGTATAAACGTTCTAAAATCATTGTTAGCAAAAAAATCTAACTCAATTAGATATAAACTGTTTTTTTTTTTTGTTCTCCTGTAAAATTACCTTTTTGATTCATATCCACTTTTCATTCTCACGTCTTCAATTTCTAAACGGAGGACAGAAGTTTATAATATGTAAACTCAGTAAGTTATAATTTTGCTTATTTTATTGTGTATTAACTAATAGTATTAATTTTGTATTAATTGCCAAGAACTTAGTGAACTATCACGTCGTACTCCACGCATTTTTGAACCAGTATTAAACGGTGATGAGTGAAGACAAATTGCAAATTAATTCATTTGCCTGAAATTTCTATACGGTTACAATTGCAATCCATTCTTAAGCTTTTTACGTCAATTGCTTTTGTCCCTAATGAAATACCTGCCAACATTTCTTGCTCTTCACAATAATCTTGTGAAAATCAATTAATTTTCTTCTGTGGTCATTGTTGCAGTCGCCTTAAGCAATTATACACATGTGTAGAAACTTGTCTTACGATTGCAATTATAATGAATATATTGGTATTTACCTGTACTTGAGTAAGCTTCACTTGGATACGCTCGTAAACCACTGGGCGATGAATAGGTTGGCGTTTCATAACTCGACTGAGAAGTACCCTCAACCGATTGTCTGGCAGCTGCGGCTGCACTAACACTAGCATGACGATCATCGCTAGCACTCATATAAGCAGCGGCAGCAGCGGAAGTAGGTTGTTCACGGTAATTCCAATATGGCTGAAATTTATTGTAAACAAATATATGTGAGAACTTAGATAACGATGAATATATTTTACGTCTTTAAATACTGTGTTTTTTTTTTAATTAGTTGCTAGTTGTTTATTTGAAACACATACTAAAAGTTTGAAGAAGTATAGAGCTAACATCAAGTAGCCCTTTTAACGGTTATGACATTCGTAATTGTATGTTTTTTTTCATATATATACAATATTTTAAATAAATTTTGCTTACCTGAAATTGCGTTTCTGGATAACCATATAATACAGGCTTACGATCTCTTTCAAAATAATATTGCGACGCCTGGTGATAGTGAGCCGAACTAAAGCCATCACTCTCATACGGCCATGCCGGATGAGGATGCCGTTTAACGGCTGCACTGGCTGCATCGGCTTCAAAACCTGGCCTTATCGCGGGTATATGCAATGGAGCTAATGAGAGGGACATATCTAAAATAAGACAAATGAAATGACACAATTAAAAAGAGTGAAGCAACATTGTTTGTTTTTTTTATATAGCAACACAATTACTTCAAATGCTTAAAACAATACAATCAATACAATCAAATTTAATAATAAATAGGTATATAATAAATAAATAGGTAATATCCAAAAGACCTAAAATCTTGGACTGCATTCACAAATATTGGTTGAATGTTTAGCAATATAATATCAATTTGAAAACGGTATTCAAATTTGTACAAAATTTCTAAATTTGCAGAATATTTTTTAAGGTTAGAATAAACGAATTTGCTTAACAAGATCTCAAAGAAATTATATCTAGTTAGTGGTTTCAAAACTGCCGGTCTGACGAGGCTGTCAGCTGCTAAATACCTGCCATCTGAAGCGTTATTTATTTAGTTAAAGATTTGCCATTTACGAATATGGATGGTTTAATAAGCAAAGAACGCGTAAAAATAGTTGAAACTTACTACAAAAGTGGTGATTCAAACGTGGCCACTTTTCGTGCATTACGGGGTGATTATGGTCGTCATAATCGACCTACTGTGCAAGGAATTGACAAGATTACAATGAAATTCTAAGAGACTGGAAGCGTTACAGATGTGGTGTGGCCTATGCATCATCGCAATGTTCTTACTGCCGAAAATATCGCTTCTGTTAGTGAAAGTGTGGCGGATAATACCAACTTCACTTCAGAACACTATGACAACCGACTTTTTTGGCTTGCCATTACAGGTTATGAACTAGACGATATGTGGTTTCAACAAGACGGTCCCACGAGCCACACAATAAGACCGATTTTGACTTTATTGTATGAAAAGTTTTCAGAAAGGGTAATTTCACGTTTCACGTTTTCACGATTTGACGCCATTTGACTTTTTTTGTGGGGTTACTTCAAAGAGCGTGTTTACGCAGATAATCCCCATATCTTGAAGCATTTGAAAACCAACATTCCACCATAAAAAAAAAAAATTCCATACCACCCGAAATGTGCTAAAAAGTGGTCGAAAACTACGTCAAAAGGATTCACTGCTACAACCATTCCAGAGGCGGTCATTTAAATTACATTGAATTTCATACATAGTGGCAAGTTCCAAGCATTGTAATGAAATAAATGTTTCATCGAAATTACAGCTACAGTGTGTCTGTTTTTTTTAACTTTTACTTTTTTTAACTTTTTAACTTTACTTTTTAACCATGAAATTAATAACCCGGTATATGAAATTGAAAAATGTTCCAATTATAAAATTTAAATATTACAAATAAAAAACATAAACAAATTTTAGGATTTAAAATTAATTTAGTATAGTAATAAAATTTTGTTAATTAAGAGAAACAATTAATATTATAATTAATAACAGGCTGTATAAAAAAAAAATAAATCTTAATACGATAAATTATTTATAACAGAAACGAATTAAGGAATAACGAATATTATCGAATGCTTGAAAAATATAAGCATTAGTATTAGCAAATATTTAATGTGATTGTGAAATTATTTGCACAACTTTAACATAGTAAAATAAATGAAAATGCCTGAAATTCACCATAACATTGAGAAAATTTTGATATTTAAAACTAATATTGAAAACAAATATATACAAATACAATATACAGTATAGTATATACAAATATATAGTACATATAGTAGGAACAAGAAGGTATAATATCGCCTTACAGTGACGATTTTTACATTTTTAGTAATTCAGCCCTCGGTATTTTAATAATTCTGTACTTATTGTCACTTTCTTACTCCTTTTTTCTACCATAATATCGGGACCAGGAGGGAAGAAAGTACATATCACTTCTTAAAACTTGGCACTGCCTAAAATTTTGTCATGTTGTAGCCACTAGATTGTAAAGGTTACCAGTTCCCTTACAAAATGACTAATTTTTCGAAATCCATTTTTTACTCTGTAACTCGGAAATCGCAGACTACAGCGACCTATGTTTATGTTTATTGTTAGCACTTATAATTTCTGGAGGAATTTGCTAAAAAAATGATCGGTTCAACGTGCCCCTTCTACATATAGTATCCCACATACAACCTAATATTTAATCCAAACATTATTATATTTTCTACCCAGTTGCACCAAATTTAATAAAACTCGCAACATGGCAAAGGTTTGGTAATATAATGGGTAGGAACAAAAATGAACCGCATTTTTGCGCGCTTACAAATTTTTTGATTTTCCGAAATCCAAAACAAGTGTAAATCTCAACACTTTTTTGATTTTCCGAAATCCAAAACAAGTGTAAATCTCAACACATGGACTGAAGCGACCTGAATTTTATTCCATTGCACTAGTCTGTAATTTTCGACATCGACCACCGAACTGTGTATTCGTATCTTCTGACACCTCACATAAAATCAGCCGATTTAATCCAAATATTGTTAGATTCCGAAATCCAACCCGTTAAACTAAATTTGAAATACGTTGCTTAGGTAGTGTCTAGGAATGAAAATTCTCAATTAACATAGAGAAGAATTTCCATAAAATTATTCGATTTTTCGAAATTCAATTCTATTACTGTAACTCCTAACACGAAGAGCTTTGTATTTCTTTATAGTATCTGGTAAAATGTGAGAAAAATCGACCAAGTAACTACGCTGCGTTTGGTACTTGCCGGGCAAATGAGCTTCAAATCTTTCAATAAGTTGAATTAAATTCAGGCCGATTTGGTCTACATCATGAGTTCGATAATTTTAATTCTGAGAATGAAAATGCGCTGCAGTGCCAGATTCATTTGCGTACCTCTTGTTCAAATCTCCTGGCTGCAAAGAAAGTGTTGGCAATATGTGTTAATACCACAATTGTCAGCCCCTTTTCCTAGACAGCCTGAGTTTTACTTGGCTATCCCAGGGGGGCGTTGGCAATAGCATTGTATAGGTAATATGCCCAGTGTGTCGCACACAGTGGGTAAGGCCTTCACGGCGAGACTCACGTTAAACCCTCGTGGACTTCTCTGTTCAAATCGACCGATTTGGTAAAATTTAACTCTTTTCCTGCAAACTCTAATGGATAGACTGCAGTAATTTTTGCAAATAACGTTTAATGGAATTGTTGGTAAAAAAGCCCGTCGTTTTTGATACCTTCCATATAAATTAACTAATTTAACCCAGGAAGCAAATCTTCCATTCAGTTATACTAAATAGATTATTGTGTTTTAGTTCAGAACATTTATTCAACTTAGCTATTTATCGCCCATTTTCTGGTAGTCCACCCTTTTTACTAAGACGAAACGACTTTGGGTGAAGGTACATGTAAGTCTGTCCACCTGACTGAAATTTCGGCATTGCTTTTATATCCCTGAATATCAATTTTTGTTTACAGCCAATTGGTTTTGCAAATTTTTACATCTAATTTATTATATTCAATATTAATACTAATTTGTACTATCGACTACACAAACAACAATTTTAAAATTAATATTCTGTTTTCATTTACTAATCAACCAACATAACTTATTGGACGGACGGGCCGCTCGATTTTCGGTAACTCGGCCACAGGTTCCTCACAAAAAATTTAAATTTTAGTATAACCGCATATCGACCTTTTAACGAGGCCAACTTTGGAAATTTGTGCTGGAAAGGTATGTGGCAAATTGTAGTTTTATTTTTTTAGCATGTGATTTAGAATAAACAGTATATTTTTTATTTTACATCTATTTTTCAAATCTACTGTAAAGTTCCAAGTTTATTTAGTTTTGCCAACAACACTACCAAATTAAAAACTAGTCCACATTTGTCACAAAATGGGGACTGCTCTTACTTAAAATATTATTTTCTTTTCAAAAAATATATTTTAGATGTCATTCATATAGGATTTGCTTATGATTGTGGGATGCTACCGGGAGAGCCTGTCGATTCTGGTATGGAAGGTACAATTACCTAATTTAACTCATATACTGCTGGAAACATATCTTTCATTCAATTGTATTTCATTCAATAACATTTGTTCAACTTAGCCATTTATCGCCCGGCAGTCCACACTTTTTACAAAGACAATACCTGCAATATAAAAAAAGGTTCAAGAACACAGGAATATATTTATCACATTACTGAGAAAAACTGGCTACATAAATCGTATGCATGGTAAAATCGGAGAAGACTGACTAAATTAATTAAATTCTGTGATTACTATCTACGGAAAATATAGTGTGATCCCTTAACATTGATCAAATTACAGGACCAAATTGGCATTA
The DNA here is from genome assembly GCA_019455685.1 of Philornis downsi. Lineage (NCBI taxonomy): Eukaryota > Metazoa > Arthropoda > Insecta > Diptera > Muscidae > Philornis > Philornis downsi. The sequence continues at coordinate 828,682 of JAHXMU010000059.1, forward strand.
ATTAGATTTTGTATCACATTTTTTGAAGAATTTGTAATTTTAAACATACTCAGAGTTTGATGATTGAAATTATTAATAAACAGAGGCAAATTTCGGAAAGAATACAAATATATACATTCTGTATATAATTATATTTATCTCTCCCTACCACACATACTGGTAACCGACTAAATATTACCAACTTATCGATAAGGCTATTTGACTACGCAAACAAATCCAGTATAGTAGAATGAAATATTGTCTGCATCTCCTCCTTATTCATTTAATAAAGTGTATATTCCTGCTTATACCGCACGAGTATATATTCTTGCCTATTATTCTGGGTTTTGGTTTACACAAAACATAAACTAGTTTCTATTCAACACCTAAATATTGTAATTGTATCGTTTGGAAATATTTTGCTCTGGATTACATCGATCGTGATCTAAACGGTCAATACTAAATTTTCTCAAATATTATGAAGTTTGAATTTGATGACGAAATGTGACGGAAGTTTTATTTATTTATTTATTTATTTATTTATTTTTTATTTTATTTTATTTTATTTTTTTTTATTTTTTTGAAATGAAATACAGAGGCTCTTAAAAGTTGCACATCTATCTTTTTCTTTCAGAATTCTATTTGTGAAATTGTAGTATTTTTTGGTACATACTTTAAAATTTTTGTCAAATAATTGTAAATTGTGTAACTAAACAATAGTATAATTTCAGGAAATTGAATGCTTATTTTCGCTTTAACATGATTTCAGATATCCTTTTGATTCCTAAGTTCAAAAAACTCTACTTTCAACAGAAGAAGTCCAGACGTTACTCTACTGATAAAATTCCAATACCTTTTTTCAACAACTTTTAGGACATATAAGGTGCGCAACTAAGTTCCCGCTGTTTGCCAATAGATGGCGCAAGCTGTAAGTGCTAGTCATTCTGCCATAACCTAAACGCTTAAGCCAAGCTTAAGCAAATGATAAACATACCGTCTCGACACAATAGCGATTTTCTTTTGACGTCATATTCTTTTGGTTGTGTGAATATGTATAATTTTGTGCCAAATAATCGTCATATGCGGGAAGTATTGATTTTCTTCTCTTTCTCGATGAGTTTCAACCGTCGTTGAAACTCATTGAGAGCTTCAAATCGCTTACAGAGATGCTGCTTTAAGCGAAACAACGTGTCGAGATTGGTTCAGTCGCTTTAAAGACGGTGATTTTGATGGTGACGACCGTTCACGTGAAGGAAGAGGAAAAACCTTCGACGTTACTGATTGACGGCATTGCTTGATGGGTATCCGTGTAAAACGCAGGCAGATCTTGCTTCAGTAGTAGGAGTTAGTCGCCAAGCTATTTCCAAGCGATTGCATTCGTTGGAAATTATTCAAAAGCAATGAACTTGCATTCCTTATGAATTGAAGAAAAAAGAATGTTGAGCGTCGTTTTTCGCCTGTGAACAACTGCTTCAGCGACGAAAAAGGAAGTCTTTTCTTTATCGCATTGTAACGGGTGATGAAAAATAGATTCATTACAGCAATCCAAAGAAAAGAAAAGCAATGTTTCTACGCAGTCGCTTTGGCCGAATATTCACGCCGAGTAGGTTATGCTCTGTATTTGGTGGGTGTTGTTTATTACGAGCTGTTGAACCTTCACTGGTTATCAGCATCGACTTCAATTAATGCGATTGAGCCAAGCTTTGCGCGAGAAACGCTCACAATATGTGGAGAGGCACGAAAAAGTGATTCTTCAGCATGACAACCGTTAAAACCTACCTGGAAACGCTGAAATGGTAAGCCTTACCCCATCCGCTATTTTCTCCAGATATTGCGTCGTCCGACTATTACTTGTTCCGTTCGATGGCACACAGTCTGGCTGACTAACAGTTCCACTCATATGACGACATCAAGGAATGTCTATATTCGTAGATAGCCCCAAAAGATGAAGAGTTAAACAGTGACGGCATTCGAGCTTTGTCAGAAGGATGGGAAAAAATAGTAGCTAGCGTTGATCAATGTTTTCAATGAATCATTTGTAAACATGTTTTCATAATAGAGTTGAATTTTCATAAAAAAAATATCAGCGAGAACTTAGTTGCGCACCTAATAATAATCAGTATACGTTTTATTACAATGGGTGCGTCTAAAAATTAGTAAGTTAGGCATTCCATTGCAATCACGCCTTGATAGATATATGTCACGTACATTTCGAACAATTATCGAATTCATCATCACTGGATTCATAATGGAGGTAATCGCCAGTCTATTAATTGTAGAAGTACATCAATTTTTCAATGGAGTTTCTTCGAGTTATGTGATCACGCCGACATAATTCGAAAGTTGGAATTATGCCCCTAGGCATTCTTCTTATGATATGGCAAATTCTCAAAATTTATTCGAAAAATACTGGTTTTTAACGATAATTTTTACCATGGTTCTATTAAAATGTATTAACAAAAAAATTCAAATTCCTCACGATGATATCTTGTAAAATATAAATAATCTAGTAAAAATAATTCGGTATTTTAAAAACACAAATATGTGGAATTCTGAAGGTCCAACATGGTCAAAATTTATTTGAAAATAATAGTTTTTAACGATAATTTTTAAAATAAAAATTCAAAAATTCAAATTAGTCACGATAATATTTTGTAAAAAATAAATAATATAGCAAAACATAATTTGGTATTTTAAAAACAGAAAAATGTAGAATTCTGAAGGTCACAACGTGGTCAAAATTTATTCGAAAATTATGGTTTTCAACGATAATTTTGAACATAGTTCTATTAAAAATGTATCAACACAAAAATTCAAATTCGTCGCGATGATATCTTGTAAGAAATAAGTTATCTAGCAAAACATATTTTAATATTTTAAAAACACAAATATGTGGAACAAGTTATTATAGAAAAATACGCTAAAAAATATTGTAAAAAAGTAAAAAATAAAAAAAAAAACTTCTTATATAACTAGAAACCCGAAAGCATTTAGCTTACAAATGGCTCAATTCAGAGACAAAATTATTTTCAAATTGGCAGTCAATTCAGATATCAGTTTTTAGTTGGAGACTGTATCAGTACAATTGACCCAGTACAATATTCAGATGTTTCTTGCTCAGGGATCAATACATTTCGAATATAGACAAATTCAATTATATTAACTCACTAAAGTAAGGTATAAGTTCAATAGCACTTTTCCCCCAGTACCACTTATATGAATCGGACTTTAATACGAAATCATATGCATAAAATCTGGCATACAGTTTTTAGTTTTTTTTTTTTTTCACTTCTTAGCCCAAGACTTCGAATTTTACATATTGGAAAAAAGTTACCTGAATTCTAATCAAAACTTTAAAAGAACACAAGGATTTTGTTTCTAAATTTTAGTTAGATTTCTTATTGATGCCATATAGGGATTGGGAGATATCTGCTAGTACATACTTATACATATGTTTATATATTCAAGTTAATCTTTTGGTTTAATTTGTGGTCGGGTCACCAGCTGTTATTCTGGCAAAAAAAAATTAAATCATAATCAAAAAATCGTAAATCAAAAATTTTATCATATCTTGTTTTTAAATTTTAGAAAACACGATTTCAAATTCAGAAAATCACTTATTTTGTCGATAAAATATCAATTTCTCATCAAAACCATCTTTGTTTAAACATATTCCTGAGATAATTTCAAAACAATTTCGATACGTTTCAATCGTTCTAAATGATTTAAATGCAAAACTGTAAATTACAATAGAAAATTACTTTTTTTTGCTACTTAAGAATCAAATTTTCTGCATATATTTTTGATTTAGATTAGAAACTACATTAAATCACGTTTAATAATCTCAGATGAATGGACTAAAAGTTATCATCACATCTCAATAGCAATTTATGGCGATCATTTCTGAACTAATAAGCAAATTCTAAATTCTTCTGTGGCATTTACGCTCAGTTCTGAACTATTAAGCAAATTCTAAATTCTTTTGTGGCAGTTACGCCAAGTTAATTTTGTTTATAAATTTGCAAGATCATCGGCCATCATTTCACTTACCTGGAGGTTGGGAGCTAACACTGGATGGGGAAACACTCGCCGCTGTCGGCGCTACAATTTGTGTCTGGCCGGACGCCACTGCTGTGTTTGGTTGCTGTTGTTGCTGTTGCTGCTGCTGCTGTTGTTGCTGCTGTTGTTGAATACTAGATGTAGCACTGGAGGGCAATGTCTGCGACTGTTGTTGCTGATGATGCGGCGAAGTTAAATGTTGCTGAGACTGTGGCGCAGGGCCCGAGGGCGTTTGTGAGGGGCTGAGACCGCCAACTGGTGTTGTTGCAACGTTACTATGGGATTGCTGTTGCTGACTGGGTGTCGGCTGTTGTGGATGCGGGAGATGATGGGACTGTTGCTGTTGCTGTTGAACTATGGGCACAGGCGGGGGATCTTCATACATAACCGCATGAGTGGGCGTGGAATGTGTTGTCGTTTGTGTTGCGGATTGTTGTTGTTGTTGAGATGTTTGTTGTTGCAATGTCGCATCCGCGCCCAGCAGCGACGAGGCAGACGATGCATTCGAGGACACAAGACCCGTCGCCGAGGTGTTGTGTTGTTGCAGGGGTTGCGGATGTTGTTGTTGCGATTGCGATTGTTGTGTTTGTTGCAGGTGATGGTGTTGCGGTTGCAGGTGTTGAAAATGCGCATGGGCATGCGGATGTGCGTGATGGGCCGGATGATGCAATTGTTGGTGATGTGTCGTTGCACCGACCGTTGCACCAATAGCCGTTTGATGATGATGATGGTGATGATTAAGAGCGGCCGTAGCAGCCGTTGCGGATGGATGCGGATGTGTAGCGTGATGATGTGGCCCCCACCAAGCCCCGGCAGCGGCGTGCGACCCGACTGCCGAGACATCGTGGGGGTCGTAAAGAGCGCACGCCAGCGGGATGGTTGGGGTTTGGGGGAGGGGTGGAATATTTACGGTTATTTTGAACGCGATTTAAAATGTTCGAGCGCAATCAACAATAAATTCCACGTTATTGAAGATAAATTGATAGATATTTTAACAAAATTATTTTCAAAAGTTTAGGTATTGGGGGAACAATAATGTTCGTTACAAGTTCGATGGGTTTTAAATCAATTTCCCGGTTTTTTTTACGTTTTCAAATGCAAAATTTTATAACATTCACATTTATAGAACGCACAACAAGCGCCACATCCACCATCATTTCATCAAATGAAAGAGATTTGCCAGTGAATTTACAAAGTTTATGGTGGTTGTTATTGTTGCGTTTTAAGAGAACACAACACACAAGTTGTGACCATCAAAGAGTGCCACCATCACACAATGGGACACAGTGACAAAGAGTGTGTTTAGGCAAACAAAAGTGCGAAAAGTCCGATGACAGTAGAAGATTTCGATCGAAATGTTTGTGGTGTTGTAGCGGTTAAGAGAAACGTTAGCGTAGTTCAAAACACAGGGTGTTACACATTTGCAATAAACACAATTTGGTGGAATAGTTTCAAAACAATTATTTTTGTTTTTTTTGTTTTGTTTATTAAAGTTGAAACATAACAATTGCTTGCATTGTAAGGAACGATTGTGTAGAAAATACGGATGAACATTTAAGTTTATTCAGATTTGGTGGTTAAGATATTTTAATTATTTTTTAAATTGTTTAAATTTTTGGTAATTTTTAAACAAGTATGTTTTATTTCGCACAAGTGCGTAAGTTCCAAATTCAGTTTAGTTTTTCACAATTGTTTATTGTTGTTGTTGTTGATTGTTTGGTGTTTCCATTGGTGGCATTATCGTTGTGGATGGTGGTATTTAAGAGGGCCATAAAATGCCATTTTACGATCAAAACAAATAATAATTATTTTATATATTGTTTGTGCCATTCCATTCACCGATAATTATGACGTTTTGTTATGGTTTTTTTTAATACCGATTTGTATTTTTTTTTTTTTTTTTTTTTTTGTTTTTTTTTAATTATATTTTTCACACACCGCCAGAGTAAAACGCCGGTTCCATAAAAGAATCATTCAAATGCCAGCCATATAATAATCCATTTAAGCATAAGTTGCCAAAAGTTTTGCAGGGGACGTGTTGGTGGGGAAGGAGGGAATATGAAATAAAGCACAAAACACGAATATGATTTAGTTTATTTGTCCAATAGTTTATTTGTTCTCTCTCTTTTGTTCTTCTAATAAATTATTTCTATTCAACAGTTTTTTGAATATGTTTCATGTTTCTTATTGAATTTAAAAATGTTGTTTTTTTTTAATAACTTTTCAATATAACGTAAATATTGCACTTTTGGTTTTCCTAACAGTTTCAAATTAGTTTAAATTTATTTTGAAATTCTTATTAAAATTTGCATTTTAGTATTCTTCAACTTTTTTTGTAACATTAAATTTTCTTATTGGATTTTCAACTTCTTCTTTGCCTCAGCATTGTGAACCGTTTGCATGTTGAGTCGGTTGCCCGTCTTTCAAATATTTTCTTCGTTTTCTTTTTGACGTGAAATTTTTACAATCAGACAGACTATTTTGAGTTGGTTGAGCGAGTTGCTGGTTGTTTGTGTGTGTTGGTGTATTTTTCTTTAGTTTATAATTTTCCAATTTAGAATACAATTGTTTCGACCCGTGTGCCTTGTACCGTACGCAGCGGAGTACAAATCTACACTGACAACAGAGATTCTTTTGTCCGCATACACAAACTGAAAATGTCTTCATACACACAGCGCCGGAATTGCGCTCAGCGGCGACAACACACAGCCAGCACACAATGTTGAAGCCCCGTCCGTGTCCGCACAAGAGCCGTCACACATCGCGGTGCTATTCCAATTGTGCTAACACACATACACAAACGCTCTCGCACTCACGCTCGGAGCTCACACGCCACCGTCAGGAGCGTTCGTTCTACGTACAACCGTCCGTCCGTGCGTCCGTCCGTCCGTCCTACCGTTCAACCGTACTTACGTACGTACGTACAATCAAGTTAAGAAGCGCGATACTTAGAACACAACAAGGGAAAATTCGTCACGTTTGTTTTTCTCGCCCAAGCCAAGGGAGACATCGACCGAGACATGAACGAAAAACTCGTTTGCTTTCTTCAACTTTCAAACAAAACGTACTCGAAAGATACTCTTGAAAACTCCCCGAGCAAAGCAATTCCACATACTCGCACTTTATCTTGACTGAGCAGCATATACGTATATGTCGCTAACGATAACGCCAACGTGGTGGTATTGGTAGCTCCAGCGATGACAATGACGGTCGCCTAGGTCTTAACAGTGGTGCTGGTAGTGGTGGTGGTGGTGATGGCGGTGATAATGAATGCTATGAGCTCACATGCGCTCTTTTCTCCCGAAAAGTATCCATCCAGCAGATACGAATATGCCCAGGGGGAGTACAAGTGAATGACGTGTAAGGTGGATGAAATCCCAACTCAAACTCTCTTTCAAGTGTCTACACGTATTCACCGACACTATACGTGTGTATCCCCACGAATTTGGACACACGTACACGAAAAGAAGAGAAACGAAAAGCATATCGGTGTATACGAGTATACAGTAATATTTAAATTGTATCCAATGGACACAAAATAACCAGCCTCCAACGAATCTCGCTCTTACCACAAAAGAGTACACGAATGGACGAAGAACATTTTCTACGTTTATTTAATATAATATAAGTGAAAAGCAAAATTTATAAAATTTGCTTATAGTATTATAATAAGTATAGTTTTATTATTAATCTCAATTTGTATTCCTCATATTCATCCTTAAATAATCTAGTCTTTTTGCCATGAACTTCCTGTGTAGATTCTCTTTGCGCCAGCGCATTATTCATCAGTTGCACTTCATAATCTACAGCACACTTCACTCTCTTACCCTTACAGACGCACACATATTTTGTTGTATATTTTTGTTAGTTGGCTGTTCGTGTTCATAATTTGTGTATCTTTTGCAGGTTTTGTCTTTAAAAATAATTTACGTTATAGAGTTGGTTGGAGCTGTCTGGAAACCAATACATGTGGCTCCATCTATATGTGGAAATCGTGTAACTTTGTTTGGGGTTGTAGAGGGGAAGGGGGGCTGGGGTGTAGAGAGCTTTCATTGTTTCTTCTTTAACATTTAGAAAATGTTAGGAATATTTCTTACTACAGGCTCTTTGGAATTTAATAAAGAGTTAAAGAATTAGAAAAGAAATTTCAGGACATTTAAGTTATCACATTTAAGTTATTTTGAACTGCAACATTTTTTAAAATTGTCTGTATTTAAATTCGAGTATAAATTTGTTAGTTTCGGCAATAAAAGAAACTGTCGAAAAATTGCTCAAGAAAGCAAATCAAACAAACTTTTTTCAGTACCTCTGTTATTTTCCATATTGTCAAATTGGATGTACAAAATATACCACAGGGAAGCACAGCTCTTGTTGGCAGGAAACTTTAGAAATACTAATATTTTCTTAGGATGACTACCTTTAGTTTATTTAGTTTATTATCTTTAGTTTATGGGCTCATAACTACAACGAAAATTGTAAAAGTTACCTACAAAGATACCGGGGCTGTAACCCAGCTGCTAACCTTAAGGGAATACATTTTTTCCGCCAGCGAACCTAATCATAAACCAAATCACTGCCCTACTGAAAACCGTGCCAAGCAAAAAACACTAAATAAGTCTATTGGTTTTGCTTACAATTGTTCAACTTTGCGGCAATTTATTCTTTAATTAAAAGCAATATCAACCGGTGTTTGATAGAAGTTTTAAGAAACAACTACTCCAATTTCGACACATTTGATATCGAAGGCAATAGTTGTTGTTTCAATTATTGTATAATACTAGAAAAATACTATTTTCTAGACATTATAGAGCGACCCAATGAAAAAAATTAAACTTAGATTACCACGGTCAACAAATTACGAGTTATGGGGACAAAACTAATTTCGAAAAAACCGTCTATTTATATGGGGGGTATCAGAATGCTTGGGTCAGTATAGACTAATAAATTAGGCTGTGTAAGTGTTTTTTAAGTATCTCAAATAAAGATTTACGACAGACGAGCATTGCTCAATAGAATTCGAAAGTCGTAAAAAACATTTGCTCAAAAAATACTTGATGCTTTCCACGATTCTTATGTCGTATCAAAAAAAAGTTTACATTTTGTGATAGATTTTGATAGTAAGCTTTTATATTCTAACCATATCTCCAAAACAAACGTTATTTGTTTTTTTTTTTTAATCCCCAATTTCTTCCAAACTAAATTCAAAAAATTTTAATTTTTCAAAAAAAAAAAAAAAAATTAAAAAAAAAACGTTATTTCAAATGTTTTTTGAAAGGTTAAAATTTGTTAAATCTAACTTGGAAAAAACTGCGGATTTAGATTTACGCAACACTCAATCGATTTCGTAATTTTTTGAATTTCGTATAATTTATTATATAAACCAAAGGAAACAGATTCATATATGAATAAGTTAGAACTTCTAGAAGAAGATGAATACGAAGCTTGCTTATATCTGCTTACGCACTACGTTTTTCAAATGCACCTCATTATATTACAAGTGATTGGCAACTTAGAGATCTCATTAAGTGCGATTAAGCATTGGAAATTGAATCTGGAAATGGAAATTAAATCTTTGTAAAGTTTTCTAAGAATTATATGGTTCAATATTTAATTTAATTTAATTTTAATCTATTTATTTGGCTTGTAATTTAAAGACTTCGGGTTAATTATAAGTAAATTACAATATACAACAATTTATCTATTAGATTTAATCTGATCAATAATATAAACTATAAAAAATACGTAATAAAACTTAGATATAAAATTTATCATACAATAATAATTTATAAAATCATATTATATGATTTTAAAGAAGGTGTGAGTATTAAAGCCAAAAAAAATAATATGGAAAAAGACTAATTTAGAAGTTAGTCCGTATATAATTTGGAAATATAAGATAATCGGTATGTTATAAAGGCTGCTCACAATTTAATTGAAAACAACATTTTACAGGAAATTTTGAAAGTGTTGCAGAATAAGCCTTTTGTAAGAATCAGGACATAACTTGAAACATTTTAAATGACTTGGTAGTAAATTGCAAATTCGTGCTACTCTTACTACAAAACCAAGGCTATTTTAGGAATAGACGCTGCTTATTAGGAGTGGAATTAAACAAATTAAAAAAAAAAAACGAGGTCTACACAGTCGAAAAACTTTATAAAATAACAGCAAGGACCTCAAATCGGTATAAATTTTAAATATATAGCCCAAGAAAAGCTTAACATACGGTGTTATATGAACACGACGCCTCAGTGAATACAAATATCTCATAACTTTATTAAACGCCATCTGAATTTTCCTAATATTTTGTTTATTAGTGCCACTATATAACTCTAAACAATATAGAATACTAGGCATGATATAAGCATGGACCAATTTTTCCTTAATCGATCTAGGATCAGTGTTATAAAAACTTCAAAGTGAATAATTCAACGCCGAACTACATAATCCAAAGCTCCAAATCAAAGTTTGTTATGTAAAATTACTCCCAAACAATGTACACTGTGGACCACTTCAATACGCGAGCCACGATAAGATAAGCTCAAGTTTACATCATGATTGGGAAAAATCACTTGTTTTTGGAATGTTGATTGCAAGTTTTGAAAAATTGCACTTAACTTTTTATTATATATACTTTTACTATATGCTTTTTATTATATATATTAATACGTATTAGCACATAAAACCAAACAAACAGAATTGAAACAAATCATTGTCTATCGCAAAAAAAAAAAATATTATATTTGACTTTGAAATCAAACATTTTGTAACAAGTAGATTAAGCATCATCTGCTTAGGACATGACTCCACATAAATATCTGCTTCGATAACAACACATATTTCATTTATCCAAATTTGACATAATCCTACACCCAAAAATATATCTTATGTAATAATCATGTTACTCATTCAACAATTATCGACTATTTATATCATCTCCTTAACGTTGTCCTCGACCTAATGAAACTAATGTCATTTGTCACCAAGTTGAAAAACTACAAAACTCTTATTCTATATATATAGGGAAGACCATGAAATCCCACTTCTCAAATTTGTTTCCACTAATATGAATCCAGATATGACTTCCTTCCGTTCTACAAAACAGTTCTTAACAAACTCCCTGTAAAACAAAATGAAAATCAAATGATAATAAAAATTAAATTTTATTACATAAAATATTTTTGCCCGCATTGAATTCTTCGACAAATTACAAGGACATGTAATCATTGAATGTCTTTGATATATGAAACTTTTGAAACAAAGACAACTGAAATTGTTCATAGGAGGGCAAAATGTTTACATTTTTACATTTTATGACTTTAACTAATATTTGTCTACGCAGTCATTTCTATGGGAAACAATTGGAAATGAAGTCAAACGCGATTATAACCAAAAAAAGAAAAAAGAAAAAGAAAAAAGAGATAGAAACGGCACAAGACATAAATTGAATACGTTGACAAATAGCTGATGCTGCTGCTAAGGATTTTTTGTTTATTTCTCTAATGATTCATGGCTTATGTTGTTCACATAATTTCACAAATTACATAAAGCAGGCATTTAGAAACTCTGGCATTCTGCCAGCAGCAGGAATCTTGTGTTGTTAGGCGCCGCCGCCGCCACTGCCATCAAGGGTTAAAAGTCTTAAAACTTCAGTGCTAACTTTTGTAACCCTTACATTCCATTGTTGCAGTAACAAAAGCCGTGTGACAATTTTGCATAAGATAAATAGATGCGAGTATGCGAGTACATATGCAGTATTAAGTCAGATTTATGACCTGATTTGTTTGATTTTCACACTTCTAGTTTTCTTTTTTGAACCAGGTAAAATGTGACACGAGAATGTCATCCCTTTGCCTTTGACAACAGCATCTTATTATGGCTGTACAACAGACATCAGGAAGGAAGTGCGCACTTAACAGTACTCCAGGGAGACAAAAAAAAAAACAAAAAAGAGAAATCTTCTGACGACCCATCCATACATTAGATCTAGATAATAAAACATTAAAATTCCATGTCCATATAGTGTTCGTCTTCAGACAGGCATTTGGCATACAATAAATATGTACATTGATACTTATGTATACCACCATGGATGCATCTACATTTACATCCTTTCCTATACAACTGCAGACAGTGATGTATATCTACATGTGCGAGTATGTATGCATGGATACGCATTCAAAACGGTAGTTAAGTTATAAATCGTAAATAATGACTTTAATAGTAAAATCTTTAACGCCATTCGGGGTCAAATTTTTGTTGCCTTTGACAGTTCTCTACCAAAAAGGCAGGACATCCAATGGCTTGTCATTATGCTGATAATATGTTTCTTCTGCATTTGCGTAATGCCTAAACAAATAGTTAACATAGTAGACTTTGACTCATGAAGCAAATGATCAAATTACGTCAATGTCATTGGAGGGCGGGTGAGTGTACAGTATATACAATTGTTTTCTCCACGTTTTGCGACTAATGGAAGGGAACCTCCCATCATTAACCTTTTAGAAAATGTCAGTGGAGATACAAATTGTAACATGGAACATGATAAGGAAACGATATGTGAATGAATCATATTTTAAACAACTTCGTGCTATTGAAAATTGAATGTAACAACAAGCATAAAGAAATATCTTTGCACAACATGTGCCTACATTTCTCTTTAACAAAAAAAATGTTACAGCAAGTTGTACAGATATGTTCTATTCTTAATTGTTACGTTTACCTTCATCTTTTTAAAAGTTTTTGTATTGACTATTTTGGTCAAACAAGGAAAAAAGTTTATGGTGTCTAAACCCAATGGTGTAGACAATAATCAAACTTATGATTATTGTACTAATAAAATTTATTTATACTAAATTTAATATATTATATTTCAAGATTTTTTGAATATTATGAAAACGTAAATTTCCGTTGCAAATTTAATTTAAATGAATTCAATTTAGCCTTCTTCTAAATTGTATGTACTATTATTTATTGTGAATTTTTTGCTATAATTTTAATTGTTAACATAACTCTCCTAATGTTACTATTGTGAATTCCAAAACTAATTTCGAAGAAAATGTTAAGCACAAAAAGAAGAAAACCGATGTTATGTTTTAAGTGCAACGGATGTAAAGATATACTTATAATTTATAACCCGAACGGTGAGCTACACCTAAATTAACTTAATTTGAATTCCCACTAATTCAAGTTGTTTTCTATCTTCAATTACTATCGGAGCAAGAAATGTTCCTACCTTCAACCTTTTGCGCTAGAGTGGAAAAAATCACTCCACAATAACGCTCATCAGAAATCGTCTGAAGCTGTCACCAAAAGCTTGTCCTCGCAACGTCTCTTCATCCGCATCGTCAATCAACATCGCTTAAACGCTGAACATTGCAGACATTAACCTCACCCCCGTAAGCCTACATACAGTCCACTCTAAATTAGAATTACAGCTCTCCAAAAGCATAGCTGCAACGCTCTCAGAAGACACTTTCCCCCCTACCGAAATCCGTCTACATATGGCAAGAGATATCATTCAATATTCATTATCGATCTACCATAACGATAGGAGAAAACTTATTCAATTTTAGGTTTTTAAAGAAAACATTTAAGCGACTTCAGAGATTTCATAACTTTTTGAACGTAGTAAGGTTGTTTGCAAAAAGCCAAACAGAATTCAGCATTTTTTTTCCCTACATAACCTTTCAAAAATTAACTGGAGTTATGAATCGATTTCCTCTAATATTTATACAAAATCTTTAGGTCTTCAATACCTAAAAGGTCGTAGATTATTGTTTTCAATAATGTTCATATAACATTCCTTCTTCTTCTTAAGTGGCGACTGAAATAGACATCCGCCGACATACGCCGCCCATAGAAAATAATTCTAAGTGCTTCGATCTTCTGCACTTCTCCTCCAATTCGTCACACCCAGTTTTCAAACTTTATATAACATTTAATCTAAACAAATTGACTGTGCTGTCATCCATTCTGTGAAATTTTCCATCATCCAAATTATGGGAATATACAACCAATTGCAAGAAATCTTTGAAGTCGTATAAAATTAATTGCGCCTTATCAAGTTATAATTCAGATAAAGTGAAATATAAATTGAAATTTCTTAATATTTAAAATTTGTAATCAATGAAATTAATTTATATAATTAATTGGAAAGCGTACATTAGCATATCACTAAATCAAATATATAAATAACACCATGAATAAATGTTGTACTTTTCAAGGTCCTTTTTTCAAATATGAACGATCAAAAATTAATATTTTTGCAAAATTTTCCCTACCGATGCAATATATTTATAACGACAGTGCTACGCACAATATCGTTTTTCTACAAATAAAAGCTCATTTAGGATCTTAACAATGTCAAATCCAAATCCACACATATTTCGTTCAAAAAATGTTTTTCATAACTATTACAAATACGACAGTTTTTATATGTTTAATAAAATGATTATGACTGTGTTGTTGGAAATGTTCAAACATTTAAATTCGAAATGTCCAATTTTGTTTTTCTTGAAAAAGAATAAGGAAAAGAATTGTGAGAATTGAGCAGACTTTCAATTATCGTTTAATTTCAACTTCCTTCCAAGGCTTAACGAGCAATGCCAACGTCATTTCGAAGAGCATAATAATGTGAGAAAATATGGCTTGTGTTTGTTTCCGATCATTAAATTTTGTTTAAAGGCAAGATTAGGGGCAACCTCACAGACTCCAGATGAGTTGGAGTCCGTGGGCATGCCTCTACCCACTTGCAAGCTCCTACGGCGATATAGAGCATATTTAGCAGCAAATGGTAAATGGGCGTCTGTCCAAAACTGTAATCAATCCAGACAGATGTGGCCTCGCCTTGATCTGAAGCGTTCACATGCACTGCTATTGCTATCCAGACCGTACGTCTCATTGCTTGTCATGACGTCATGACGGGACAATGTCTGATTGGAAGACATGTAGTGAGATTGAAGGTTGCGTCTAATGACTTCTGCAGGAGCTGTAGCGATAAAGAAGAGGAGGAGTTCATAGAACACCTTCTCTGCAATTGCTCCGACCTGGCGAACGGGCAGGGATCAACACTGGGCTTTTATTTCTTTAGAGACCTAGGAGATCTGGACGACATAGATATTGTCGGACATAAGAGCTTCTTGAGACGCTCAGAATGGCTCAACGGGGGAATTAGGGACATCCATATCTCTAGTTTTCATGGTATCACAATGGACTACACCCTATAAGTGAGCCTGTCTGTTCAGACACAACCTATCAACAAATCTCTGTTTGCAATCAGAACGTCTTTTCCAGTTTCCTTTGACAAATCATAACCTTACAGCAGTACTGAATTTCAAATTACAATGTTCGGCAATATTGTGAGCTCTCGACTTGTTTACAATCTTGTCAAATACTCGTATAGCCGCTCAGAGGGCCCTTTATTAGGCCACCTCAAATTTAGATATTGCCGTTTAATGATACGGATATGAGGGTACTGTTTTTGAAGATATTGTTGGCCCCACTATATATATTTGATAATTTTCTAAAGAATAATACGTAACGAAAGTAATACAACGTTAAAATACAACGTTTTGTAATTTTTCTGTGCCTTTCAGATTAGATTTGATAAAAGGGATGCGACAATCTTTAACAAAATTGTTGACATTTATGTATACACTAAAATATATTAAAGTAAACTGACCTAGAAAGATCTCATTTAGATATCCAAAAGAGCGTATTAAATAGTAAAATTAAATTTTTGTGTTACCGCCATATGGTGGAACTATACTAAGTTTATCATTCCGTTCTAATCAGCTGGAAAAATTGTGAAGATATAAAATATATACATATATATTCTGGATAGTCAAAAAATCCCTGCACAGCGTCATGCATATCAGCTGGAGGCTTAAATTTCATTCGAATTCAGATTTGCATGCTAGAAAAAATCTTGTCAAATCTAAACACTCCTCTAGAAAAGTGTGCATTTTTCAAAATTTCTTCAACAATTACACCAACTGTTGGTTAATTAAATGCCAAGCACTCAAAAATTTAACTCGCAAAATCCACATATATGTCGTTCATAAACTTTTTTCACAAATATTATGAACAAATTCATTAAAAATACGAAAATATCTTTATATTTAATGAAAAAAAATCAAAACACGCCTCTAGAAAAGTGTTAATTTCCTTAACAATTCCACTAATTAGTGGTATGTCGTTCGTTAACTTTTTTCACAAATATTACGAATAAATTCATTAAGAATACGAAAATGTCTTTATAATTAACGAAGTTGTTTACAAAATGATTATGTCTGTGCCATTGAAAATATTTATACATTTAGATCTAATTCGTCCAATTTTTTTTTTTTCTTGAAGAAGAACAAGAATAAGTAGAATAAGAAGAAGAAGTGGGAGAAGAAGAGACTTTGAATTTGAGCAGATAATCGAAAAATTGAAGAAATTAGCACCAGATTTCACTTAATCTCCGCATCGTCCAAGGTTTAAGGAATTTTGAAAGAAATCATGAATTGACAATTGCAAAAAGATTTATCTGAATTGGTTCTGCAAATGCAGAAGTATTGTCATTAGAATCGCAAGACATTTTATAAATTTTCTCATAAATATTACATTTAAAAATTTTCAATTTGAAAATTTAGAAAACATATATAATTTAAAAGCAAATAAATATTATGTGATCATTTTGAACGGTTCCGCTGGAGTCGGGAATCGAACCAAAAATCTTCCGATTGTACGTCATTTTGCTTACATAGACAAATCATAAAATAATCAACAGAGGAAGAAATCAAACTTTTTTTAACTTTGGAACATATTTTATAGAAAATGTGAAATTATTCAAATTTCATTACTGATGTCTCTCTGTCTGCCAACGTTTGCTTGCTTTCTAGCTGGTAGGAGACACATTATATTACATTATCGTTTGAACAATGATTTCAATTTCATTATAACCAAACGCGTTGTAAACAACACAAATCTAGGTTTAAAATGAAGTGTACAGAAATATTTTTAAATCTGAATTGTGAACTTTTATGATTATGTGAAATATATAAAATATTCATAATATGAATGAATTTGTTCACTGATTGCTTTTGCATGAAAAAGTTTTTTATGCTAATGAACAATTTCATTAATATTAAGTACTTTTCATTATCAATATATATGCTGCTAATATATAGATTTTGGAAGGTCCGTCCAAACTCATACAATTTTTGAGGGATACTCTTACTTGAAGTTATAATTAATGAAACATGCCAAGAAATACACAAGCGGCCAATATCTGGAATCAACTCTGGAATAATGGATATTTTACATGAGTTTTAAATTTTGAATCATATACTCCTATGGTGCTATGACATATGGCAGTTATGGGTCACCTCCTCAATTTCAAATATAGAAAGAATCCAAAGGCGACAAAATAAAATCTTACAAATGATCCCATCCATCCCCTGCTATATTAAGAACTCGAACATCTACAAAGATTTAAACGTCTCATTGTTGGAAACTGAGATCACGTGGTATGTGACAGCATATTTGAGGAAGCTGGAATATCATCCAAATTCATTAGCCTGCAACATATTAAATGACAGAGGATACATGCGATTAAGAAGGAGGGATACGATTTTTCTCAGCCGAATACTAGCAGGATGAATGCAAATAACAGCAGTAACAGTAGAACATATCTTTTGGTCCAGCTATGGTTGGACTTTATTAGTTATTAGTTTAATATACAAGAACTTATTGTTAGTTCGATTAATTTTGAGGATAAAATAAATAAGTAATGAAAAAAAAAACTGTGAAAACTGTATATGATAGTAATAGATAGATAAAGAAAATAACTTTTCCTATTGTTGTATCCTTTTTAAAAGGCAGTCCAAGTTGAAGGCGTGATGGTTGAAAAATCAAAAAGCATGAATTTGACCTGAAATTTCGCTCAATAATAAATGAGAGGAAGTAGATATATTTGCCATGATATTATTGCCCGCAAATGTCGCAAATGGGACAAATTAAGGCAATAGGAAAAATCTTACTCCTACAACGCTGCCTGTGGAGAAAAACAAAGCTTTCTCATTAATTCCTAAATTCGATGCCTTAATTCTTAACTTTATCTCAGCAGAATTTGTTAGATATAATAGGCAATCATCCCAGTTTATACATCCCACTTTATAGCACCGCTCTAGTTGTGGTAACGTCTATTGAAATATTCAAAAGGATCGCTTTATTTTTCTAGCAAAGAGGAAGTTTTTGCTATGTCCATTCCTCTTGCAAGTAACACTGGCAAGTAACCAATTCAAGCCTTGGAAAGCAGATCTTTTTTTTTCTCAAATGCTCATGCCAAGATATTCCAATTCTAAAAAAGTTGCGTTTTCTCACAGTGATGTTATTATAATTTCTTTAGTGAGTTATAAATGGTGACGCATAAGTTACGTTAACGGCGACTATGTTGACTGTCACCTTGTGCATCATTTGGTTTTAACTAGTGAACCGATTGTATCTTATATGGGAAAAGATATAACATATGTAAAATTCTTTGCAAAGACCGCCTAGACATCTCTAACTGCTGAGAACGTCGCCTGGTGGACGATTACTTGTTTGCACTCGAGCAATGGTCACTTCATTTCGAACTGCATGAGGTCTTCCAGCACGCGGAAGATCATAAACAGTTCCATGTTGCACGAAACGCTGAAAGAAATGCTAGGAGCATTTCGATCATGAAAGAAATTTCGATATGATCTGAATAATCGAATGTTGACTTTCAAAGTAAAATTTAACGACTTCTGTTCTTTGTTCTGTGCTGAGCCTTTCCATCATAAATTTCCCAAATATTATTTAGTTAATTCTGTAAAGAGACAAAAAAAGGACTTAAACAAAAAATATATTTACTGATCAAATCTTAGCGTTACTTATGCGCCACCCTATGTGTAGACTCTATTTCAAGAGTTTCCGTGACCAAATTGGAACGTAAATACACTAAATATTGAAAATGCTATAAAAGCATTGAGCTGAACGAGAGTAAATACTAGAAAGTAACTACTTTTTACAAAGGTTCCATGATCTCAATTTCCAATTTCCTGTTAGAGATACAATTTGATTTAATCAACTCTTGTTGATGCCAAAGAAAGTTTTCCGACACTAAGCGTTTGATTATAGACTAGCATTATTAAAAGCACAAATACGATTCCAATGATATTCAAAACTCTGACATATTACTAAAAATATGCGATGTATTTCGAATTTAATCAAAATACAATGAGAAATCGTTTAAAATCTACGCAAAACTTTTATTAGCTCAGACATGAAAACAAAATTTAAAATTGTTTCCATACATAGCCGGCGTACTGGCGTATTTCTAATATATTCAGCTATCTTTTTTTTAACACAAGTGAAATATCGTTTAAGTAAGTTGAAGGAAACTGCACTTTTGGAGAAGTTTTAAAAATAAGCCGCCTAACAAAAAGAGATCGCTGTAATCGAAATATTTAAAAATCTGCTTTAGAACATATTATTCATCATTTTTGCAACTCTTTCGAGGCAGTCTACTTTACTAATTTATTTATTTCATATGTTCTTTCTCGATTCTTTTGAAAAAATTTTAACGTATCAACACGAACCAAACCTTTTGTGGTATTTTTCTACACGCTTCCTATGCGTCCAGCGCGTTTATTGCGATTTGTTAATATATGTACATAATTTTCATTGATAAATCATACCTTAGTATTGACAACTTTCCGTAAAATCCATAATTCAAAAGTTAAACAACATTTCTAGTTTACGGCCTTATAAATCACTTATCATTTTGACCCAAATAAAACAACAATCGTATAATGAAACTTTAAGGACGTACGGGCAAGTCTGTGGCATAATTATTTTATAATCCTATAATGTGATTTAACAACATGACGACAATAATACCCGCCAACGAAGCTAATAAAAATGATTACAGGTGTACGATGATGAATGCATGCAAGTTGGGTTCGTTTGATTGACGGCCCGTCTGGGCCAATAAAGGCATGAATGATTACTTTATATGATCTACTTAAAGAGATCATAAACATTTTTGTTCTCCACTCATATTAACACCTTATAAAAAACAATTAACACATTACTGGTCGGTCATAAAGGCAAATTAACAAATCATTTCCCCAGTTTTGCTACGCACCGAGCTTCTTTGACGCTCATTCGTTTAGTCTTCTCCCGTTCACAAGGAAATGCTAAAACCGTAATCGTTTTACTGACTCTTGATGGTTGGTTCTAACTTTGTGGTTGTTGGATTTTATGAACGAAATAATAGTATGGTAATATATGTCAATAAAATAGTAAAATGACTCTAAGGTATTCATTTGTACGGGTGCCAAAATGTGGCACGAGCACAAGATAATTCCGGAGTATTGCCACCAACACACCAATCAGGCAGCACCAAAATGTGGCACTAGATCGAGCACAACTATTACAATCGACCGACAGTGAACATGAGCAAAGACAGGAGATACTGTACAGTACTGTAAACAAATAATAAAAATGTTGTTTATTGTCATGCAATGTTGGCAGTTAGTTGTACTCAGAGGATTCAACGAGGATGAATAATGACTGTTGTAATGTCAAAATGAAACACGACACTTAATGATTGTTAAAAGCAATGAATGCTAATTGGCGAGAGCTACAAAATAATTTACAATTAGTTTTGTTGCGATTACACTAGGCAACAGTTATCTTTAGCAGAGGTTAGGAGCAAACTCGCACAAGTTCTTCATTGCGTTTGTGACAACCTTGAAGTCTGTTATGAGGTCCTATACAATGTGTATATTATTTGTCCTACTATCCGTGTGCCTGTGAAAAATACAACAGAAATTGCACAAAAACATATCATAGTCATAAATAGGTTCAATTCGATGTTGGCCAAAATCAAAACAGACTGGAACAGTACAGTATTTTGTCATAAATTGTGACATTTCTTTTTTTTTTTAATTGACAGCAATACACAATAGTATTGTATGGATCATGGAAAGAAAATTATATGGTTTTTTCAAGGGTTCGCTCCAACTGTGTACGTGCTCATACTAAAACCAGTGCAGAAATACAAGTAAGGTAAACTGACTTAGATATCTGTCTTCACCCAAAGTCATTTAGCATTGATGCATCTATGTGAGGAGCGCTTGAAAAAGTATGTAGCAAATCGTTAAATTATTAACAAAAAAATACTCTAAATTAAAACGCAATAAGATAATCAAAATTATAACTTCCACTGTTGAAAAGACATAATAAGACCATTCATATTTATTCGCACAACTAATTTTTCTAAATGCCTGAATTGAATGAAAGATATGAATCTAGGAATATATATGTAAAACCAAGTAATTCAAAATAGAGTTACCAGAAAGGGCAAAGTTATCCAACCGATTTTAAGCAAAATCTACCTATATAAAGCCTTCTAATGCAAATAAATTGACGAAAACTTAAATGACTGCAATCTATGTATTTGGAATTAAATATCGATTATTCAGGAGCGACAATGCGTTCCATTTTCATTCTCAGAAGGTAGTTCGCTAAACGTCTGATGTGTTGTATATGAGTATTTGACTAAAGCCAGTAAAATTGCTTGGAAGATATGAGCCAAAGGATGTTGGGGTCAGGTATTTGTATTTGGAATTAAATATCGATTGTTCGGGAGCGACAATGCGTTCCATTTTCATTCTCAGAAGGTAGTTCGCCAAACGTCTGATGTGTTGTATACAAGTACTTGACTAAAGCCAGTGAAATTGCTTGAAAGATATGAGCCAAAGGATACTGGGGTCAGGTCCCTCATTTGCATGGTAGGCACTATAAATGACACTATAATGGACTAAAATCTAGGCTACTGCATTTTATTAATTAAAAATTACAGACTTTAATAAAATTTTGGAAAATCGAGTAACTGTGTGGGAGGTAACAAAAGAGTTATTACAGTGTGATCAGCTTTTCATTTTCAGACCTTTATATCTTCTCTGCCAAGCTTAATTTATACCAAATTTAACTAAATTTAATGCAACTGAATAAAACTTATGAAGCTAAGAATTTTTCGGTTAAACTGCCCATATAAATGGGAACATTCAGAAAATATGCCGTTAGTCGATCGGTTATTGTTTTTTTTTTCAATTTCTGCGAAGAATCATAACGCAATATAAGAATATTTGGGTTAAACCGCCCATTTATATGGATCATCTAGAAGAAATGTGGTTAATCGATCGATTTTGTTTTTTCAATTTCTGCGAAGGATCATAAAGCAATACAATTGGCAATGGTTTAAATTGCTTCAGTTCACTAATGGGATACAGCGAAAAAATTTAATTTTAGAAAATGTATAAATTTGTATGGGGGGACACCAGAAGGAGCGGGCTGATATAGTCCATTTACAATCCCCATTTATGATCTGAGAAAATATTACGATGTGCCAAGTTTTACAAAGTTGTATGAAATCTTATGATAGTTATCGTATCTAATTTATGATATTCATTCATCCAGCCAAACAGATTTATATCACTCATTCGACGCTTTCTTCTATGCGTTGGTATATAAAAAATTACGTGTATTTTGCTGAGAGCATTTACGCCCACTTGCTTGGCCATAAATCGATATATTGTACACGATACTATGACCTACAGGAGTTACAATTGAGACAAATCTGTCATGTAGGAAAAATACTTTTCAAACCAGGAATAAAATTAAATTTAGCCAAATACAGCATTTTGAGAGGTTTTCTAAAATTTGTATTATTTATTCATCAATTATAAGTGAAATATACGGTAGCCATAGTAAATAAGTAAAGATACCACTCCAATTTACACTGATTTGTAAAGGATCGCCCCAATTGTAGGCATGGTAGTCGAATATGAACAACAAAGTATAATTTCTCAGAGGACACATAGAGTATTGCATATAAAAACTGCTGACTTTGGCATATTGGAAATAGCCTGGAGAAACCATCAAAGTTCATATACATTTTAGTACGACCTCTCCAATTTTAGGCATGGCCATTGAAAGATATTTCGGTGAAGAAAGAAACGACATCAAAGAAAGGACGTTTTCGTCATGCGCACGTAAAAATTATCATCAAAATTTGAAAGAAATTGACTTCAAAATAATTGTAGAAAATGCTTCTTCTATAGAGCAGTAAAAATAGACGATTTGTTATTATTATTTTTATTATTTTATTTATTTATTTATTTTTTTTTTTTTTGTTAAATAAATTATATTGAAAACTCACCGATATAAATACAAAAATATATAAAAATTATATTTATTTGTCATAAACCGTTTTCATCGGTGTTTGTCTCTATATATTTTCTAGAGAAATTTTTAAACACTTCATTAAATTAAATTAAATTAAATTAAATTAAATTAAATTAAATTAAATTAAAAGAATCACCATCCGAAACTTAAAAAAATATATAAATTTTGATTTCCTTTATCATCGATGCTTGTCTATACATTTTCTAGGAAAATTCCTGAAACTATATGCCAAATTTCCAGCTTTGCTTCTAGAGAGAAAAACTGGAACTTCTTGGCCGGTTTCTCTGTTTTTGGAAATTTTCTGCATATTTTAATAATGTTTGTTTTCTTAACTCCAACATGTCATGTGGCCAGATCGATTGATCTTAATTAGCCATATGAACTAGTAGTCAAATAATGTTTGAAAGAGTAAATAAATTTGTAAAATAAATCCCATATGAATTTAAGAAAACTAATACCATCAAAATTCCATCAGTTTTTCTCCATTTTGTTACCTAGTGTTTGTTAGAAAATTGCAATTAAAATCTATACTGGAGAAACTCGTTATATACACTTTTTAACGTTTTGAAACAATCCTATAATCTACTTGGATGGCCTTCGATATATGAAATTTTAATAGCTTTTTCCTAATTTTTTTACAATTGAAATATAATGACTTTTGGCCAACGTAAGTGCATACGTATAAATGGCTAACAGCGTTATTCCAATTGCGACAATGTCAGAGGGGATTGCCAGTTGCCATCGCTTTCTCATTTCTAAATATATCCGATAGTCTAAGCGGTTTACGGGAAAATAAATTGGCCTTTGTGTAATATCTCACAATATTCCGAAATCGATAAAAACGAATAGTGATTATGATTTATTTTAGTTTCTAGCATCCATGTGACAACAATACTCGACTTTGATCCGGATTTTACATTGTACAGGGTTATCTAATTTTCGGTTTCAAAAGTAAATATTATGATTTCAATGAAACTTATATTTCATTACAATGCTTGGACCTTGGCATTATGTATGAAATAGAATATCATTTAAATGACCTCAAATGATTTTTTGCAGCAGTGGCTTTTGTTGAGACAGTTTTCGACCACTTTTTTTCCACATTTTGGGATGTATTTCGGCTATACCTTGACGAAAGTAGATTTTCAAATACCCCAAAGTTTAGGGATTATGCGTGTAAAGACACTCTTTAACGGCGTCAAAGTGCATCATGTTGGTGGCCAATTCATGCCCAGACGTGAATTTACACTTTCTGGAAACTTCTCATGCAATAAATCTGAAATCGGCAGTGTTGTATGACTCGTGGTCGGTTATCATACGGTCATAGCGCTCTGAAGTGAAATTCGGATTATTCGCTATACTTTCACTAATAGAAGTGATATTTTCGGCTGTGCGCACATTACGATAGATAATGCACAGGCCTGACTACAAGAGTAACGCTTCCAATATCTTCATATTCCTTTATAATCTTGCCAATTCCTTGCACAGTAGGTGGATTATGACCACCATAACCACCCCGTAATGCACGTTTGAATCACTACATTTGTACTAAGTTTTGACAATCTTTTTGCGATCTTTGGTTGTTAAACGTATCATATTCATAAATAGCAAACTTTTCACTAAGCAAATAGTACTTCAGATGACAGGTATTTAACAGCTGACAGCCTTGCCAGACCGGCGGTTTCAAAATACTAAATGGATAACCCTGTATTAAACTTTAATTCCGAATCATACATCTGAATCGGCGCTGCAACTAATTTGTTTTCTTGTTCGTTCATATACAGGGCATGAAACTATGCCTGATTGGAAATCAGGTATAAACCGCAATAGCATTTCTGTAATTGTATATTTTGTTAATACGACACTATAAAATCAGAAAGAAACATTAATAATATTCATTATATAGTTTAGTGCATTTAACTGGCTAAATATGTTAGCACGAAGGCTTAAAAATAGTAAGTTGTGAATTCAAAAAGTGAAGAATACGGAGTTGTTGGCATATAAATTCTTGACATATTTGGTATCTGTAGAACGTCGGGCATCACGTATTATTTTTGGCTTAGGAATTATTAATGTTTAAAATAATTTTACACCGGCCGGAGTTGAATTACAATAAACTCTAACATTTTGTTAAGAAAGTAGATTCTATAAAAGAAAAAATAATCAAGTAAATCTTCTTAAAAATTAATCTTCTTCAAATTGAGCGATTTTGCCAATTCAGTTTTTCGACTGCAACTGCTAATTCGCGTAATTTTTGACAATTCAATTTCGTTATAATGCTGGATATTTTCCAAAAAATTGACCGATTAACCGATCTCTCGTATAAATGACCAATTTACCCTTTGTATACTTACGTTCGTAGCTTTTGTTTAGCGGCATTTAATGCGATCAAATTTAACACGCGTTAAGCATTTGTTAAAATACAGTCTAACAGTGGATGGTATACTCAAAGAAATGGGTTAATTTTCCAAAATTTAATCTTTGTTCTATAATTTCTAATTAGTAGATCACAGCATCCTAATTCATTTTCCATTATATTGATTTGCAATAGCTGATAAAACTTGAGAAAAATCGAGCAAATAACCATGATCCTTCTGGTACCTACCATATGGATAGCCTATTTAACCTATATATTCATAGCTTTACACCATTCAATCAGTTTCATAAACTCAGTTTGGAGAATTGAAATGAAATCGAGAAATATTTTTTTAAAATTTCTATAAAATTTGTACTATTTATCCGTTAATTAAAAATATCGTCCATCCGTTATGAATACTCGCTAGGGGACCACTCCATTATATAGGTATTTGTAAAGCAACCGCACAAGCTGTGGGCGTGGTAATTGAGAAGTATTAGAAAACAGGAGTTTTACTGACAAATAAGAAGAGTGCGGGGATTATGTATGAAAAATATAATTTATGAGAAAAAAAAAAATAATTTTTGTAAAATCTTTTTATTTTTATTTTTTTTTTTTTTTTTTTTTTTTTTGTTAACCGTATTGTTGATGTTAAATTGTCTTCCACAGACATATAAATTAAATTGTAAACGTGTTACAAATATGAATCGCTTGAAACCAAATATTTGGTTAATATAAGAAATGGTTAATGTAAAAAAATTAAAACATAGGTATAAAGTTTAGGTAATGAAGATCGTATACTCATATTCAAAACTGGAAGCATAATATTAGCCGGCTAATTTGTATCCAAAGGTGTGCCACACAATATATTTTCCGCTCGCCTAGATACAAATCTCATTCAAAAACATACTTTACAGTTTGGCAGTAATTTACAGATTAATTCTGATGGCACCCAAAACACTTGGGGCGGTATATTCAACATTCAATTCCAGGCTAAAAAAGCAATCAGATAAACAAAACAGGAAACTATAAATGCCTCAACCGAAAATTAAAACAAACCTGCACTTCTATTTCGTTTTCTTAGAATCACAAGTAGACTTCCATCTCTAATTTAGATTCAAACATGGCCTGAGGTTCGCAGTAATGCTATCATTGGCTACAATCTTTTGATACGCTTCGTAACAACTTCTTAAATGTATTCGTTGGCTCAAAAAAAAAAAAAAAAAAAAGAAAAAGAAAAATAAGAACAAGAAAATGCCCTCAAAAAATAATTTCAACTGCATCAAAATGGATTCTTTTTCAACATCCTCGAAAAAGTAACCAGACCAGCCAAACGGGATATGTGAGCGAATGTTTCTTCTTCAGCAGCTTCAAACTATCTCAACTCCAGTTTTTGTTTTTTATTCGTCATCGTCTTCTCAAGCAAATTTCAAAGTAAAAATGCCGCAATAAATAAAAGATAAAACACATTAACTTCAACTTCAACAACAGAAACTTGAGTGGCGGTAGAAGATCACTTACGCTAAACCCAAAACTGGTAATTATTTGCCTTTGGAAAGAGAACAGAATAGCAGAAATTGTAGTCATGGAAGCTGAGTAAATCTAAATTGTGGATGTGGATGGATAACGATTCTTGGGAAATATATGAAAAGCGAATCAGGTCGCTGAACCTTTTTTCCTAGTAAAAAGAAAAAAAAAAATGATATACTAATGATTTTGTATACGGATAGCGCTGGAAGAGCTTAACAATTTAATAAAATAAGTTCTGTTATAAAAGTAGTCGAGCATCGTTAGTAAAGAAACAATGAACTGACATTGTAAAAAATGTAACAGAAAATGCGAATTTTAGCGCTCACGAGTCCATACAAAAAATGCTACAAGCTGGTTTAAAGCAGTTTCATTAAAAAAATTCTCAGTAAATAAGCGTAACAGATTTTAACAACAATACTTATTCTTTTTCATAGTTGTGTAATTTTGTAATATATATTTCATAATGTAAGACTGCCCATTAGAAGTCCTTCACATAATTTGATTATAAAAGTTTCTCTCATTGAATTTGGTAGAGCTTCTGAACGTTATCTCCAATTTCAATTATTGCCGTAAATAGGCATGATAGATTCTAACAACAATACTTACTCTTTTCCATAGTTGTGTAATTTTTTAATATATATTTCATAATGTAAGACTGCCCATTAGAAGTCCCTCGTATAATTTTAGTATAGAAGTTTCTCTCAGTGAATTTTGCAGTGCTATTTCTGAGCGTTATCTCCAGTTTCAATTATAGATCAATAAATCTCTCCTAAGTTCAACCAGTTCAGGATGAATAATTTCGAAATTCCTTTCGTTGTTTCTATTAGTAAAAAGTTGAGTGGAGGAACATTCAACACTTTAGACTGCTAAGCTGAATTTATTGTATGTTTCCCTCATACAGACCATCACATGAAATGCAGTACTGCGAAAGTATCGGGTTGTTCGGAAAGTTCTTTCAGTTTTTAAAAGAAATTAATTTTATTATACAAGAAAACAATTATTTTAATCTATTATATAATCTCGCCCTTTTTTAGTATCTTCTTCCCACCTCTACAGAAGTTTTTCTCTCTCTCATAAAACTCGCGTGATCTTTGTGAAAAAAGCATTCAATTCGATTTTACACTTCCTCGTCGTTATGAAAATTCAAAACCTTCAAGTGGTTACTCAGGCTGCGAAATAAATTTCAGTCGGACGGGGTGAGGTATGAGGAGTACGGTGAGCGAGATAGAAAGTCCGCAAGGCAGTGTGAGGGCGTTGTCATGATGAAAGATGATTGACGATTGGTGAGCCTCGACATTCTTCTAATGACGCCTTCAATTTATCTAATTATGCAATCTAGTAGTCCGCATTAATTGTTTGATTTGTTAGTAGAAGCTCAAAAAAGACTACTGTTTTGACATCGCATCAAATCGACAAAATTACCTTCCTTCCAACAAAAAGAAAGCGGAGTAAATGGCTGTTTCGGGTTTTTTTATGGAGGGAAGTTAAAAACAAAAATATTAATATCTCTTAATAAAATTAGCTTCATTATGAATAACTACTTGTTATTACATTTTAAACCCATTGTAGGTATTTTACTAGTGCATCTTCATTATGCTCGTATGAAGAAAAATACTTCTTGAAATGTCCTCAGCCCTTGACCAAAATCCAAACCTATTTATAAAGTAGCACTAACAGCTGGGGAATAACCTGTTACAGTTTCATCATAATCAAATGGCTGATACATTGATTTATACATAAATGCAATCATTGACATTTAGCTATAGGGATGTGCATGAAATACACCCACCACTGCCGTTGTTAGAATATTACGAACAATTTTCGAAATATCTAAACTGACAGCGAGAAAATACTACAATAGAAATGAAGTTAGTTGTATATAACTCAAGGGAACCATTATTGTACTTGCAGTAAGCTCATCCTCGACGCGCTCAATAAGTTTAGGGCAATTCAAGTAAGAAACTTACTAGGACAGAGGCAAGCAAGTGGAAGATATTGAAAAAATTACATGTAACCTAACCCCATTTCATTTTGAAAGGCGATATACATAACAGGGCCAGTATTTTAAAAAATTTAGTTATAAAGAAGTTACATGTATGAAATTTGACTTAATCAATACTTTTTATGGACTCACCTTTAATATATAGTATATATAATATTTATAATTATAATGTTTTGATAATTAGCTTTAGTCCATAACACATCGCTTAACGAAGTTTTCTAATAATGATATGGATACTGAAATGTTATAAATATTGAGTTGTGATGTTGCCATTATCAACTTCATACAGGAAACAATTTCTTAAGTTATGGCTTCAAAAAATTCATAATAATTCAGTCTATCCTTCGATGGCGTATATACTGATTTTAGATCAAGTATGAACATTTTCAATATGAAAATGGTTTTGAGTTAATATTGCTTACACGTTCTCAATCGAATATTCTTTTACAAAACCATGCAAAATCAAAAGTTTTCGAAAAATATGTTCTTCACACTAACACCAGTAACACGAAGTTTTGAAGTTATGGCCTTAGCATCACCTTGCGCGCCATGACCAACGTCTAAGCTTTGTTCTTTTGTTCTTATTCTGAAGCAGTGTTGATTCAAAACCTTTCAAATTTATTATACACTGACACTTTCAGATCCGCATTTCGGTCATTTTCATAAACTTCAAATTTAGTTTTTTTCAACACAAATCCATTTTAAAACAAATGTTATAATTTTCCAAAACCGCTTAACTGAAATGAAAAACCCAGTCAACTCGATGATGATGATGACGATTTTGAAAAAAAGCGTACAGCGTACGCTTTCGGTAAAAAACCCCTGCTTGTCATTTTTCGATTTTGAACACTGTACATGTGATGCTTGAAAATAAATAATATTAATTTAATGCTTTGGTTCAAATTGCACCAAATTTGTTTTTACAGCTTTATAAAATTATAACTGCTCGAGAGGTAAATATATTTATCACCTTAAAAATTAGAAATTCCAATACTGAGGTTTTATTTAAAAAATCACTGCTACGAAGGCGGTCCCAAAACTAACCGACCTTACAAAGAAGACACAAAAAATTTTGGAATATTTTTCTTTATTTTTCAACAAAATCTCCCCTCAGCTCGATACACCTTGTGCAACGATATTCAATAGCATCTGTACCCTGTATATAGTGAGAACTGTCAAACTCCTTAAAATATCCATCAACCACAGACCCCACTTCTTCATTGTTCGACGGATTTAAATCTGGCGAATAAGGTAAGTGATGAAGCAATTCGAACTTTAAGTCTCTAATTCTGGCCATCGCAATAGTGGATGTGTGAACTGGAGCATTGTTCTGATGAAACAAATGCGGTCCTTTTTCATAATTTCATCACTTAAACACTGCAATAAATTAGCATTGATGGTTTTAGCGTTGATGGTTTTTGCTTTCCAAAGATAATTAATAAAATTAATTTCATGGGCATGCCAAAAAACAAATGCCGTAACCTTTTCTGCAGATAAAACCATCTTCGCCTTCTTTGGACACGATTCTCCCATTTCAGTCCACTGCATTGACTGTGGTAGATCCATGTCTCATCGAACATCGCACCCACCTTGTGTACACCTTTCTCATCTTCAAATCTTCGGTCAATATACTATGCATAGCGCTTTTTGAAATGCATATCATTTCAGATAGCTCACGCACCTTCAGCCGATGATCATCCTTGGCAGCTTGTACGACCTCGTTTAAATTCTGCTACCCAATATTTTACAGTCGTGAACAAAGGAGCAGGCTCCGTCAGAGTAGAACCTAGCTCGGCTTTAATATTGGTTGGACTGAGACTTTCCAAATAGAAATATTGAATTACATAACTGTGATCAATTTTTTCTATGTTTACAAATGCACTGAGATTGTTTACTTTTGATGGCTCCCATAAAAATACTAAACTACGTAGCGCATTGAAACTTAAGACATGTGTTTCGGAAGGTTGTCACTTTTCACCAAAATTATTTTTTTTTATAATCTACTGGTACCACCTACACGGCAGGTAGTTTTAATTTTGGGACCACCCTCGTATTAATATATTGATAACAATAATGCCGAACAGAATCCAAAGCGCAAAGTTGTTTTGAAGTTTTATAGTATCAGAACACAAACAGTTATTAGCTGATGGTTTACGTTTTTTCATTGATATTCCAATAAGAAACTGTGCGAATTTTCAAAAAGAGTTGGTTATAAATCTTTGCACAACATGCCTTTTCGATTTCAAACTCATTATGTGGCCATTCATATACAAAACTCTATGCATACTAATCTACACAAACGTTACGTCTTTTCTTTCAGTCAATAGACTGTGGCAAACGCTCATACAATATGCTAAATATGCCATTAATTTGCCGCTTTCGTGTCGGTTTTTACAACTTGAAGGTCGTTTAAATCAATCATAAATGCAGAGAAGACCTATGGCTGGGATGGCTGTTTTTGCGGGCTGGACATTTAAGTGTACTTCACGTTTCACATAATAAGATTGCTTGTTGCTGCTTTTATTGTATGCTGGTTGGCCTTTTTATGATTTTTATTATTATTATTATTTGAACATACGGCCGGCAGCCGGACTTAACGGCTGTTCAATATACATTTTACTTACTATTTGCTACTTAGTGTCGCCTGCATTTGCTCCTCTGTATTCATTTATTGGTTCCAATAAAAAAATAATTAGTATTTTGTGGTTTACAAGTTGTTGTATTTTCAGGTTTGTTTACGTTTTTTTCTATTCGTTTTTCTAAAGTCATTCATTAAATTTGTTTGTGTCCGTCGCCGTTTTGTTCTTTATTTATTTATTTTTTTTTTATTTTTTTAGTTAAATCCCATCATAATCGTAAATAGTTTTATTGGTACAACAAAATTGAGTTACGACTTGTGACGAAAGTGAAAGTTATAGATTTTGTTTTGTTGTTGACGTTATGATGAAGTTCTCTTCAGTGTCATTTAAGCGTAGCTTTAAATGCAAAAGGAAGTGGCATTTTTATAGTTAATTGGCTATTAATTTAATTTAATTTGAAGTAAACTATTTTTTTTTTAATTAAGCCATCTATTATGGGAGTAATGATATGGACAGTTACAATAGAAATTTTAAAAATCCAACGAATAAAGCTCTTCCGATTGCTCCACGTGGTTTACGAAGATATTAAAAAACGCAAAGAAAGTGTTAATTCTTTAAACTTTTTAAAGGTTTTATAAAGCAAAATTCTCGTCTATGCAAATTTACAGCCTAAAACATTCCATAAATATCGAAAACCAATAACAAGGAATTACGTAATCATTTTCGTGGCACGATTTTGCGTATTATCATAATCTTGATTACTTCACGATTTACTTTAAAAAGCTCTTAGCCAGTTTCTTGTCTGGCACCTAATTATTAGCTCTTTGACAATGACTAAAACCAAAGCAATCTAAATAAAACCATAGATTATTCCATTAGCTAAATCACTATACAAATATATTATAGTATGAATTCAAATATAAATTTAGTCGTAGACACAATTATGGTTAAAATTCCTTTCAACACAATCGTCTTTATCTTTATTATTAACAATAACTTTATTGTCAACATTTGTTTACATGTTTTTTTTCTTAACTTAAAATATCGCTGCAAGAAATCTTCCAAAAAGTACCCCGCCTCTCTCGATCAACAACTGATGTTGGAAATTACTGTATGTGATGGTTAATTTTAACATTTCTCATATTGCTGTGCCCAACAATTAAGAGCAGTTTTCAATTTAAATTATGCTGGTATAACGAATTTTAGAATATTTTTTTGATGTTAGCAGTAGCACTGCGACAAACATCTGTGCCAAATTTCACAATATTAATTTCATTAGGGTTTGAGCAAAGCTTGGTTTTGTATGATGAAAAAAATAAATTCGACGGTTTGTATAATACAATTTTATATTGAGCAAAGAAGTTGCATTGAATTTTGTTTACCAATTGAATCATCTGTTTTGAAAACGTTTAGAATATTTCAAAATGCCTTTGGTATACCAATTTTGGTGGAAGGAAATTTTTATAAGCGGTTATAATCCGTTTAAAGAAGGCCAAGAACGAGTCCAATATAAAGAGCGTCAGCACGAAAATCAGTCTGTCGATGAAAGGCTTCACCAAAAAATCCGAGATTTGATGGCCAAAATGTGCCTATTAAAAATGAAAGATTTTGCTGATGATTTTGGAATTTAAAATAGATTAATGAACTTTATTTTGTAAAGGTAAGATGGCCCTCATATGCGTCAAATCTTGATCGGTATCTGTTTTCTTATTTTTTATGGGTTTTTTCGAAAAAAAAAACATCGCTCTAAAATCTGTAGATAAATGATTTTCGACTACAAGCACGTTATTAATTACCCGAGATCTGGACTTTTGCTTATGCTCTGTAAACTACTGATCAATCGTGTAAACATCGTGGTAAAGGTGGAACAATAGCGAAAAAATTGCACCAAAGTTATACTGACGTTTTCTTTGATTATCATAGAAAATCGTATTTTTTCTATCCCCTACAAATGCATATAAATTGGAGTAGTCCTTATCTATCAAATATGCATTTACTTACAAAAATTAATAGAAATATTAGTGAAATTGTGAATTTTTCAAAATTGCATTTAGTCCATGTATGAACACATTTTTTCCTACTGAACCTATATCTCCCAATATCGATAATAGCAAATCGATAATAGCATCATTGGCGTCATATTGACTTGTCATTAGATAACTGGATAAGCCAAAAATGATTCTTTGCTAGTTTTTCTAGTAAAAATTCTATTTTTTTGGTATCCTTAATGACCAGACCCAAAATTACGGACCTCATATCGGCTTGCCGTAAAATAACTGGAGGTGCTAAAAATGATTCTCTGTATCTTTGCCAGTTTTTCCAATAAAAATTCGAATTTTTTAGTATCTTCAATGACCAGACCTACAATTACGGAAATTTTACATATTGCATTCTATTAGAAAAATGATGTTATAATTACGATATTATTGATGAAATGTTAGAGAAGTTATGAACAAGGATTACATTTCAAAAGTTGGTTTTAGGCAATATTTGAACACGTTTTTTCTACTGAACCAATTCCCTTCAATATTGATAATTGCGACCCATGGCTCCATGGGCGTTATATTGTTATATAATTAGAGAAGTCAAAAATGATCCCATATTTTTAACATACTCGACTTTGCTACGTTCTCCAATGAAAATTCGTATTTGTTAGTATTTTTAACGACCAGACCGGGGATGTCTTAGAAATTTTTTTCAGCTGGGATAGCCCTTTCTGCCATAAATACAGTACTACAATTTATACCTGTTTTTGTCCTAAGAATATACGATTTGCAATTGATTGAAAAACAAGCAATCAACTCTTGTATAGAAAAGTTTTTCCCTAAAGTACCGACTCCCTCTAACTGTGGTTCATTCTATATGGATGGAGTGATATACCAACCCATCGCCATATAAGTTGACCTTTCAGAAATAAACACTTCATACACTTTACACATTTATCAGCTTAAAACGTTTTCTTATGAAAATGAGTTTTTTCAACCAATTTATCGAATGTACAGGCTCAAGATCAAGATGACGTCTCAGGTGGGAACTTCTAGTTTTGAAAAGGAGTAACAATATGAATATATGGCGATGGCGGTGGTGATGGTATATGAAATGGTACGACATTTAGGAATTGTTCAAACGTGCTAACGAAAGCATAAAGTTCACTAAAGGGCGATAAATTGTCACATTTCAAGTTTTTTTTATAAGTTGATTTAATTGTTCCTACAACTGCTTTATAGAATAAGCAAGCCAAATATTTTCGGGTATTATTAGGATTATAGGATTTATATCAATATTCCATTTCTGTAACCACACCTGCCCTTTAAAACTTCGAATTCAATGTTAGCCTCATTATCATCGTTTCACTCACTTAATCTCCAAGCGACAGAATTTTGTACAATACAATCCTATTAAATATTTTGATTTCAACTGTAACCGAAAGGAGTAGAAATACCGCCCTATCAGCATTTTTTTATGCTCGTTCACCCACTTCATCGCCTTACAATTCGAA
Organism: Philornis downsi; assembly: GCA_019455685.1. Taxonomy (NCBI): domain Eukaryota; kingdom Metazoa; phylum Arthropoda; class Insecta; order Diptera; family Muscidae; genus Philornis; species Philornis downsi. Next base: position 863,949 of record JAHXMU010000059.1, read on the forward strand.
TTTCGAAAATTTAGTATTAAGGCTTTTATGTTTACATTTTAGTTCACCCATATCCTCGGTATTGGCTGTCCCAACAAGAACGCAAGATTTAAATTTGGCGCAATTCGCAGTGTCATTGTTTGACATTTGAACAATTGTTATTATTTGCTAGTAGAAGGTACGAGGTTAGCAAAAATGGAGCGCTACACGAATAAACAACGCATTCTCATTGTGAAATTATTTTACCAAAATGGTGAAAGTTTTGCGGCTACAGTTCGCAAATTGCGATCAATTTGGGGTCACAATAATGCTCCAAAAGAGCCAACTGTAAAGAGATTAATGTATAAATTTGCCAAAACTGGGTCTGTTAGTGATGTAAAGACAACAACGCGCCTTCGACCAGGTCGATCGATCAAATTCCATCCACCTCAATTCGACACAGAGCTCAGCAAATTGGTGTCTCCAAATCCAATATGTAGCTAATTTTGACGAAAGATTTGCATCTTCATGCATACAAAGTTTAATTAAATCAGGAACTGAAGCCAGCTGCGATGGACAGCGAAGGGAGTTCGTTAATTGGGTATTGGAGAGACAACATGAAAATGCTGATTTTGCCGATAAAATCATTTTCAGTGACGAGGCCCATTTCCATCTTGATGGCTTCGTCAATAGACAGAATTGTCGCATTTGGGGTGAGAAAAATCCTCGAGTGATTCACGAGAAGCAAATGCATCCTCAACGTGTCACTGTGTGGATTTTGGATTTTGGGCTGGAGGAATCATTGGACTTTTCTTTATGAAAATGAGGTATGTCAAGCGCAAACAGTCAATGGTGTCCGGTATCGTGAAATGATAACCAGTTTTTTCGTGCCTAGAATTGAAGAAATGAATGTGGAGGGCATGTGGTTTCAACAAGACGGCGCCACATGTCATACAGCCAGAGAAACAATTCAGTTGCTGCATCAGTCATTTAAATCTTGCGTTCTTGTTGGGACGCCATTTATTTTTGTCTATATATCGCCCGTTTGGAAATTTTGTTTTGAATATTTGTCGGGAATGAAGAGTTTCATGTTTATAACTTTAATGGTGAGACCAGAGCAATTTTTATGGGAGGCGATGAGCCAAACTTTGAAGTATCAACTTTGGCTCATCGTGACCCATAAAAATCAATATATCAAAAATTATTGTTTCTAATTTAACTAAAGCATGGACGGCAGTCGATTACTAAAAAGGGGAAACAGAGGAGAGCACAAAAGACTTTCAACTTCTTGGTCAAGTTGTGGCATGAATTTAGATACAACTTTCCATTTAATATACACGTTAAATTCAGTAGTGATGATTCTACCTCATCCCTCGTGACAGGATACATAGTTAATACTTTGCCCATTTTGTCCACCATTTAACCCTCTAATTTTAAGGAATTTTGGAACATTCGCATCTACTTATCGTCTAGCAGTGAAGTGAGTTCTTTCTGCCAAAATTCAATTTAGTAAACCCTGTAGTTTGATCGGGTTGATGGTATCTTTCGTATCCAACTTTCGACTATTTGCTCTCCTAAAACAAACAGTTTATATTAGAAGATCCCAAAATTAAGTGCGCAATTAATGAAAATTTGCATTAAAGAGAAGAAAAGCTTGGAAATTTTGGATATGTAAAACTTAAAATCTTTTGCTTGTAATATATTCATCAAAATCATTCTTAATTTCATAATTCTAGCTTCATTAGCTACACCTGAGGTGTATTATTTGCATCTGCTGTTTTGCTTCAAAAAATGTGGATTCTTTTGTATGATTAATTAAGGAGCAATTAAACACCTTCAGTTTAAAAAGAAATATGATTTTCAAGATGGGTTATATAGTTGCTTAAATTTTAAAGTCAACTCTACAAATAGTTAATACACAATGATATTTTTAACGAAATTTACATAGGATAATTAAATATCAGATTTGTAAATTATTTCAATTTCATTTAATTTTAATAATTCACTAATTTTACGATATTTCATAAATAAATAATTTATTGAATTAGAAAAACGTATTTAATTTGCATTATAAAAAAAAAATTAACAAAAAATTGAAAAAATATTCTACCACAATTTGAACGCACATTCGTTATCAAACTTTTAAATATCTCCACTAAATAAAATCAACGTTTACCCATCCTAAATAATATTTAATCTTCTTTCTTATATATTAAAAGTTTTTGTTTTTTCCATAAGCATAACTAACGTGAAATCACTTTCATGACAGTCAGCAGAAAAAATAAGAAAACTCTAAAGAATATAACGTAAACTTTGTGCGACTGTGCGTACTTTAGGACAAGTTGAATCAAAAAAAAAACAAACTTTTCAAACTAGATTGAAATCGAGGCTAAAGAAGAAGAAAAAATGAGCACAGCAAAAACAACGATAAGCAAGAAAACCTTGTTATTCAGAAATGGCAACAACGACAACACGACAACATTTCACAATATTCTGGCTTCTTTCACTCGACAAATGTAAGTAAGGGAGTGGAAACATGCAAAGAACAGATGAGAACGCAGCAAATACAAAGAAACAAACTAGAAGGCTCACAAAAGAACGAACGAACGTACGTAACGAAACCAAAGAAAGTTATACACACGTTTCAAAAAAAAAAAAAAAAAAAAAATACAGGCAACGACCCGCCTGGGATCGATATTTTTTTCCCAACAAACAGTAGGGGAACGCCGAATTCCTCGACTGAAGGTATGATGTGAATGAAGTAGAGGCACTGTAGAGCACAGTGGAAAAACATTGAAGCAAAATACCAAATTTGATTAGTAATATACGAGTACTTGCTTTTTCGTAGAATTTATGCAGTTAGGGTTAAAATTGCTGTAGATATTGCGAATCAATACCCATCGTTTTTAAGACCAAAGATATGAGCTTACGATTGCTGCCCTGCCGACAACAATAAAATTGTTCTGAGATCATTTAATGTCAAAATAGGATCAGAGAATATTCGGCAATGGCAAAAATTGGTCACGATCACGTCAATTCCCAAACTATGTACATGCGATCTAGGGGACAAATGCGGGAAATTGCCCGAAAAAAAGAGGTCGACACATACCACCCTTTCTTTGATTAACACTGACCGACACTAAGTTTAGCATTTGCGATATGCTAAATCTTAGTAAGCTATTTTAAACCAAACAAGGCTATAGACAGGGCGACAATCTATTCTGCAACCGATTCAACATATAACATTTTTGGAAACGATTGTGAAGACAGCCGCAATAAATACAACTGACCATCTTTAGTAAAAATCGTTAGCTGCATGATGTGTCATTGGCCGAAAACTAAGAAATATTGCTGCAGTCTTCTCGAATAATAAATAGGAATTTCTACAAAAAGGGGATAGCGGTAAACAAGGATAAAATCAAATTATTTGTTTTGACGAACAAGGAATGCTACAACTAAAACTTTGGTGTTACGGATGATTTCATCCATCTCGCCTTCGCCATCAACGGAAAACAGCAAAAAACAAAATCGATGACCCCCGGAAATTAAGAGATGAATATTGCTTGCAAACAGATGCTGCTACGGCCTAAGCAACGGATATAAAGGCAATGATATAAGTCTTCCCCTGATAAACAAAAATCCTAGCATGCCAGTAGCTAATTATATTTGTATAACCATACAGAACAGAATTTTGGTTTGTGACTTTGGCGGAATTAGTTTTAAAAGTTTTCAACAAAGAAATACTACGGAAAATGTGTTTACAATACCATCGTTAATAGACAGTACCTGCTAAGTTATATAACGAAATTGACGTAATCAAGTGTATTAAAATACAGCGTTTACTTGGTCATGGATGCGCGGATGAATCAAAATGGTTCAGTACGAAATTCCATCGACAATAAACTCGTCAGGAGAAGCAGAAGAAGTACCAAGATTTGAAATATTGTCATAAATTGGTGTGACGAATGAATATGGGTGGGTGACGGACCGTCGCATGATAATTAGTATACCCGACTATCGTTCGCATAATCTATTCTAGATGCTATCTAAGGAGAGTAATCACATGATTACGTTTTGTGATTCACTGTGAGGAGTTTGGAGAGTTTTTTCTTCGGTGTTGGCTACAAATGCATACTCTTATATTATGAAACATATTTCGGTGTTTATTCTGACGATTACTCTTTCTGAAATGTGTTATAGTCTGCGAAAATAAATTGCAATAATATATATGAAATTTGCGAATCATTCTGCTTTTAAAATGTTGGTTTGATTACAAATTGTAAAATACTATTCTATTGAATTTTTGTTTAATCGGTTTCACTTCAGCGGTGTTAAATTTAGCGTAGGAAACGCCACCTTCTAATGCAAGCAATGTGCATGCTTAAGATAATAATTGTGTTAACATGGATTTATATTTGTTTAGTTTACTGCTTGAACATCTCGAATCAGACAGCTCGCGGATGTATGTCTATTAGCAACCTGGCCAGAACCTATTGAGCGTTTCTCGATATCGAACCACGCATTGTACATGCGCGATTTCCACAAAAACATTTATTCGATGATCATTTTACATAAAACATTTTACAATGTTTCATGATTTTGCCGCTTCACTAAGCATTTGTTTTGTTCGAAAATGTGTTCAAAAGTTTGAAGAAACCGTTAGAACACTAGAAAAAATAGGGGCGATCTAGTTCGTCAGGAACGGTGAAAAAGGCGGAGAATGTTCATTAGTCTATTCGTGATGATGCGAAACTTCCAATTCGCAAGATCGCAAGATCATGATCATAGATCACAGACCTAAAGCTGTAGCTCTATATAGGTGCAAGGATTAAAGCCTCCTTCAGAGGCTTGACATCATAAATCAGGCAATTTAATTAACACTTTTGTTGTTTTCGGATGAAATTTATTTTCATCTTAATGGGCACGTAAATAAGCTGAAATGCTACTATTGGAGTGCAATGAATTCAAAACGCATGAAAAACCTCTTCACCTAAAGTGATAAAATGGGCTGCGTTGGTGTCTATCAATCAGCTACTACTTTTTTGAAAATGAAAGATGTCGTGCTGTTGTAGCAAATTCAGAGCGTTATGTGGAGATGTTCGACTTGTTGCCTGAACTCGTTGCAAACTTTCCTGGCTATAATCAAAAAACATGTCTCTGCCACGAATTCATGAAATTTTCCCTGGCAAATTGATATCCAGTAGAACTGACATAAATTGGTTTGCAGTCCTGATCCAACCTCCATGAACTATTTTCCGTGAGGTTAACTCAATTGTAAAGTTTACGCCAATAAACAGGGAGATTTTTAATGAATTTGAAAGAAAACATTCGTCCCGAAATGGCAGCCATCACGTTAACCACCTGCCAATTAATCATAAGTAATTTTTACTGTTCGCTTAAATAAGTGCCGCGAACGCGTGAGTTTACATTTGAACAATATTATTAAAAAAAAATTCCAAATTGCGTAAATTAATATTTAATAAAAAACGATACACGGCTTACTTTTTTTAATCGATCTGTTAAATATATTTTCTTTTCTTGAGAAACATTTTAGTACGTATGAATAAACAAAAATTATAGCTTCTTAAAGAAGTATTAAAGTTATTCACGTAAATTGTTTGTGAAATCTATTTGAATCAATATTGTATGAAGAATCACCTCAAAAATTGTAAGAGTGGAAAATACACAGAAAATAATAAGAAAATAGTTTTCGTTTATTACTGCCTATCTGTCAATTTTTCTGCTCCCAACATTCCTGGAGTACGATTTTCCAAAGTAAATTCTATGCCTTTGAAATAAATGATAATAAAATTATTTCGAGAGTTGAGCTCATTTCCTTAACGAAAATTGTACACTAAGTTTGCCACAAATAGCTCTGCCAACCATATTTTGCCTTACATGAGCCTACATTCGATTCACTGTATTCGAACAAGGGACGTCCCTCATCTTCTAAAGGAAAAAGCAAAGTTTATCGCATGTTTTGCAGACTTGAACTAGAAGCAAACCAACTTTTACATCTACTCGTATACGATGTAAGAGTAGCGCAGACAATGAAGCGGCGCGACAGACAGACGTTCAAACAAATCGACAGACAGACAGATAGACAGGCATACAGACCTTTAGACATATTCGTGCAATGCCTTAAGCTTAAATTGAAACTAAAACATAAAGTGGTATACAAAAAAAAGTCGGTATTCTCATTCGGGGGATGGTCTCTTTACAAAATGAAAATATAGCAAAACGAAATGGTTTATGTAGGCAAAACACAAAGTAGATAGCGTAGATATACACACGTATGCACATTGATACATCTGTGTTTATATAGATGTATGTATACTTAGTATAAGCAATCATCAGATGGAAGTCTGTCATGCTGATACTTTGCCAAAAATAACACAAACGCGCATAGAAAACACACAAAAAGGGGGTGGTATTTTTGGTGACAGTGTTGCCAGGGTTCACACACTATGGAATTGTTTCCGTGATTGTAATCTGATGATGTGTTAAGCTCTAGGTACGATTTTCTTTTCACGAGAAAAAAATTCCACAAAACAAGTCTACTTCATGGGAAAAATTTGGCGGCATTGCCAGCCTTTTTTCGATCCATTTCCAGTACTGAAATCGGAAGAACTTATGTTTTTACTTCATTATATATATGTCCGATAACAACGGGTTATCCAAATCGGTTGCAAATGTAAAATTTAATAAAACACACACAAAGGTATGGTTTCGATGAAACTTTTATTATAATGCGTGGACCTTGCCATTATGTTCGAAATACATCGTTATTTAATTGTTCTCCTCTGGATTGGTTGCAACAGCGGATCCTTTTGAAATAGTTTTTGTTCACTCTGTTGCACCTTACGGGCGGCATCTCAGCGATAACTTGACCAATGTTAGGGGATTATCCGTATATCCTTTGATATAGCCCTACAAAAAAAGTTTGGGGATTATCCGTGTAAACACGGACTTTGACATAGCCCCACAAATCGCATGATCTTGGTGGTTAATTGATATCGCTAAAACGGGAAATTATACTTTCTAGAAACTTTTCATGCAATAAAGCCAAAATCGGTCGTGTTGCGTGGCTCGTGGCACTGTCTTGTTGAAACTGCACATCGTCCAGTTCATAATCTTCAATTACGGACCCAAAAACAATCGACTATTATACGGTCATGGCGCTCTGAATTGAAATTCGGATTAACTGCCACACTTTCGCCACACAGAAGCGATAATTTCCCCAATGCTTACATTGCGATAATGTACAGACGTCTGTAGTGCTTCCAGTCCCTACAAATTGCTTCATAATCTTGACAATTCCTTGCACATGATTATGACGACCATAATAACCATAATGAAAAGTGCCCACGTTTCAATCACCACTTTTATAGTGAATTTTAACTATTTTAACGCTTTCTTCGGTTATTAAATGACTCATATCCGTAAATGGCAAACCTTTCACTAAATAAATAACACTTCAGATGATAGGTATTTAACAGCCTTGCTAGACCGGCGGTTTTGAAACCACTAAATGGACAACCCTAAGTATACTTTTTCAAGATGCAGTCACTTCTAGATTCTCTGAATCCCATGTGACAATTTTGTTTGCTGACGTAACCACAGAGTGAGCAATGAGCTTAATCGCTGAAGAAGATTTTGCTCGTTTGAAAGCCCACGTTTGAATCACCAATTTTGTAGTAAGTATTAACTACACGTTATACTGTTTTTAAACACTTCAGATGACTGGTATTTACCAGCTTACGGCCTTGCCAAACCGACGTTTTTGAAAGCATTAATTGAATAGCTCTTTATATTTGAAAATTATTACAATATTGTATTTTTTGCTATTATTTCAGTACACAAATATACAAGAACATGATACCGTGCAGTGGAGAAATTTTGTCTTTAACTTTCGCAATCAATTTTATATATAGAATGTCGTCGCGAAAAGCCAGCATAGTACCAGAATTTAGCTGAAGTTTAATTAAATCCTAGGATTAAATCGTATTTAAATACAGTAAGTAAGAAATTTGTTACATGGAAAATATCGTAGGTATTGTTTTCAACTATGACGAAAAAAACTCTTCCTATTTTTCATGTCAAAAGTGCAAAACAAGCTATTAGCAACGATGTAGAATCTGCAATGAGTATTGTCAACTTTGCCAACATTTTCTCCACACAACTCAAAAGTTATCAAGTAATTCACCAAATAGCTATAATTTTAAATATTATGCAAACCGTTGGTGACTTCTTTTAGGCTGTGAGCAAAATTTCCATTTAAATATATATAATATTTTTTTTCCTGTTTATACATTAATGATATTTTCGACGCACTAGGGGTTACTTATATGCTGACAGTTTCCAAGTGGTGGCAGTTGATAATAATTATAACATCGTCAATTTATTTAACAAAATGAATGACAACCTATAAAGCTTAACTTTCTGATGTGAAGCGGATTTTATAGCTCTAAATTTCTCAAAAACGAAAATGTTTTTCTTTGGTGACTCAGCTAATACCCAATTGCTCAATTTTTAGCTCTAAACTTCTCAAAAACGAAAATGCTTTTCTTTGGCGTCTCAGCTAATACCCAATTGCTCAATTTTTGTTTTGATGGAGATATCATAGAATTTTCTTTCTACATTAAAATTTTTGGGCTTTGCATTGACCGTGATTTAAATTTTAATAATCATATTAATTACGTTATCTCCCACATATCGTTTTTGTAAAAGAGAGTCCATTGTGTAGCTTATAACTTTCCCATATATATTCGAAAGCGCATTGCGCATGCGATAATAATGCCTCTAAATATATATGGAATTGAACTTTGTTGTTCTGACACAGGGCCCACATACTTTGATAGAATAAAGCGCTGTTTTAAAAACATTATACGATTTGGGTATAGGCTTCAGATTTACGATCACGTTACACATTCAGTATTTCACTTTTTACGTTGTTCTTTTGACGATTTTCTGAGCATGAGAGTGCTTATGCTTTTTTACAAAGTTAGGAAAAATGGTACACCTGAATATTTATTATCGAAGTTTAACTTTTCTGTTTCTTCACGAACACACTTACTAATTTATCCTAATTTTAGTTCAATGATAATGCAAAAATCATTTAGAGTTTGCGTGTGTAGACTCAGTAATTTTTCATACTTTTTTAATAAATTTAAATTGATTGTTTGTCAATAGAGATTTACTTTGACTACTATTATTGGGGACTAATTTTACATTCTTGCGGCCGCTACTGCTGTAAACATATATTTTTATTGCGAATATTAACATTATGTGTTTGAAACTTAATACTATGTAATCACTACTGGCCTAAGAAGGGCTTACGAACAAATAAAATTGAAATTGAATATTGTAATATGAAAATTACTACTATTGAGATATAGTTTTTTAAACAGAAATTTAAGTTAACACTTGCCCCGTATTTTCCATCGCAATTTGTTACCTTACCCCAAACAAAAGAGGGTGAGTTTTTTTGTTTTTCAGTAAATATTTTGGATTTTTGAAATGTTTTCGAAGTGTGGAAATGTGACGCACAAAAGTGCTTCATATTCTTAGGCATGTTAATTTCGAAATTGAACACTACTCCCCAAGAAGAAAGAATGACAATAACAATTCAATACCACCAACATGGCACACGTTTGTAAAAAATTTAAATTTTTTTAAATTTCTTTCAACAAATATTTCGAAAGTTTTCCATAACAGTGCATTTTTGAAAAATATTTAATATCTCAAAACGATAAATTCTGAATTAACTCGTTTTTCCTTCCAGATATAATAAAATGGTTCACATCATATAATATTCAAAGAAATCTCCCCGAATATTGGCGCGGTTCTTGGAAAAGATTCCAGTTTATGCTAAAGTTTCCCTTCTGGAACATCCACACCAATGCATTATGGATGCATGAGATCGGTTATGGATAATTAGGTATTTTCAGAGGTCTTCAAACAATTATCCAATTTATTTATTAATGAAAACGATATATGTAGAGTTGTACAGATACTGGGATGAGCATCAGTTCAACTTATTTGTTACAGGATCTCAGTTGATTCGGCGATCCTGGTTAATACTGAAATATATTGAAAAACATGAATTATCACTTGAAAAATATATATATAAAATATATATATATTAAGTATGAAAATAGAGACTGTTTGTTGCGTTTATTCATCTGGTAATATGACACTGTATTGTCTTTTCTATTGTTGATGAAGATTTATTCGACCAATCTTCACGAACAATTGAAAACGAAAAAGTCTTGATCACACAAGTACTTAATCTATCTTCTAGAAAATGATACCCCCTTCAAATTTTTCAAATATTTTCATGATGGTGGCCATATAAACTTTGGCCCGGCAGAACTTTGGAATTGTCAACTTCCTTTTCATAAATTTTTATATTTCTAAACAGTTTTCTGGAAATATCCACAAATGTCTAAGAATTTTATAATACAATTAACAACGCCGTGTGAATGAATCTTAATAAAAAAAATATTAGAATTTATAGTGAGAAAACATCTGGCAGAATCTATTCAACTCGATCAATATAATTTACCATATCGTCTATAGAATTCATGACATGTCCAAATCTAAACATATGAAAAACATTCTTTTGAAATCCTAATAGCCTCTCAACTTCGTAAAATTTCTACACAATTCTGAGATATTAATTAAGTAGTAAAATCTTAGACTTCAATGTAAAAATAATTTACTAAAAACTTGCAAAAAAATATATAAAAATTATATAAATTATTTGTGATTCTCTCATACACAAATGTTTGGGGTTTCCCTCCGGTGTGACTACAGCACTAACAAAACTAAAAAAAAAAAATCATATTTAAATTTATATTTCATGTCAATTGCCATTGCAGTTTTCTATTTTTTATGGGAATTTTTTAGAAATTCCCCTGTTTTTCTTGATTGCTATAATAGCAACATGATATTTCATAACCTTAAAATAGGGTTTCATTTAATTTTTAAAATTCAATTGCATCTAACTCTCTGCCAACTCCTTTATTCTTTTTCGTATGGATATTGCTGTCGAGATAAAGGAAAGAAAATGAGATTTCGCTGATTCCTATTAAAGGAGATTAAGATTAAAACTGTCAAAATTTCGTTCGCTTTCTTTTCCATTCTTAATAAAAGAATTGCAAAAGCACAAGCCCTATATACTCTGCTAGTTATTTTCTTTTTCTCTTGTATCTTTTTTTTCGATTTACTTAAAAAATTGAGCTACTGATTCAATTTCCAAAGCAGTAATGAAACCACATCATTACTCCGTGATCACTACTTCCTCATAGTATGTCATATTTTGGATATTTGCTCAAAGCATTGGCAACACTGTTCCGCAGGTTTCCATTGAATCAAAATAGTATAAAATGTAGCAGCAACAACAACAACATAGACTTCACAAACTGAAATTAACCTTAAGGGAGTAGCACGCCATTTGAATAAATATTGTTGTGCTGATTCGAAATAAGCGCCTGCCTTGTTTGAGCCATCTCAGGCAGCTTGTGTGGGTTGTGAACTGTATAATGAACAACGGATGAGTAAAGGAATCGTCGCATGAGCGCTCCGATGATGAGCTTCGTATTGGGTTACATTGAACTTTTCCCTCAACTTCCCCCTCATACAGTTGCGTTTGTGTGTGTGGGTGGTGATAACACACAGTCGTCATCATACCCTTCCATTACAAATACTCACTACACAGTTTTGCTTTGTTTTGCGTTTTCTCGTTTTCTTTTCCTTCTTGGATATTGTTATTTATCCTCAATTGTACCCTCTCGCCTTGCCTGACATTGTGAATTAGCGACTGTGAGTGTGCCCCCCACCCTTGTACCCACGGTGGGTTCTTGTGTTTGTGGTGCTTCTTATCTGACGAGTCTGTTTGGGATTATAACTATATGGAAATTATGCTTATGTAAATGTGAAAATGTGCGCATACACACGAATACATTTATGTGTGTATACATTCTTTGGGGGTGGGGAAGAGGATTTTATATATTGTGTATATTTTTAACAAACGCTTTTAAAAGTAATAAAAAGAAGAAACTCAGCCTTGGCAAAAAAAAAAACAAATCCAACGTCTTTCCATTGTTTGCGCCCCCTGTGAGAAGGGAAATCGGCAAGGAAAGGGCAATATTGTGCACAAAAAAAGTTTAGATTTAGCAAAGGGTATGCGAAAAGAGGAAGGATCTTGTAGAAAATTGTGATGATTTCACTTGTTTTCTTGTCTTATTGGTGGTACCCTACCAAATGTGCGCTGAATTATGCGGTGTTATGGATTGTTGCCAAAGCTACACTTACAAAGTCTGAACATTTTGAATGATTTGATAGTTTTGTATAAATAGGGGAGTTGTTAATATTTCATAAATATACAGGCACCTATAGAATGAATACAAAATTTGCGGGTGAAACAGTGATACAATTTTAAACTGATATAGAATTAACATAGTCGTACCCAATATCTTTTTCTCGTGACGCGGAAGCTGCATTTAAGAGCGTTTATGACAATGTAAACGAAATTATACGTGGCTGTACGTTTGCTTAAAATGCTGTTCACAGTTTTGGATATGTGATGGTGATGATTAAAAATGTCAATTAGTTTTTTGCGTTTGAAAATAACGATAATCCGGGTGCCGCCATATGAAATAATAGAAATTCAGCGGCAGATTTTTATACACCTCTCGTAATCAGAATGTGCAATAGAATGCCAAATGAGTAAAAATATGCTCTTAAAAAATTTAGAGTACAAAATGCCATTACATTACGTGTTGGAATTTTTTCTGTTTCATCTTTAGTCAGACCAAAATTAATAAAAGTACTCGATGTTTAGCAAACTGTTTCCATAAAATTTTCAAAACGACAGACGGATGAATCATCTACGAAGGCTATTTTTAAAAAACGTTAGAAAGTTTTCGTCAACTACCAAATTACAAAGACAAACACACTCGTTTGTTTTGCGAACAAATTGAGTGATTAATTTTATGGAAACAGGCTGTAGAAATAAAAGTATATCGAAATATATCAAAATATTACAAGCATAATAAATAATGTTCTGCGTGCTGTTGGCAATGGTAAAAATTGTCTTGTATGGAACAAGAGATCATTTATTACAGATCTCCATATACTAGTATTCGAGTACCTTTGAATATATTCAACTTAAATCAGTATTTGATCATCACAGAATAAAACAAAAACAAAAACAAAAAAAAAGAACAATTGCGTCAATGCCGTCACCTTCATTTAGAATACTGATTGCATTCATTTTCTACGGTTGGATCAATAAACGGCTCGACAAAGAAAAATTATGATCTGATATCCGTCCAAAGGAATTTCTGCGCATGGTTGAATAATCGAAATAAAATGAATAAACTTATAAAAATCCGAAAATATGAAAACATAGAATCATTACAGTGTGAGAAACTTTTTAATGGATGGGATGGGATAAACAACAAAATAAAAATTTTGCAAAAAAAAAAATATATTAATAATGCTAAAACCCAAATATGTACGTAATTCATAAACAGCATATAGCAACATAAGCTCAGAGTATGATATCTATAAATTTCTAAAAGAAAAGATTAAAACATTAACAAGATTACATTTCGGTACGAAAACGTCATGTCATACGTTTTATATATATTTTATATTTTGGCGATTTTGTTCATTTTAACGACATTTTATTTTAGCGGTTTTCTTTAATTTTAGTCAAATATTTCACTCACGACAATAGTAACAGCAATATCTTAAAAAATTATTTGAAATGGGATACATATTTCCAGTCCTACTCAGTGTATTTTTGTCTTTTCAATTCATTAATTAATAGTAAAATTATGAAAATTACTGTAAACGAGATGTGTCTTTATATGGGCAAGTTTTTTTTCTATAATACTTCATTATTTTCGCGCAATTTCGTACCTAACCTGACCAAGAATATCTCTTTTTGCCAAATTCAAGCCTATCTACCGCCCCCTATCGTACTTTTAGACCAGATCGACATGGATTTTTACAACTTTTTGAAGTAAAGCTAAAATGATGTACATCATTAATGATTTCATGATTTCCATGAAACTTTTATTTCATTACAATGCTTGGTTCTTGGCAATATGTACGAAAAACATTGTCCTTTAAATGACCGCTTCCGGATTGGTTGCTGCAGTGGATCCTTTTCGGGTTCCTCCAGCGCCATTTCCAAAAAAATATGGCCCAGTGAAACCCTCAGACTATAATGCGCGCCAAAGAGCCCCATTTTTAATTATACAATGGCTTTCCTACAATCACTTCTGGGTTCTCCGAGCCCCATATATGACAATTTTCCTTGTTGACGAAACCACCGAGTGAGAAATGAGCTTCATCGCTGAAGAAAATTTTGTTTGATTGAAAGCCCACGTTTGAATCACCACTTTAGTAGTAAGTTTAAACTGTTTTTAAGCGTTATTTGGTTTGGAATATGCATCGTTTAATGCATATTCGTAAATGGCAAACCTTTCACTAAATAAACGACACTTCAAATGATAGGTATTTAACAGCTGGCAGTCCTGTCAGACGGTTTTGACATCACCTACACCCAAAAGTGCAATTTGTGTAATTAATCTAATGATTTCTGTTAATCGTACAAAGTATCATCATAAGAATTTTTCAAATAGTGCAAACATCTTTAAAATAGATGACTTTATTTCTGATAACGATAATACAGGAAGGCTACAATACGAAATTTAAATAACTTGTTTTTTCATCAATGTATTATTTTTTTTTTTTTCATTGTATATAAAATTCAATTTATATAGCTAATAAATCAATAATAATAGAATTTTCAGTTTTGTATAACTAACTGGTTTTGAGGACGATAGACTGTAAATGACATCCATCGTCTTTCACGCATATACGATACCCGATTAGAAAATTATTTATTTAGTGGGCTGCTTCAATTCCGCAAGCTCCATGGTTTCGTTTTATACACCTCTTGTTTGATATAACCCCATAAAAAATATCTGGTGCAGCCAGGTTAGGTGATTTTGAGGGCCTGTGGAAAGTGAAGTCTGTGGATATTAATTTGTTTTGAAATTTTCGTTGGAGCTCCGCCATAACCAGTCTAGCTATATGTGCAGTTACTCCACCTGGCTGGAACCAAATGCTATTGAAACAGATATGTTTTCGGCGCAGTTGTGAGTAAAAAAAAACTACTTTAACGTCTTTAAATAAAGGTCCCATTGGCATTGTGTTTGTAGCGAGGTTCGTGTGCCACCCTGTGCAATATGATCAAATTCAATATATTAAACACAGAAGGAATCTAAGTAAACCCCTCCGCAATTTAATTTCAGTATTGGCCTTATAATAATATTATCAATCTATAAATAATAATGGATGTAAAGGGCAACTATTGCTGCTCTAGAGAAGGGTGTTTTGTGAGTGTTGTCTTTGATCCAAACATTACATTATTGTTACAAATATGGAAACCCACACACACACACATATCAACAGAAGATGCTCGTTTATATGAACTTACATCCAGTATGATACTCTACTTTTTATTTAATGCCGCCTTACTTGTACATACAAAAACAAAAAAAAGTATGTAGACTTGTAGATATGTAGATATCGAAGAACTCTCTGTATATTTGTACTATCACCAATATGTGAGTATTATTTTCATATTGTCTTGTGTTGGGGATTTAAAGCTTTATGAATTTTTGATATTTTATATTCACACTTCGTTTTATTTTTCGAAACCTCAAAGCAGAACAAAAAAAAAAAAAAGAAATGCAAAACAAAAACGAAAATAAAACCAAGTGAAACGAAATGCTTTACTTTAAGTCCATAATATATACTCGTGCATGTAGACCATATTTTAGAGTTTTATTTGTTTTTCCCTCTATTATTCTTCAGTTCGGTGTAATTTTTTTTTTTATACTCTGTTATTGTAGGAAGATATCACAATTTTCGTTGAAGGGATTAACTTTGATTTTTCACGGTTTATAGTATTTTCAGATTTCATGGGAGATTTCGTTTTATTTTTAAATTGGATTTTCGTTACAGAGGCAGAGACAGAGGCAAACAAATTTCATATAAATTTGTTTATTGTTCATTCTCTAATGTTAGGATGGATGAGCAGTGAAAGAGATTGTTTTGATTATGCAAATGTGAGTATTTGATTTTACCAGGAGACTTAATAGAATATGGAAATGGTAACTAAGCTTATTTTGTTTGTTTTTCAAAGAATCTAGAAAGTTTTAGTATTTCCCAATACACGTCAAATGAATGATTCGATGCTTAGCTTTAAAGATATGGGGCTGAAAACTCTAAAGCTACAACTGCTAATAGTTAAAAGTTGTGCACACTGTACAGTAGGATACCATACGTAAAACTGATATTATTACCGTTTCAATCCAAACTTAAACTTAACTTAGTCTGAATAAAAATGAACTGTAACAATTCGCAGTTCAAAGGAAGAAGTTTTGGGTGCAGTGGTATATAAATGTTGGAAATCATGTTCGATCTAATTACAATGCTTATTACTTACAAACAAAGAATTACAAATTAATAATAATAATTTACGAAAGCATATTTCGTACTTTGAAAATTAATAATACGAAATCCACAGAATTTGTGCTTTAAGAAATTTTGCAAGCTTAAATTGAGAAAGTAGCATTTTTTGACGATGGATATCATCTGTTAAAAGTTAATATATATAATTTGTATTAATTTCAAACTACGCATACGATCAAAGCGTTTGGAATTATTTTCTACGGACGGCGTATAATAGATAAGTATGCCTATTTCAGTCGCCACCTAAGAATAAGATTAATCTCAAAAATTAGATGCCAAATAGATAATATAAATAAAATTTATGAAATTGGCAAGAAAATTATTTTTGTACAAACAAAAAAAATTTGACATTTCTAAAGTTGAATTGGCGTCAAAAGTTTTGGCTGGGTTTATAAATAATTTACAAACACTCTACCATGAATTGCAACTTACAGCATGATGCTTAATGTACGGCCGTGCTGTAATATAAATGGGTTTGTCACAAATTCTCTCTTCTCTTACACCGTAACGAGGTATCCATTTTTCGGTTTCAAAAATAAAGTTACATAAAACACATGCAAAGCTATGATTTTGATTAAACTTTTATTTTATTATAATTTGCCTACTCTTACGCTCTCCCTATTTAAGTCGGATTGAATGGAATTCAATGGGACATATGAAGGGTAAACGGTACGATAGCACGATAGTGATAGCAGAAGAATACACTTATTCTTCGGTGTTATTATTTATTGTAAACGAAAATCTAAATTCTCTAAAACACGGGCCGCAAACGTCGATCATTGGGTCGATCTTTAGGCAAAAAAACAAAATTATTGCGTATATACCGTCTTATTCTTTTTTCGGTTCCAAGAGTAAAGCTAAATAAATAAAGCTACGATTCCGATAAGCCTTTGATTTCATTATAATGCTTGGACCTTGCCATTATGTACGAAATACAATCACCGCTTTAAATGACTGCCTCTGGATTGATTGCTACAATGAATCCTTTTGACGTAATTTTCGAACACTTTTCCGCACATTTCTGGCGGTATCTCGGTAATAACTTGACGAATGTGAGCTTTCAAATACTCCAACGTTTCGGGATTATACGCGTAAATACGGTCTTTGGCATAATCTTACAAAAAAGTCTAACGGCGTCAAATTGCACGATCTTGGTGACCAATTAGAGTGAAAGTACGCTTTCTGCAAACTTTTCATGCAATAAACTCAAAGTTTGTGGAGTTGTGTGGTTCGTGGCACCGTTTTGCTGAAACTGCATATCGTCCAGTTCATAATCTTCAATTGCAGTTGGTTATCATACGACCATAGCGCTCTGAAATGAAATTCGGATTATCCGCCGCATTTTCGCCACACGGAAGCAATATTTTCGGCAGTGCGATTGCACTGCGATATGGGACAGACCTTACCACATCTGTAACGCTTCCAGTCTCTTCAAATTTCTTTATAATCTTATAAATTCCTTGCACAGTAGGTCGATTATGATGACCATAAACACCCCGTAATGCACGAAAAGTGCCCACATCTGAATTCGGTTAAATAATTCATATTCACGAATGACAAGCCTTTCAACAAATAAATAACACTTCAGATAACAGGTAGTTAAAAGATTACAGCTTTCCAAGCCAGCGGTTTTGGAGCCACTAAATAGATAATACTGTTGCGCAAACTTACAGCGTTTATATTTAATTGAATTATAGGAAAATCTTATTTCTAACTATTCTAGAAACAAAATTTGTCTTAATGAATTTTTATCCATAAAGTACACAAATGTACTATATACGTAAATGAACCTAAATTTGTAAATGAAATCATTGTGAATTATTCTGAATCTAAAATCTAACATTGCTAAGCTTCGTGGCAAGTTCGTGGAACCAGTATCGGCCACTTAACTTTTCTAAGCCTACTGGTGAGCACTTCTCTACTCTTAAAATAAAACATCTTGAATTGTAATTAATTCATTTGGTTTTTTTTATTTCAAACTATTTCTTTACAATCCGCAACTTGCATGTAATTTCCTTTGTACTTTGAGAAATTATATGTACAAGACAATTTTCTCTTCCCATAGTCAGAGACATTTCCCTAAGTACGAAATCCACTACTTGAAAGATTTATCTAAATCTCACAACCAGATAATTTTTCATCCAACCGCATCGTTCCCGCTACCCGGAACAGGCTGCTCCGCCTTCATCGCTACCCCGCTAACTTCCAAAGCCAGTTTGGTGCTCTACTCCAGTACACCTGTAGTAACGTACAATGAGTTCTCCTCTTCTAGGGAATGAAAAGTGCAGAATAATAATGATTGTCAAAAATATGGGTTGGTGCAAAAAATTTGTTGGAAAATGATAGCCTTGCTCAAAAATTTTATTCACATTCATCATCTGTTTCGATTTCAGAATAGTCAAAATAGCACTAAATTTGAAAAACTAAAGTTTTTGTATGTACCGCCTCACATAAAAGACGCTGGCCCTAAAAGGACCATCCTTACGATAATTAGTTCTGCATCACAAATTATTTGCGCTCATGAAATAAAACCAGTCTTTTGATATAAAATCTATACAACTAAAACTGAAACATAAAAGGCAGCTCAACACAACTGAATACCTCACTTGCACCGTGCTGTTAATATGTAAATTTTCCCCTCATGTCAGATATTTTTCCAAGGTAGAAATTGTGATTTTATAGGACACGCATTAAGCACATTAAATTGCTTAATTTATGAAATGAAAAAAAAAAAACAACAAACCAACTAAAATGGCTCTATCCACCAAAGAGTTCTTTGAGGAATTTTATTTTTTCTTAAAATGCATATAAAGGTGTAACCGCCATACAGGGACAAAAGAATACAAACACAATGAAGTCTATCAAACAAACGAGTAAAATGCATTTTCAAATGAATTTCATATCGGAAACGTATAAAATTCAAAAAAGAAAAAAAAAAAAAAACACGAATATCACATTAAAAACGCCTTCTCTAAAACAGGTATCAACTTTACAAGGCGTTTTTACTTTTTATGTATGGAGGGAGGGAGATGCCTGCTGTTGTGGTGTCGCTGGCCACAGTTTCAGACAAAATTTTAAGACATCTTGTTTCTTGCTTGAATATTTCTTATATAAATTCCCTTCTCTCAACACAAAAGAAAGAGGAAAAAAACACGATGAGAATGTCGCCTTTACTCTTTGTCGCTGACATTATTAATTGAAATATAAATTTTACATTTTATGACTTTTTGTCTCTTCTACAGATTACGTGATATGCCTTTGAAATTCTTGTGCGACGAATATTTTAAATTGCCCCAGTCTTCTGGTTGGTCAGTCAGACTCTGAGATATTTGAATATAAATGCTTGCTTGATAGTGTCCATTCATAGCAAGCAGGGTTTACACCAAGTCTGTAGTGGTGTAACAAAGAGAATGCAGGTAATTTACATTTATAAACATTTCCAAAAAAGTAAGTATAGTAAGAAGAATTTTATCCACGATGAAAAACTATGTTAATTAGCTTAATATGAATGATCAATTATAAAATTTGTCTTAACCACATGGGGTAAAACAGGTCAGGTAAATGGAATTACCATAAAGAGAAATGTAGATTTGAATGCTTTTAATATTCGTATAACTCACTACGATTTGAAAAACGATAAATCAGTAGTATTAAACAAACTTAGTAGGGATATTAGCAGGAAACCCGCATACAGAAATACATACGATAGATATTTTAGAAAGATCTTAGTGAAAGAAATGCCTTATTTACAATGTTGTGGGGCAGTAGGGAGAAATTTTTGGAAACAAATACCAATTCTATAAATATGGGGGCTCTCCCAAAAATAGTCGACCTAACAAAGAAGACACAAAAAAGTTGGAAAAAATGTTCTTTATTTGCCAACATAATCTCCTTTTAGTCCGATATGCAATAGCTTCTACACCCTGCCACCCTGTTTATAATAAGAAGTGTCAATCACTTTAAAATAACCATCAACTGAAGACTCCACCTCTTCATTGTTGTTAGATCTTTTACCACCGAGCAATTTTTTAAATTTCGAAAATAGAAAATAGTTCGAGGGAGCTAAATCTGGTGAATGAGATGCGTGATGAAGCAATTATAACATCACAATGATGGATGTGTGAACTAGAGCATTGTCTTGACAAAACAAAACTTTCTTTTTTGCCAAATGCGGCCTTTTTGCCATAATTTCATCATCTAAACACTGCAATAAATCAGCATAATGTTCGCCATTTATGGTTTGGCTTTTCTGAAGATAATCAATAAAAATAATGCCAAGTGCATCCAAAAAAAAAAACCGACGACATGAACTTGCCTGCAGATGGAACCGTCTTTACCTTCTTTGAACGCGATTCTGCCATTCCAGTCCAATGTTTTGATTGCTCCTTTGTCTTAGGTGTAAAGTGGTGGACCCATGTCTCACCCATGGTTATAAATCGATGCAAAGATTCGACTTTAATGCGGTAAAACACCGCCAAAGACTGTGCTGAAACATCTTTATAACGCTGATTTTTTGCTCTATTGAAAGCAAGCGCGGCACCCATCTTGCTCGCAACTTTCTCATCTTCAAATCTTCGATCAGTATACGATGTATAGCACATTTTGAAATGTTTAACATTTCAGTTAGTATCTTTCACGCACCTTTATTTGACAATCATCCAATACCATTTTGTGGATTTTCTTAACCGTGCCAGGAATTTTCGTCTTCTCAACTAGTACAGCCTCGTTTAAACTGCTATTTTACAGTAGTAAATGAAGGAGTAGACTAAGAATCTAACTAGACTTTCAAATTGGTTGGACTGAGACCTTTCATATGGAAATATTGAATTACGTAACTATGACAAATTTTTTCTATGTATGAAAATTCACTGAGATCATTTATAGTGATGACTCAGATAGAAATACTAAACAACGTGGCGCCTTGAAACTTAAAACATGTGATTTATAAGGCTGGCGTTTTCACCAAAATGATTCTTTTCAAACTAGGCACTATCTATACGTCAAGTTGGCTAGTTTTGAGCCCGCCCTCATACACCTTACGATAATATTCAAAAGTCTTTTAATATGCAAAGCTATAAGGAACCAATTTTGAAAAATATTTTATAACAGTTCTAATGACATTTTGAACATTCGGGCGGCAATAATTCAGAAACCAAAAGAACCAAATGCCTAAATTCGGCATGTTTGTGACGGGAATTCTAAGGTTAGAAATGCAAAAAACGCCGCAAAAATAGTGTATACAATTACCAGAGATATTCCGACGGATATTCTAAAATGTAGACTCGAATACTTTAATACTTTTAGATATTCAAATATATAATACTGTGCGTACGCACACATATAATTTTATTGTTTTTTCTATATTTTTCAAACTCAAGTGTGTGGTAAATAGTTTTGTGAATATTATAAAAAATATAATTTATATGTCTATTTTGAGCAAAATTACAAATAGAAATTAGATTTTCCATTTATATTTGCAAAAACTAAATAGTATAAATAAAGTATAAAAATTACATTTAACATTAATTTGTTAGGAAATCTTCAAAGTAAGTTATATTTTAAATGGATTTTTTAGAAAATCTGAAATATATAATATATGTTCGCTTGATATTTGACACAATTAGGAATGAAAATGAGATTTTGTATTTATTTATAGAAATTGTTAAAAAAAATTGAAATTTGTACAATTAAATTAAAAAACATCCAAAAATATATAGAAGTTTGCATTTATATTTGATAAAATTGTAAATGAAAGAGATTTCATATTTTTATGTCAGAAGAGGTGAGATAGTGTGACTCGTTTTCATTATTAGACAACATCTTAGAAAATTTTTGAAATGTCCTAAATTTGACAGACTTTACGGCAACCGGATATCAGATATGAAGCAAAGCATATTTGGGTCAAATAGTCCTTTTGTTAAACTACCGATTTGACCAAGAGTTACAGATCAAATCAATGCAGTTGCAGAGATAAAATTTAGCCTAATTTTTCTCTCCTAATTTCTAATTTGCAATGCGTAGTATTTTTATTGCAAAGGTATTGCATTGCGATGGTTGGAAAAATGGTAAAAATGGATTTTTTGGCGTTTTTTCAGGAAAATATCATTGGCGCAGAAATCTATTTTTCTAATATTAAAAAAATCGCCGTAATAAATATATAACACGTATGACAGCGTTAGAAAAATAGGGAGTTGGAACCAAAAAAAAAAATACTATTGGGAGAAGTTTCGTTATTACTTACATCGGTATTTTTTTGAATGCTCATCAAATATGGACACCAACAACAGTTGACGAATTTTTTGAAAAAACAAAAAACAAAACTCAAGATAGCCGGCTGAAAATGTGAATAGTATTTATGGTCCTGATACTATAACAGCCAATCCCACCCAATTTTGGCTTCATCCATTCAGTTCCGGTAATTTTGATGTCAAAGATGCGCAACGCTCTGAAATACCAAAAGTTTTATAAAATAATGGAAATCGTCAAATCCAACAGTCATGTAAGCACTGATTCGATAACTCAGGAGTCAAATAAACACGTTTGGAACCACTTGAATAAGACTGAGTACAAAAAGAAACTCAATGCAGCATGAATTATCGTTTAAAAACGTTATCAACAGAATTTGCATTTGCGAATCGCAGCAGAATCGCAACAAAATCGAGACATTTCTAAAGCGAACCGTGACTGGTAGTGATAAGAAATAGGTCGCTTACAACAACGTTAAATAAAACTATCGTTGTCGAATCGCGGCGAACCGCCATAAAATATGGGCAAACCAGTATTGACGGTCAAGTTACTTTAGCTGTGTACTTGCTGGGGTTGGATTGAGATCATCTACTTTGAACTGCTCTCCAACGAGCAAACTTTTCACTCGCATTTGCATTCTCAACAATTCGAACATCTGAAGAAAATAATCACCCACAGGGGAGAAATTGTGTTTCATCTGGACAACAACAAATATCACACATCGATAATGACTCGCCAGAAGCTTCGAGAGTTTAACTATGAGGCTCTTATAAATTTACATTTCCGTATAATGCAAATGATTGTACTGGTGAAAAAATAGGCCTAAATAGAATTTCATTAAAATCGGCAGCAAGAACATGGGTTCTGTGAGCATAATTGAATTATCTTCAAAACACAACAAGCTATTGAATAAAATTGTGCTTATTAGAAGTAATTCGGATTACAACGATTATGCTAAATAAAGCCTTAAAAGTCATGTAAAAATAATGGATTATTTTTCAAACGCCTTATATAATTGCAAATTAAATTTATTGTTAGTAGTCCCACAGTGGAATTATAAAAATAATATTTCGGTAGAATTTCTCAACTGGCTGCCTATCCCCCTTTAAAGTTAGTGGGTTTTTTTAAGAACGATAAAATTACCATTTAAATGGGTGTTATCACAATAAAAATATTCTGCAAATATTTTGCCGAATATAAAAACGTCACAAAATGGAACAGCAGCATAGAATTTCCAATTCTAATAAAAACTAAACAAAATGCATATCATTTTGCACTAATGATTCCCATTAATACAGTTTAAATTAATTATAAATTAGTTTTATACAAATTGGAAATTCTAATTTTAAAGATTAACATTTTTTTATTGTTAAACTTTTATGTATAATATTTTTATAGAGTTTTTGTCTTCGATGGCTTCTAGTGAAATCTTCACAGTAGCCTTTTTCAAAAAGTTTCACATTCGCTGTACTTATAAAAGTTCAACTTAATTCAATCGCTGGCTTGTCATGATTCGACCATAACCGGTTTCTCTCGACGTTAAAGTAAAATGATCTACTTTTCATCACCAGTCACCATCCGCTTTTAGAAATGTATTTATTTCGTTGCGTTTCAGTAGCAATTCGCAGGTAGAACTTCGGTCCATAAGGCTTTTTGTGTTAACTTTTGTGGCACCCATGCATAGATCTCCTATTATTATCCAGTCTTATTCAAGTCGTCCCAAACGGTTATTTTGTGCAATTATTAGCAATTGAGCAATCGAAAGAATGCCTACGTAGCGGTAGGACTGAGCGAATTTAATTATTTTATCGCCATTTTCACTGTGGTTTATCTTTGACATCCAAATTGCCGGATGGGGTCTAAGAAACCAAAATTGCGAGTAATTGACTGCTACAGTATCACATAGGAAAGAGTATTTACATTTTCTGAAACTGGGCATTGCATTTTCATCTTTATAGGAGACAAACTGTAAAATATGGCGTATTTTCTATTTTCTGCTGTTTCCATATTGGACGCGCACCCAAGCAATACTGAGTCAAGGAATCACTAAACTGTTTCAGTAGTTTTTTGAGTACGAAATTGTATGTTTTTAATGCCATCTAGCTTGTACCGATCGCACTTATATAACGAGAGAGATAGAGTGTATTAAGTTAAGAAAAAATGTTACTATATCTTATAGGAGGTAATTTCGTATTAACTGTGTAATAAATACAAATAACAAAAATTGCCCAAATAAATATTCGATCCGGAATATACGAGTACATTACAATAATTGTGTTCATAAACGCCAGTGGTCCATTTTTTACTAAATTTTTTTTCTTTCAAACACTTCTTAACAACAAGAATAACAAATGTAAACTTAGAATATCATGGCCGCACAAGAAAAACAATGTCGGTGCACATAATTTACTCAATTTTATATCCATACCACAGAAAACTGACAGCTCAACACACCACCAACCGACATTTTATTCTCAAACTTGGCAAGGGGGCTTAAGGTTTACCAGCAACATATGAAAAACAAAGAAAAGTAAAACCCCAGAAAACAGGAGACCAACATACCAAAAAAAAAAAACAAAAAAAAACACAACACAATTAATACAAAAAAACGGAATTCTTAAAGAGTCGTCCGCTATTCACTTAATAAATTCAAAAAGCATTGAAACCCCTCAAAAAATAACAGCCGATTTAAAAGAAGAGATACAAGTGAACACCATCTCGACCTAAAAAAAGGTTGCTGGGCTGCCTTCATTACAGTGTACTGTTGCTGTCTTCAATGAAGACATTATCGAATATCAAAATGGCTTCAAATGGATTCGTTATTCTTTTCCAATGTCTTGAGCTGTGTGAGTTATCCGTTTTTTGTTTTTGTTTCTTTCTTTTTTCTTTAGATCAACCGGTTTTTTAATGGGTTTTCTTTTCTTTTTGAAAATTTCTTTCATTTCACTTTAGTCTTCTTTGTACTGAAATTTGACTCTTTAAATTACGCTTACTTGAAGCGGCGGAGGAATAGGGTGCAGGCATGTATGTACACATTTGAATCTCAAAGATGGTGGTCTTTAGGTTCAGGTCTGTTTGGGTGAAAGCGTTTTCGTAAAGACAAATGTCGAAATGTGTTTTCATTGTTATCGGTGCAGGATGGTGCATCAGTTTATGTGAAATATCAGATATTTGAAGAAATGAAATCGTTTTGGGCAAAGACTACATTATTAAGAGGTTGGCGGAAAATTACAAATTATATATTGAAAAAATTTTATGTGTCTTCAAATTTAATGCTCAAATGAAAAACTTTGGGAAATTTAAAAAAAAAAAATGTCCACTTTTTTTCATATAAAATGTGTTCATTATATGAGTTCGACAATTTTTATTTATAAAAAAAATGCACAAGTTTGTCAATTATTTAAAATTAATTACAAATTGCATTGTTTGTCTTGAGTAAGCAAATAATGAAAGAATTTTTATGCTGATATTAATTTACTTTATATTTATTTAATGCGAATGTGGACCATTTGTTCGTACTAATCTTAACTATTCATTTTCATTTTTCATTTATTGAACAGTCTTGTAATTTAAAGCCTTTTGGCCAATATTAAACAAATTACAAAATGCATAATATAAATACTACTTGAATTTGAAAAACAAAATATAGCTTAGAATATAAAATTAAATTAACTAGTAACTAATTACCTATAACGCTCAAATTGAAGTGCACCACAAAGTAGGCGATATGAAGGGAAATAAAAATAATGAAAAAAATTAAATATTGAATGATGTATATATGTAGGTCTATTCTTTCTAAATTATAGCAATTTAAACTCAGTGTGGCACACAAATTGAGCTACAATAAGAAACTTAAATAACTTGTTTTTTAGTCAAAGTATTTCGTTTTTTTTTTTATAGAAAATTCAATTTTATTTTGTATAACTAATTGGTTTTGGAGGTGATAGACCGTAAATGACCTCTATGCTCATTTACCTGACCAGAACATTATTTACAGCAGCCTAAAGGGTTGAAATCGGGATCGCCTCCATTATTGTTTTAATCCACTGCTTCAATTTAGTCAAATTATTTGGTTCCTTTTGCCCATAAAAAAAAATCTGGTGCAGTCAGGCCAAGTGACCTTGGGGTACAGCGGAAAATGGAGTTTCTAGATATTAATTTGTTTAGAAATTTTCGTTGGAGCTCCCCCGTAACGAATCTGGCTATTTGTGTACAGTTGCTCCATCTTGCTAGAACCAAATTCTGTTGAAACGGATATGTCTTCAACGCAGTTCTGGGTAAAAAAACAACTTCAACATCTTTTAATAACGGCCCGCATTAACATTGACATTGAGTTTTTGGCACGATTCGTGGGCCACTTTGCATATGGAAGCTACATATATCGTAACACAGGTACTTTCAAGTTTTATCTAAAGCTTTTAACCAGTAAAAGAGGGCGAATGTTTTCGACAAATATACGACTACAATTTCGGTTGGCCAGGAACTGCGTTGAATAGGATACGAATGAATATATAGCTATATTTGTATAAGGATACGCAATAATCCTTCAACATACCGAATAATCGCAAACTGGGTCAATTCGAAATAATTTTTTATCACGGATTGGAAGATACGGCATGTTGATGAGCAAAATTCAACGAACCGTTCATTTAGGTTATTTTGAGGGTTAATTCAGGTTACTTAGAGCGTATTGTGTGAAATTTTAAATGTAATTTTCAATAAGCTGATAGAAATTGACTGTCATTGCTTTAGACCTGAGTAATTCAACAAATTATTGTCTATTCGTACTGCGCCATATCCAGCAAGAAACATAAGTAAAGCTGACGAAACGTCTTAAGTATATATCTTAGAAAAATTGCCATGACAGAATCATACCGGAAAATTCACTGCAAGCTACGTCTTCGTAAGAAAACCCCTGATCACGTGAAGTCCTCGGGGCAGATTACCTTATGCTCTTGCATAACTATGAAACATAGTTGAGCCATTCTTTGCGTAAAGGGGATCTAAGGAAGATGACAGTCCATGGTTTAATACCATGATATAGTTCAATGCATAAATGCAAATAGTATCATATCTAATATAATGTATATTCACATAAAATTGAGTCGTGTTGCTGAGAAACTGCAAGAGCTTTATTGTGAACATCTTATGCATACACCTTATAAGCCAGGCCTGGAACCATGTACCTGTCTATGGCGAATGATTTTATTGCTGAAAATTCACCTCAAGAGTAGCTTGTGAAAATCGATTATCCCAAATTTTTTGCCATTAAGATCTGGGATTTCTATGTTATAGATGCATAATGTAATTGCCTTCAAACTGGCTAAAATTTATCGAACAAAATGGTGCATATTTGATTGATATCAGATCGTTCTGGTTATACTAAATAAAGCCTTCAATGTCATACAAAAACTATGCCTTTATTTTTATAACTCCTTATATGTAACTGATTAGATATGTTAAAAGTCGTTTATAATGTGAAAATTCTGATATATCCATTCTTTGTGTGAACGGTGAGACTGTCTTCAGAGAAAGCATCAACATGTGTTTGCCTTCCCTAATTTCATTCCTTTCCATCCCTTATAAATTTGTACATAACACTTGTGATGTCCTGCGGTCTACGTAAAGGAACTTGCTTATTGTTTATCTATGAATTATCTTAATCAAGACTAAGTAAAAAATGTTCAACATAGAAGCCATTTTAGTCAGCATTGTTGAGTTGAATAGATGCGCAAATGGAATTTTCAAAATTAGGGAGCTGAAAAGTTGATGCCACTCTAAGATAAAACCAGCCGAAAGGACACGAACGATGAAGACATTTTAGGAGAATTCAATGATATGACTGAACATGTGTGGAATGTGGACAAGTGAACATGCAGCGAAACCGTTGGATTCGAAAAACACGAACTGTATTATGTAAAACTACCCTTTTGTTGTTATTGTATTTGTCAAAAACAAAAAAAGTCATAAAATTATGGCGACTACTCAAAGATTTTTGTTGTTTTTAAAATTTATATTTTTCACTGGAAGAACAAAAGAATTTTTGATCTTAAATAAATGTCAGCACAACATAAAATTGTGTGTTGCCCGACGAAACGGGGTGGGGGTCCGAAAGAATGCCGAATGTAATGAATTACTAATTTAGAAATATAAGGTTTTCATTTTGATACTACTTAGAGATTAGAGAAACACCTGACTTGATTGTACCTCAAACAAAGGAAATGCATAACTAGCGGGTAACAAATCTAAAATGGCTTACATCAAAGCAGCTGGTTTTAGCCATCATCATGAGGTAGTAACGTCTTCTCATGATGCGCAACAAATTACTTTTTATAGCTTGGCGAGACGGTCCTAATACTGATGACTTCATATATATTATAGAAATATGGTTAATTTCATATTGAAAGCATTGATATTTTCATAATCTATGAGACCTTTGACACCTTTTTGATTGCCGCTCCGATGATGATGGTTATGACCGGCATGATGATTCAAGCCGAGCGAGCGGGCAAACGGTCGAGCGAGCAACAATATGTTCGAATTTTATGGCCTACCACCTTCCAATTCCACATTTTTATGGACTTATAATCATCTTAGCGTTGCAAAGGTCTACCACTAAATAAGTAAGTAAATCGCCTTTTGCTCTTTTACTTCTAATGTTGTGTATTTCAAATCCTCAAATCCAAATCGAGTGAAATTTTCTTTTTGGCGATTGATTTAATGTGTCATTCATAGATTTTTTATAGCGTCATTTTATTGCCTGTTTTAACTTCCGATTTACCACAATTGGCCAGTTTGCCCTTTTTCCTCTGTCGCAAAGACACCCACGAAAGAGTCTAGGGGTGGTGTAACACAGAGGCCTCCCTGGGAGGGGATGGTGAAGGAGGGGTGACTGCAGATTGACCACATATCACAACTTGAAAGTCGGGGGGGTTTTCTGTACTCATTTTTGCCGATGTTTGCGCTCGAACGAAATTACGGAGAGACCACTTTAACAGGAAAATCATGTACTCAGCGCACTTTATTTTATTTATGACCATTTTTAATACCTCCCATTCTGGTCATCATACATGCGGGCTGCCTTAACTGCCGGGAAAGCTTGTTGAAGTCGTATGTAACAACAAGTTAACATGCACTGCATATACTCGCATATAAAATGTAGATGTAAGTATGTATCTCATGCTTGTACATACGTTCGTACGTATAAAAACAATTTGACATTTAATGTTAATGCAATGCTCCCAAGGCGCTGCCCTTTATTTTCCAAACACTTCCTAAGCTCTCTGTTCTCCGCCAAGCCAAAGGAAGTGTGAATGACTGACTGAGTTTTGTGGCAAACAAAAAAAATGTATTTGATTATTTGTGTTTGTATGTTTGACATTGCAAGGAATCTCTGTGAATTGTTTTGGTCATAAAGTTAAAAAGGTATCACATAAAAAAAGCTTTGTCTGCTATCATTCAAACATTTGTACCGTTGATTGTTGTATTTCACAAGCGTTCACTATAATTGTCACCCGTGCATGCTCATCAACCTTTTATTGGTTAACGTTGAGTGGAAAGGACAAAAGGACAACGACCACCAAAGGTGGTTCATGATTCGATTGCATTTCGATTTTGTTGACACTTCATAACGAAAGCTTTGCTATCTATCAATTAATGCTAATTATGCGATGTCGTTTTTCTTTTTCAAAAGTGCAATAAAATTAATATTAAATGATACAAAAATAAATACATTAATTTTTACCTATAGTTTCATGAAACATACTCAATCTGTTCATTCTGAATATATTTGGGGAAAAAGTTAAACCATTGAAGTGTAAATTATTGAGTACATACCGTATTAAGATCCTTTTGAAGACGAATAGAATTATTAACGAAGCGTTATTATATCTGAAAATGAAAGAAGACATATAATTATATTAATTTATTGATGTTAGAAACTAATGAAGCTAAACGGGAAAATACAACAACATGATATTGACTGCAATTTTATCGGAATTTTCATACAAACTATTTTAGTATTAGGGATATGATCATTTTGTCATTCCATTCATAACAATGCAAAGTACTCATCTGAATCGCCATGAGGTATATACAGTATCGGGCAAAACTAAAGCACGGAATGCTTTTTACGAATGTCGTTAAACAGCCTTTCAAAATTCGTTTATATATATGTAATAGATTTTTTTTCAACATTCCAAATTATTAAATTATATTTTAAAATAAAACAAAAACAACATGAATTCTTTTTTAAAAACAATTAAAATTTAAGAAAAAAGGTAAAACTCAATGTTTTTAGGCGACAAAACTAAAGCACGTAGCCAATACTACATAACTGAGGACTGGAAAAAACTCAGTATTTTGT
>JAHXMU010000059.1:900077-951647 GCA_019455685.1 Philornis downsi
TTGGTGCGGTTCTGGGTAAAAAATACTCCTTCAACATCTTTTAATAGCAGTCCCAACTGACAGTTGATAGTTGACAGTAGAACGATTCGTGCGCCACTCTGTATGTTTTCCACCATCTGTTGAAAAATGAGTACCGATCCATCTTTTTGTATGCTAGACATTTTTAATTGAGTTGCTTCAATATCAAGAACTCTCTTATCATATGCTAAACATTAAAAGTACACAACAGGTCAATCGGCAAAGAAATCGCTGAAATTTGTGGAAAATTGCTGTCACAGTGCCACCTTATCTCATCATCTTCCCACTTGAAAACAAATTTGTTTAAACACAAATCTGCATACACATACATGGGCTTGGGCATGGGACACTACGAAATTGTTAAATCATATTTATTAATTTTACTAAAATAAAACCAGATGACATCTTCATCTCACAAGATTGACATTTATTGATGTTTTTATTAATTATGGGAACACTTAACGCAATATCAACAGCGCTCATTTAATCTGTTTTTTTTTTTATTATAAATATTAATAAACAGCAACAACAACAACAACAATAACAACGACACTACACTAAAGCAGAAAGAGGAATTTAATGTGTATAAAACAATGTCAGCAAGAAGAGATAAGAAAAAATTTAAAAAAAAATTAATTTAATATATAATCGATAGAAATATGTAGGCGCGAAGAAAAAACAACAAAAAAAAAAAAAAAATCACACACAATGAATTATGAAAATTGCATTATCTCTAGAACAATACGAAATTAAGACAATATGTCACGATTAATCACAAATAAATAATAGCACAAAATATGAAATAATTTATAATTCTACGCTGTTTCCTATACAGAAAGGCAGAAGGGAACAATGCAAGGAACTGTAATGTTATAGAAAATCTATGAACATATCTTGAAAATTACAAATAGCTTAAGATGTAAACTACGTATAAGGAAGTTAGCAATTTCCAAAATCTAAGTATATCTTAAATGTCTATTCTGGACATAAAAATATGTCGCAAGTCAAAGACTAGCAATTAAACATATTATATATAAAATATTATAGTTCGTAACAGATCAAATTAAGTTATCAAATGCATTTCAAGGCCCAGCAACTATAATGGGAGTCACTGCTGTTATCTTTTCAAGAGAGAGAGTACGATGGAAATCACATCAAATTCATTAACGAGGTATTATTGGCCCATGTAATCAGAAACAGACAAAGGTTTCTCGTCGTCATCGCTATGAAACCAGCTGTGCTGTTTATTCACTGCAGTCACAGACTAAGGGATTTTCTTAATCTGATAGATTCATAAAAAATTATAATTTATTGCGTCTTGCTTATGTGTTCGTGCTTAACAAAACTTTCGAGGGCTTATTTGAGCTGTCTGGTCTTTCAATGGTAGATAAGTAAGTCTAAAATTCCTGGAAAACTAAGGCAAGACACACGTATTGGCTCTAATCATTTTAGTGCGTGCAACATGCAGGTTTAGGAACTCCAAACGTTAACAATTTTACGCTGCTGTAGCAACCAAATGGTTGATGACAGCGCAATCATTTTTTAACAGCGAACTTATTTTTTGATATAGCGCTTATTTTTGCAACATACGTCAGTCTGCCATATACACATTTCTACAGAAGCATATGGTTTTATCGCGCAGACAAAAAATAGTTATCGAAATGGAATTCAGGCGCGACAGTGTTATTGATTCCTATTTGGATGGAAAATCGTAACCATTATTAATGACAACATTAAGGTGAGAACGAAATATTTGTGTATCGGACTTTCATACATTACAATGATACTGGTAGAATCAAAAAATACTACGGGAATAAACATCCAAAAACAGCAACATCGCCGAAAATTGAATGGCTTGAACCCAACGTAATCTACGTTCATAAGTTCAATTTGACGAAAAATGTCAATGTGTCTGCTCGTAGCTTGGGAGCATAGTAAAATATAAACTATAATAAAAGCCCTAAAAAATAAAAAAAAAATCAATGTTTAATGCCCGCATAAAAGGCAGTTCGCCTAACAAAATCAAAGGGGTTAAAACACTTGAACGTTAAAAGCGGCCTTGGAAATTTGGTTGTTTGTAAAAAGAAAACATTTTTACGGTTCTGCAATATGTAAACAAGCGAAAAGATCTTGTATGGTTATATAGCAAATCTTAAGAGATTTTTTACGATTCTGCAATACGTAAACAAACGAAACTATCATGTATGGTTAGATAACAAATTATAAGAGAAGTTAGATCAGTGAATTGCTCTGCGAAATCGAACGCCTGCATCCGCAATGGTTTATACTTCAGAAGCTGCACAACGCTGGCTTCCATCGCATAGGACTTTAAGATAAATTAACATAACTATAAGTGAACAAATTTTTAAGATGTTTTGTTACCTTGGGCACGTAAACAATTTACTGAAAACCATTTAACGTTTCACCAAGCCTCGTTACCACTCCTTAAGACCTTTGAAATCTAACTTTTTGTACAAGAAAATACTCCTAGTTTAACTTCTTCATAGCAATAGCCACCATATACACCAAACTTAAAGTGAATGGATTTTGGAATAAAGTCCATTCTGGAGGCCAAAGTATCAATTGGGGGGAAAAAGACGGTTAACACTTTCGGATTGCGGACTACGGTGAGAATGGGACAAACTACAATCAGACCACATTCATGCAGCATGTGAAGCCTTTACAAGATAAATGTGGGTACATCGAACTATAACATGTTTTTCTCAAAATTATTATTTAAATAAAAAATTGACAATATTATAACATTTTGAAATGATAACATTTCTAGTACCAATTCTGTAGATAAAGAACTCGTTTGAGAATTACATATAATGAAGAATGCATATTCGCTTAAATAGAATTGAATAGAATTGAATACATAAAATAGCGTTTGAAAGTAATATTGTAATGTGGAATTTAAATTGGTGTTTCCCGTGACACACAAAAGGAGGATGACTTGAGTCTTACACGCATTATCCAGGAGAGCATTTTATGGTGGAATTTCCATTTAGTGATTTCAAAACTGCCAGTCTGGCAAGGCTTCAGCTGTCAAATACCTGTCATGTGAAGTGTTATTTAGATAGTGAAAGGTTTGGTATTTATGAATACAGTTCATTTAGCAGCCGAAGAACGCGTAAAAATAGTTAAAACTTGCTGCAAAAGTGATGAATCACACGTGGGCTTCCAATCGAACAAAATTTTCTTCAACGATTAAGCTCATTTCTCACTCGGTGGTTACGCCAACAAACAAAATTGTCGCATATGGGGCTCGGAAAACGCTGAAGAGATTGTGGAAAGGCCTTTGCATACGAAAAATGACTGTTTGGTGCGCCTTATGGTCTAGAGGTGCCAATTCAGAGGCGGTCATGGCATTGTATTTGGTACATAATAACAAGCAAGATCAAAGCTTTATAATAAAAAAAAAAGTTTCATCGAAATCATAGCTATATGTGCGTTTTATTCAACTTTACTTAAAGACTACTAATGGATAACCTTATACTAACCACATAATAATAAACAATAAGGTAGTTTCAACAACTTCTATAATCGTTTTGTCATCAACTTTTGTAAGCAATAATCACACTACAGTGGTACAAAATACAAGACATATATGAATTTTAAAGGATCCAGCAACATATTTCCATTACTTACATCATGTGTAACAAATATCTCGTTCATTAACATAAAGACATTTTCTTTTTTTCCACACTTATGGAAAGGTTTCATTCCACTTATTATTACCAAGTACCAAGTTTATCGAAGTATGCAAAAAATTAAATCCGATTCTAAAACTCAATGGATAATAAATTGAAGTAAAATTCGCCTAAAATAGTTAATGTTTGTGCAACAACCTTCACCATAAAATTATCTTTCCATTTCTATCAATCAAGCAAGTACAGATTATTTATTCAAGTGAACTGACTTTCATTCATTCATTTCATTACTAACAGGATAGATTCTTATAAACAAATGCTTTAAATAAACGGGCAATAAAAGAGGCAAACATACCATAGCTTACGGGTTTCCCCTTAAAAATTAAAAAGAAATAATTGTTTCTTGCCTCATTCTCTAATTTGCATGTGATGTTCCTCGCAATTCATACCATTTTTACTTTCAGAACTATCCGTGAAAAGATTTAAACGATGCTTTGTTACCTTGGACACATAATCAATTCGCTGAGAACAATTGAACGTTCTACCAAGCCTCGTTGTCACTCCCAAAATCTTTTGAAAACCAACTTTTTGTACAAGAAAATATTTCCAGTTTCACTTCATAAACTCATGAGTGCCAAATTTTGTGAATCTAGGAATATACTATCACTTGTATAAGGGTTATAACAAGGGGCGCTGTAATGCGACTCATTTTTATTCTGAAACCCTATGGCAGCTAACACTTTTTGTGCACCAAATTTGACTGAATTTGATACAACTGAATAAAACATATGGTGCAAAGAATATGTTGATCACATCGGTCATTGATCTAGGAAGTACCGAGAAGCGTGTGGTTATCCAGTAACTTTTTTTCAGATTTTACCACTGCAAAGTATTGTACAGCTATTGAAAAATTTTAGCCAAGCAAACTGATTTATATATATCTCTATCCAAAATCTTTGGGCTTGATGCAAAAGTGGGTGGAGTATCAGAAGGTGAGTGGCAAATTGCTAAGTTTTTATCAACAACTACTCTAAATTATAAAAGACTTTGGATGGAGATATATATAAATCAATTCACTTGGTTAATCGGCCAAATTTTTCTCACTTTATTACATGCTATTAACAAAAATCTAAGTTACTGAAGTCCACGCATTAGGGTTTATAGGGAAAAGTTAAATTTTTGTTAAATCGGCCAATTTGTATGGATGGTGCCCGAATGAGCCTGGTACTATAGCCTATTTTCATTCACAGTCGGGACACTTTACTTGTTTATAATTTTTGATTAAATGAAAGAGAATGGATCTTATATTGATAAATGTTTTATTTTATGTCGGCCATTATGTATGGAATACAATATCAGATAAATGTCCGCCTCTGTTAGCCTCACAAATGCGAGCCCTTTTGAGCACATTTTTCATCACATTCTCACACATTTCACGTGGTATTTCATTAATTACATCACCAATATTTTGTTTGAGTTGCTCAAGAGCTTCTGGTTTGTTTGCATAAACCTTGCTTTTCAAATATTCCCACAAAAAGAAGTCTGGAGTGGCACCGTCTTGTTGATACCACATGTTGATCAAGCCCAAAGCATGCAGTTGTGGCGTTAAAAAGTCACTTTTAATGGATGCAAAGGTGACTGATGAATAATTTGAGGGTTTTCCATTGCCCAGAATCGACTATCCTGTTTATTCATATATCCATTCAAATGAAAATGTGCCTCATCAATCATTACGATTTTTTCATGAAAATCGGGTTTGTCATAGGCGAGCTGTAACATCCTACTGGCATATGTACGGCGGCGTAAATGGTTTTGTGAAAGAAGCTCTTGTATCAACTGAATCTTAAATGGAAACAAATTCAAATTCTTGTGCAAAATTGTGGCAGAAGTTGTTCTTTGTAGACCAAGCTCCTGAGCACGGCGTCGAATTTAGGTTGATGGATTGTTTTGAACACTTTCTTCAGCAGCAGAAAGTACGATCTTGCAGTATATTGTGGTCCATGCTTGGCCCTATCAACTACAGACCCTCTTTCTTCAAAATCATTCACTACACGATAAATAGTGCGTCTTGTTGGCACGTTGCTTCTCCCAAAAATTTCACTTTCTCATCGTCACAGTAATTGAAGATTGATTTTGATAAAATGTTTTAAGGATTAAAAGACGTTTATTTATCGAATATTTTTCCATAATAAATTTGCCAAGTCTCTACTTCACGACTGAACTGTCAAGACTAATGTTTACCAAAATGGCGGTAAAACAAATTAGTATACCTTCCCGATGGACACCCTGTATGATGGGCGGCATAGAAGAGGGCGATCAGTATTTCGTTGGAAGGACCAGCCTTTAGAGAAAGACTATCAAAACTTGGTGTAATGAATTGGAGAAGAAGTACAGAAGAGCCAAGCGTTTGGATTTATTTTCCATGTGAGGTGTGTACCAGATAAAGTTATTTAATCTACCCGGCACCTAAGTACAATGGAAAAAAAATTTAATTTTTAGTTTAAAATTTCAGTGGAAAATTTCGGTAAATCAAGAAAATTCAGTTAGGTGTTAGAAAAAAGTAGATTCCATTGTCACACATATCAGGAAGTTCTTGATTTATCGATTGAATTTAATGTCGGATGAATTAATTGCCATTGAAAGTCATTCTTTTGTATTGGAAATACCGAAAGCGATTTGTTAAGCGGTTGAATTTTTACGCGTTATAAAGTTTTTCTATTAAAGAAAACAAAGTTAAATAAAACTGCATTGCTTGTTAAAAAGAACCTTAAGAACTAGGGTTCTGTATGTTAAAAAGAGGAGATAATCTTGTTCGGCTTTCCATATGTTTGAAAAAGTGACAAAGGAGAAAAATCGGCTTTTTGCATATTTGAAAAGGTTAAAAAATTCTATTTTTTATATAATTGAATCAGATGAAAAGACGACTTTTTGTGTCAACTATAAATTTTTAATGGGTCAACTGTTTTGGAATTACTCTAATGCAAAATAAATAACTATGAATTGGCATTTCATTTCTCATACGTTCAGGATATACAGATTTTATCCAAAAGTGTATAATTTTATGCGAACAACGAGGAAATCCGATTATAATATCATCTGGGTGCGACTTTTGGTATACTCCTAACAAATATTATAACATTTAACAACAAGACTCGTCAACAGTTTTCAAAATTAATATTTAACAACAAAAATCGTCAACAGTTTTCAAAATTAATATCTACCAACAAATATCGTTAAGAATTTTCAAAATTTTCGAAATTTTTAAAACAAAAATAGCCCGCGGCAATAACTCACTGTCAAAACTTGGTGTGACGAATCGGAGGAGAAGGGCAGAAGATCGCAGCGCTTGGAATTATTTTCCGCGGACGGCGTATAATAGTTAAGTATGTCTAATCCAGTCGCCCCCCAAGAAGAAGATGAATAACTCAAATATTTCAATAACATTAAAAATTGCACCCTAATTTCTTAACGGCTGAAAATATTTGGACATACGTGTACATAAACAAAAAGAAAAAAACTCAGTAATAAAAATTTGAGGAATCTCTTCTACTAACCACGTCAACGATATGTAGATGTCACTAAATATGAATGAAAACAAAAAATGACTACACCTCATGGTAGGCAGAGGCGAACGGCAACACATCAACTGAATTTACACACAAATTCAGTTGACCTGACTGATAGGTCTCTGCCGTTTTAAAACGATCTCAAGCATCAGTATTTTACTAAGTAATTAACTGTTGAAAATGTCGCCAACGCCCCAAAAACATTGTGGATGGTTGGCTCATACATAAAAGTCGCACAGAAATTTGGAATTAAGTATTGACCGAAAGAAATATATGTGGCCTTTAAACGCTCACCTTTATCACCTGAATGCTTATTGCACTTAAATACAAGGAATGACTTATCAGCAATCGGTTCAGTTTAACGCATCATTTTAATAATAATTTAAATTCTATTCTCACTCTTCTTTGAAGCACATGAGAAACACATTAATTTACTATACGTTTATTGGCATATAATTTATTATTGATCTTTAATATTTTTATGTTTCAATAACTTTTAATCGTGTAATTAAAATTTCATATACTCGTACATCATATCACTTTTGGAATATTTATCACATGTGCGTGGATTGTGCGTAAGAAACGTAATCGCGTTCCTTAATGGGTTTCTAATTTGCACGATTCGGTAGAGCTACAAAATCGCCAGTAGTTTTAATTTATCTACTTCTGTAACCGAAAGCGAAGACGAAAGATACAAAAATTCGAAAACAAAGCGACGCGCGCATGCGATAACGACTCGAAAATTGTTAAATTGCTACTAACAAACAGTAAATAAAAAAATTTAATTCAATATTTCTCTTTAGTAAAATACGAGAAAAACCGAAACCCGAAACAGACAACACAAGCAGAAACAACAATTACGAACGAATTTCGAAAAAAAAGCTATACGAGAATATGACTTATATGTATAGCTGTCAGCCCGTCCGTCCGCCTGTCTGAAATGAGCAATGTGTGGTGGCACCAACGGCGTTAGCAGCAGCAACATTCGCTTGCTCACACAGATATTCCTCATACATAGACAAGTCACAAGAATGCTGAAAAAGCGACGTCGATGATATTTTATTTTTACTACACCGCCAAACAGCGATCTCGACCAGCCAAACAAACAGCTAAGCAACCCAACTGGCAGTCAAACCATCTATCTATTCAGTCATTCATCCATCCATCCATCCATCCATCCAAGCAATCAGCCAGATCTCTCAAAACAAAAGTTGTTAGAGCATTGACGAGCTCTAAAAAAGTAAAACTCACTACGAGTTATTGTTGTTGCTTGGCCCACAGTGGGGCCAAATGAATTATAGCTAAATTCTGAACATATAAACAGATAAAGAGAGTGATGCATTCACGACTTGTGTTGGGAGTAAAAAGAAAAACGTTAATGAAGTCCAAGAATTCGCTGGTCACTGATTTCGCTGGTCCCCTTTGCTCCAGAATTTGTATTTGTACATTGACTGCTACATTGAGTACTTATGATTTCAGGGAAGAGTGCACAGCTGTGGTGCAAGTCCATTTGCAAAGACAAGTATTTTTCTAATTATCCGCATACTGAAGCAAAGTTTGCATAGTAATATTTAACAAATTTAAAGTTGAAAACATCGGCATTAACACCAAAAATAACTGATTGCAGAACTACCTATAGAGTGGCAGCTCTTACGATATGAAGATATAGATATACACATAGGGTTATACATTTAGTGATTTCAAGGCTGTCAGCTGTTAAATACTTATCATCTAAATTGTCATTTATTTAGCGAAAGGTTTGCCATTTACGTATATGAATCGTTTAACAACCGAAGATTGCATAAACACAGTTAAAACTTACTACAAAAGTGCCGATTAAACCGTGGTAACTTTTCGTGCATTACGGGGTGATTATCGTGCATTACGGGATCGTCATAATCGACCTACCGTTCAAGGAATTGGCAACATTATAAATAAAACTGAAGAGGGTGGAAGCGTTACAGACGTAGTCAAGACTGTGCATCTGTATGGCGGAAGTGTGATGGGTAATCCGAATTTATCGATTCCATGGCTTTCGCAGCAATTAGGCCTATCTTACGGGCCATTACGGCGTATTTTGCATATGGATTAGCAATTCCATCTATAAAGAGTCCAACTCACGCAACAGTTAAAGCCGGCTGACAAGATTCATTCACAATGCGATGAAGCTCATTTGTCACTCAGTGGTAACGTCAACAAGCAAAATTGTCACATATGGGGCTCAGAGAATCCAGAAGTGATTACGGAAAAGCTATTGCATCCTGAAAAAGTGGCTGTTTGGTGAGCACTATGGTCTGGAGGTATCATTGAGCCATATTTTTTCGAAAATGAAGCTGGAGGAACCGTTACCGTATGGTAACCAACTATTTTATCCTGCAATTGAAGATTATGTACTAGATGATATGTGTTTATATCGAGACGGTGCCACGAGCCGCACAACACGACCAATTTTGAATTTATTGCACGATAAGCTTCCAGATAGCGTAATTTCACGTCTTGGCGACGTCTATTGGCCATCAAGGTCGTGCGATTTGATGCCGTTGGACTCTTTTCCTTGTAGGTTTTTTTTCTTGTTGTTTTTACGTAAATAATCTTCAAAATTTGGAGCATTTGAAAACCAACATTCGTCAAGTTATCACTGAAATACTTCCTGAAATGTACGAAAAAGTGTACTTTGAAAGGATCTATTGCTGCAACCAATCTGAAGGAAGTCGTTTAAATGACATTATATTTCGCACATAATGGCAAGGCGTAACCATTATAATGAAATAAAAGTTTCATCGAAATCATAGCTTTATGTGTGTTTTATTTAACTGTACTTTTGAAACCGAAAATGAATAACCCGGTATAAGTTATATATGCTCTGCAATACGATAAGTTTCAATGTAACATGCATATGTGCCAAATTTGCTGAACATTGAGGTTTTCAAAAAATTATTTTCTAACTAATTCTTTTGGAAATATTACTATACCTTTAGCTGAAGGAAAGGAGGTGATACGGCAGCTGGTAGACACAACAACTGACGTAAGTTTATAATATTTATTTTATGATACTTCTCAATGTTTAATATTTTGCCAGATTATAGACGGAGATTGTAAATGATATCCCTTCCTGATATCCCAAATACAAATTAACCGATTTTCCGAAATTTAATTTTTTTTCTATAACTCCTAATTCATATACTGCAGCGAATTGGATTGTTTTGATCTATATTTCTTTGCAAAATCTGAAAAATATTAATCGGATAACCAGCTGTTCCGGTAACTCTGATAAAAGTGACTGATTTTCATTTCCAAGTTCAAAAGTATCCCTAAATTCACGCAAATTCGGTTTAAATTAAGGATTTGCTGAGGTAACGTATTAGGCTGAAAATGTACAGCAGTGCCAAGCCTTCCCTGACATCTCCTATGCAAATTGCCCCTTATTTTTTTTTTTTAAATTCAACTTTTTCTCTGAAAACACTACCTGGCAGATTACAGCAATCTAATTTTTTTGTTCATTATATTGCCTAATAAATTATCGCGATATTTTAGAAAAATCTTTTACTTAACGACTTCCCGTGTGGTAGATCCAATACAAATGATCGATATAACCCATGTATTCTTAGCTTTATATCTTTCAAAAAATTTCATTTAATTGAGACAAACTCAGGCACGTGACATACGTTTTATAAACTTGGTTCTGAGAATGAAAATGGACTGCATAACCATTCCCTCTTTAAATCCTAATGCATAGAATATAGAAGCTTACGTTTTCGTTGATAGTAATTAATTGAGCTATATGGCGACATCGAGGTGATCAAACGCATTAATATACAGCGATGTTGTGCGGATAGATCCAAATGCTCCGGCATGGAAAGTTTTCGACAACGAACTCGATGGACGGTGCACAAGAATGCCAACAAAACTTCATTGGAAGGATCAGGCTTTTGAAATACTATCGAAACTTGGTGGGATGAATTGAAGGACAAGCGCAGAAGATAAAAGCTCTTGGAATTATTTTCTACGGGCGGCGTATAATAGATAAGATAATTCCAGTCGCCCTCTAAGAAGAAGAGTTAATTGAACCCATATAGTACCGGATACTCTTGGATTCATATCTTTCATTCAATTGTACTAAAATCAGTACTATGCTGTAAGTTATAGTTGCTAAGAATTAAGCAACTTACAACACCCCTTTGGAACGTTAGGGGAAGGTAACTGATTGAAATTTCTTTACTGAATTACTGACTGATTACATTAGATAGATCGAGATGACCGGCAAAGAAAGATAAGTGGCTACATCCATAAATATCATTTTGAAACTCGTACTGTAAGGAATTCAAAATACCTTTTGAAATTGCATCTTTTTATGAGACAAATCAATTTTAACCAAGAAATACACCATATACGAGTATGTGAATTTCACAAATAACGTGTTATACCTCAAAAGAACCACACATTGTCCTGGAATACAAATGTAGGATCTCGCTATTGCCTAGCAATTACAATCTAAAAATCCTTTGACTAAATATGTTTCATGATTTTTTAAATAGATTAAGAGATGTCCGTCTGTCCGCCTAGCTGACTGGCAAATTTCTTAGATGGCGTAAATCCTTATGAAATTCCTAAAAGCTAAGAACAACTCAATACCGGATTACCAATTTTTCGGTTGCAAAAGTAAGGCTAAATAAAATATATATAAAGCTATGATTTCGAGAGAACTTTTATTTTATTATAATGCTATTATGTACGAAATATAATCATTTAAACGACCACCTCTGGAATGGTTGCAGCAATGGATCCTTTTGAGGTTCCTTCCTTCAAAATTGCATATGCTAAAATCAAAGAAGGCATATTTGCTGACCCTCAGACGAGGAAGCTATTGAATGATGACAATCTTTCGCAACGTTTATTGGAGAAAGAAAATGCAGTCTGAAAATCTTTCGAGAGCATCGTGAACAGTTTTCTTGGAGGCAATAAGAGTGAAAACTACAGACAAATTGCCGCTGAATAATAGAAAAATTATCACGGATTGGGTGCACGAATGTCACTCAAAATGCATTTTCTTCATTCGCATTACGATTTTTTTCACAAAGCCTAGGTGCAGTGAACGACGAACAAGGAGAGGGTGCTCACTAAGATTTAATGAAAACTGAATGAAATTATCAAGGATTTTGGAACAAAACTATGCTGGGAGACTATTGCTGGACTCTAATACGTGAAACGGGACTAACAAAATACAAACGATGTTCAAATAACGCCATTCACTTTTGAAAATTCATAGATTTTTAAACAAACTAATATTTTTGTATGTAAAAAACGATTAAAAATATTTGTCCTATAGCTTGAAAACCTGACGTTATAGAGAAAAACCAACTACAGATATGAATTTAGCTCACCAAATTACCCTAGGAAAGATATTTGGTTGCTCCAGTCCAAAACCTTGTTGGCCAGTGTTATAGCACATATTTGCGTGGACCGAAATTAATGGCGCAACGCAAGATAATTGTGATATGTGCATAAAACAACCATCACCCAAAGGTGTTACTCCTCGTTCCAATAAAGTGTGAAGTTTTCAGCGAGCATTCGAATCCCATTAGATAAAATTGTGCCCTCGGCTGATAACAGATCTTATCACTGCGTTTCCTTTTAGTCAACTACAGCATCATACTATAAGTTGTTTTCCTCAATTTTCAATGCTATTTTGCAAAAACACAAATTTATGTCATTTTCTATCTGTCGCACAAAGCTGTCTGGGCTTATCATGGGCAAAATCTACAGCAGTGGCCAAATGCTAGATTGTTCGCATACGTGTACGAGTATTAAACTCTAATCGTATATGCAGTATACAGATGATACTACAATCAGATCAAGTGTTGCTGAGTGAGGTGCTCAAGCATATATAATGTTTTCTCTTAATTAAACTTGCAGGTCGTAAAACGTTTTAAATAGTGGCAAAACCACTGACAATTATTTTTATTAAAACTCATCAGCGTCTTTAACATCATCACCGCCATCGTCGTCATCATCATCCTTAATATTTGCTGAGTCTATGCTGAGTTGTTGTCGAAACTTGTAATGCGTTCAGATATTTCTTTCTTTGTACTGTTTAGTTGTTTTTGCTCTGGCATTTGAAGTTGTAGTATCTATTTAGTTAGCATTGTTGTGGAAGTTGTAACATTTCTTGTCGGTTTTATTTGCTTTACTTGCTCGACTGCCCAGCCAAATAACCAACAACTCTCACTAAACGCAGACATTTTTTTTAATTACACAGTTGTGAACGCAATTTTTTTACGATTGCAAAACTTTTTAATTAAA
This sequence comes from Philornis downsi, assembly GCA_019455685.1. NCBI lineage: Eukaryota > Metazoa > Arthropoda > Insecta > Diptera > Muscidae > Philornis > Philornis downsi. The sequence goes on from JAHXMU010000059.1 coordinate 913,615, forward strand.
CGTAAATCTTTTTTCTTCTTCTTCTTCGCTGTTCCTTTCATTTCTTTCTTTCTCTACACTCAATTTCTTTCATTTTTCCTTTTCTCTTTGAAGTTATTTCTTTACTTTGCGAATTAAGAAGAGGGGAAGAGATGGATCATTAGCAAAGTATTTTTACTTTTTCCATAATTAAAGGTATATTTTTTTTTGCGGAGATGGTGGAAACGCAGTTAAGCACAATCTAATCACGTCATGTTCGAATGAAATTGTATGAGGTCATCCAATTTCAAATATTACCGCTCGATTCTTCAGGTAGATGAGACTGTAGATAGAGGTCACTTATTTTTGTTGCTTTTTTTTATTTATTATTTATTACAAAGCAATGGAACTTTTCCGTTTGTAAATAAATAAATTACACCAAAATATGACTAATATTTGGCTTGAATGTTTATGTAAAAGCATTAAGATGGGTTCATAAATTCAAATGAGATACTAAAACATCAATTTAGAGACAACAGCATTTCAAAACATAAAATTAAAAGAAATATCCGATTATTGCCGTTAAATGGTCCCCAGTTATACATTTATATATCCAACTGCTATTGCTAACAACGTCTATATATAATTCAATATTTCCATATATCAAAATATATGGATGACGGCAAATTTGTCTTGCATTCCTTATCAGAATTGTTCTAACTTTTTTGTCCTTTATTCATTGAATAAGGATTATACACGGTTGTAGTTTATAACGGTTTATTGATTTACCGATTTCAAGACCGACGGTATGACAAGGCTGCCAGCTGTTAAATACCTGTCATCTGAAGTGTCGTTTATTTAATGAATTCACGAACACGGATCGTTTAACAACCAAAGAACGCGTAAAAATAGTTAAAATTTACTACAAAAGTGGTGATTCAAAATCACGGGCACTTTTCGTAACGGGGTTTATTATGGTCATCATAATCGAGCCACGACACGGAATTGATAAGATTATTAAGAAATTTGAAGAGACTGGAAACGTTACTGATCCTTTCAGGTCTGTGCATCGTCGCAATTTACGCACTGCTAAAGATATCGCTTGTACTAGTGAAAATATGGTGGATAATCCAAATTTATCGATTCCATGGCATTCTCAGCAATTGGCTCTATCTTAAGGCTCATTATCACGTATTTTGCATTTGGATTTACACCACCATCCATATAGAGTCCAATTCACGCAACAATTAAAGCCGGCTGACCATTCACATCACCGTAGATATGCTGTAGCTGGGTGCTCAAGCTAAAGGCTTTCAGTGCTAATTTTTCAAACAAAATTTTCTTTAGCGATGAAGCTTATTTTTCTCCCGGTGGTCATGTTCACAAGCAAAATTGTCGCATATGGGGCTCGGAGAACCCAGAAATGATTATGGACAAGCCACTGCATCCAGAAAAGGTGACTGTTTGGTGCGCATTATGGGGCTGGAGGTATCATTGAACCATACTTTTTCGAAAATGGTCGATTTTGGCTTTATTGCACGAGAAGTTTCCAGGAAGTGTAACTTCGCGTTTTAGCGACATCAATTCGCCACTAAGATCATGCGACTTAAACTTTTGAAACTTTTTTTGTGGGGCTACATTAAAGACCATGTTTGCTCAGATAATCCCCAGTTATTGAAGCATTTGAGAACTAACATTCATCAATTATCGCCGAGATACCGCCTAAAATGTGAGTAGAAGTCACCGAAAACTACTTCAAAAATATCCACTAGTGCAATCAATCCAGAGGCAGTCATTTAAATGACATTGTATTTCATATATTTTAGCGAGGTCCAAGCACTATAATGAAATGAAAGTTTCATCGAAATCATAGCTTTATAAGTGCTTTACGTAGCTGCAACCCAAAAATTGATAATCCGTTAAATGCCGGAAAATATACAGGCAAGAAATCTTTTAATGAGCCGCCATACTTGTGAGCACAGATATTGGAACGCATTAAAAAATTTAAATATTTGCTCGAAAAATGGCAAATTCTATGTACTATGAATGGGAAGAAGCTAATTTTGAGGCACTATAACTCTTCAATGTAATGAATTCCTTAATGGACTGAAGCCTATCTACGTTTTGAGAATATCAACACTTTGTTTATTCTTTAAATTTGGGGAAAATCTGCTTTTCAGATTTATATATGTTCTGTACCAAAAATAGGTCAATTCACATTGCCAGCTAAAGGATTTTTCAAATTCTTTTCGTCACTAAGCTGGCACAACTATCCGCTATACTCAGGCTGAGTGATGAGGCAGAGTTTGAGCTCTATCTGTCATTTCGTATTTTTACAGCGCTCAAGTGAGTTTTGCGATTTTTAAAAAGGATACGAATATCGAACAGAGTTTTTGTCCCAAATGTTATATTGGAAATTAAATTTCGGGCGTCAAACTACCGATATTATTTCAGAAGGCTTACGATATATCGGTTTCAACCAAATCACATGCATATGAGTGGTACACTGCATTTAAAAGCTCGATCTGTCATTTGGCAGTTTTACAACGCTCAAGTGAGTTTTGCGATTTTTACAAAGGATACGAATATCGGACAGAGTTTTTCTCCCAAATGTTATATTGGAAATCAAATTTCGTGTGTCAAACCGCCCACAATATTACAGATGACTTACGATGAATCGATTTTATCAAAAACTCATGCATATGGGTGGTGCAGTGCATTTAGAAGCAATGGAGATATGGCGGAATGTTTGCCCTTCCTTGGTTGGCCATCAATGTTCTCAACAGAAGATGACAACGATAGAGTAAAGGAAATTATGACTGAAAATTTTTGCTTAAGCATGTGAGGGAACGCTGGATCTTCCGTGCTTACGTAGCAATTCAAACCATTTTGAACGGTTGTTTCGGTATGATCCAAATTGCCGCTTGACAAGAACAGATAAATTCCGATTCCACTTCATTCATGAAACGCATTATAATTGGTTTTGAGACGTGGCTATACGAGTTTGTTATGCAAACCAGTAAACAAGCTTCAGAATGACCTCTACCAACCTAGCCGAAACCGAAAAAACGCTCTAAAACTCAAATTTCGGATAATCCAGCGTAATTTTCTCTTACGACAAAACTTTGATCATAACAAGGGCATCCTTTTTACCCAAAAGCATGTAACATGTGTCATTTCTATGGTAATAAATTACAAAACAACTCAAATATACGTTTTAGCACCACTCCAAATATTGATCACAGCTACAGCAACAAATGTGATTTCAATATCAATTCTGATCTTCCAAATTCGATATAAATATTTCAGATAATGGCTTCAATCACAATTATAACAGATGGACGAATGCTTTGGCTGTCATTAGATGATGAAAAACAAGGGTGTTGAATACTTGTCTAATCCGAAAGATTACATATAGTAAACGTTTCATTTTGTTTTGTTTCAACTCCCATTACGTTCACAGAAGGTGGTGATTTAATTAAGAGATTATGGTTATATTGATTTATACATTAAATAAACAAAAATAATAGAAATGGCAACAAATAATGCTGTCATCACATGAATAGCCGTCATCCAGTTAGAGGGTGGATTGCAGATGAATGCGAGCATGAATGTGATTTGTACATAGTTATACCTAAATAAATAAATAATACACGTAGCCATATTCATTATGTATCCCTAATGCAATGAATATGTACTCGTATGTGTTGTAATAACCGTAAACATTTTCAATTTCACGTCTAGCATTTATTTGTAAAGCCTGTGCACATGACTCTGTATGATGGGGTGCATTAGAATCATAAATAAAATTTACTTAACAAATTGCAAAAATATTTCAAATATGCTATAGATAAGTTCTCCTCTTCCAGCTGTAGATTTTCCATAAACCAACAGCTATACGAACAATTGCAAAGCAAACCCTGAAACGCCACTCGAACAGACGGGTGTCTGAACATACGAACAAAAAGACATGCCATTGGGGAATGAAATATTTTACAAAGATATTCCCTTTGCGCAAGTTTTGAGTTGCAAACATTCCTAATATATTCTCCTCTTTATTTATTTAGTTTGCTTTTCCTCCAAAGATCATAAATTAAGTTAAGCGCCACGGCTGAAAGAAAAACATGCACAGTCCATTAACTTGTTTTCAACGTTGATGTTGCGCTTTTTAGCCAACCCAAAGCGAAACTTATGGTGCCAACCGTGCACAAGGATGTCAGTTACGAAGATGGCGTTTTGGTTTGTTTAGTTTTGTAAAGAAGAACCTAATAAGAGTCTACGTTAAAAAAAAGACGGATGTAGAAACGGTTTCTTTGAAAAACGAAGTAGCAGCCTTTCTAGACTAGGAAAAATTTTCATTTTCTACATATTTTGTGGCTCTGTTCCAATAGCTTTATTGGAAGTATGCATGTTGATAGCGCCTTTGAAATTATACGACTATGTATATTTTTTGAAATACGAAAGTCAACATTAAATCTTATGATTTTAATTTAAGATAAAAACAAAGATGAAATGAAATGTCATATGATCGCGTTTGATCAAGCGTTTTTAGTTTACCAGCCAATATCGAAAAAATCTGATAAGTCTCTGAGCAATTCAATCACAAATTTGTAGAACAATGAGGAAAATTCTTCCATCGGTTCTGCAGATCTACAATGATTTCAAATTCATTTGAATGTGGCTTAGTATAGACTTCTGTAGGATATGGCTAATTTTAAACCGGGTATTTATGATCTAGTTGTTGAATTTCTAATTTACTTGTAAAATTAGCTTTGATTTTCAGAAATTAAAGGGTGTCCCAACAAGAATGAAAGATTTAAATGACTGATGCAGCAATTGAATTGTTTCTCTAGCTGTATGACATGTGACGCCGTCTTGTTGAAACCACATGCCCTCCACATTCATTTCTCAATTATAGGCACGAAAAAACTGGTTATCATTTCACGATACTGAAAACCATTGACTGTTTTCACTTGAGATGCCTCATTTTTATAAAAAAAAGGTCCAATGATTCCTCCAGCCCAAAATCCACACCACACAGTGACACGTTGAGGATGCATTTGGTTCTCGTGAATCACTCGAGGATTTTCCTCACCCCAAATGCGACAATTCTGCCTATTGACGAAGCTATTAAGATGCCACTTCCATCTTGCAGGTGATTTTATCGGCAAAATCAGCATTTTCATGTTGTCTCTCCAATACTCAATTAACGAACTCCCTTCGCTGTCCATGGTCAGCTGGCTTCAGTTCCTGAGTCAATTGAACTCTGTATGCATGAAGATGCAAATCTTTCGTCAAAATTCGCTGCATAGTGGATTTGGAGACACCAATTTGCTGAGCTTGGTGTCGATTTGAGGTCGATGGAGTTTGAGCGACATCATCACGGACAGCTGCGACATTTTCGGTCGATCGACCTGGTCGAAGGCGCGTTGTTGTCCTTACATCACTAACAGACCCAGTTTTGGCAGATTTATCCATTAATCTCCTTACAGTTGACTCTTTTGGAGCATTATTGTGACGCCGAATTGATTGCAATTTGCGAACTGTAGCCGCAAAACTTTCACTATTTTGATAAAACAATTTCACAATGAAAATGCGTTGTTCATTCGTGTAGCGCTCCATTTTTACTAACCTCGTACTTTCTACTAGCAAACAATAACAATTGTTCAAGTGTCAAACAATGACACTTCGAATGAATTTAAATCTTGCGTTCTTGTTGGGACAACCTTTATAATTGTTTTGTTCTCTCCATTTTCATTTTGTGTTGATTGTGTGTACAGTTGACCTTATTTTAATTTACGTTCTACATAATTTTGTTCGACTTGATGTCATAGAATTGAATTGGAACGTTGGTATTATTTCTAATTGATTTATTTAATATTTCACAATATTTCGATTGAACCAGCCAATCATGTTGATGAACACAGTTTTTAGAGAACACGACTTGTATTTAAATAAATTAAATTTAATTTACTGAATCCCTAACTTCATACTTCACTCCTATTTCGAGATACAATGTGATCTTATAAGTTAACCTTATTATTGAGGAAATATAAAGTTTAATGTTATTCTTCTTCTTAGGTGGCAACTGAAATAGGCAACCTTCTCTATTATACGCCGCCTGTAGAAAATAATTCCAAATGCTTTTGTCTTCTGCGCTTGTCCTTCAATTCCTCACACCAAGCTTCGACAGTATTTTAAAAGCCTGCTTCCTCCAACGGAGTTTAGTCGCCCTCTTCTGCGCCGTCCATCGAGTTCGTTGTCGAAAACTTTCCGTACCGGAGTATTTGGGTCCATCCGCACAACATGACCCAGTCAACGCAAACGCTGTATATTAATGCGTTTGACCACGTCGATGTCTGCATATAGCTTATAGAGTTCATTGTTCATGCTACGACGATACGCTCCGTTAACGATGATGGGTCCATATATTTTCCGGGGTATTTTCCTCTCGAAAACTGTCAATACTGATTCATCCGCTTGCGCCATAACGCAGAATTCTGTGCCATATAACAAGACAGCTAGAACCAATGTCTGCTAATGTTGGATTTTAGTTTGTCGAGAGAGAGCTTTAGCATTAAACCGCTTGCTTAGCCCACAATAACATTTATTAGCAAGCAATACTCTCCTCTTTATCTCCATGCTGACATCATTCGTTTTGTTTACAGCGAAACCGAGCGAAATGAATTCTTCTACCACTTCATAATTATAGTTGACAACGTTCACACAGCGTCCCAAACGAGTAGACTCTTTGTTCGTTGAAACCAATAACTTTGGTTTGTCCTCGTTCATTACCAGACCCATTTTCGCTGCTTCTCTCCCGATGCTCAAGAAGGCTGCAGTAACATTTCGCAGTTTTCTGTCATTGAGGTCTATGTCATCAGCATATGTGAATAACTTAATAGTTTTTAAATACTCAACTACCTATCAAAAATTGGACCTGATTAACACCACTATAACACCACTATTTGCTCGATCTCTTCCCGATGTAATCTGGTTTAGTCGATAATTTAGTATTATCAATATTTTATGAATTTCATTTAATTTTCACAACGATCGGCTAGTGATTTTGACCAATTTAGCGGATTGTTAGAAAGAACGTGAAGCTGCCTAGTTTTCGGTGACAGACATTCCAAATTCTGTAATTTTGTCAATTTTGATTTGTTGATTTGTTGATTTAAAAGTTTCTTGTAAAGAAATTTATATTATTGTTCGATTTAGCCAACTTTAGAGCAGATAATAGCATCGATTCTGTCCGGAAAGTCTTCACACACTTCACGAATGTAGCCTGATGGCAGTAATTTTCATCAACTGAATTACGCTTTATCGTTTAAATTGTGGCCTTCGCCTTTCGCATCATTTCTGGCGATGTTGTCCATTCCGTTTCTGGATGCTATCAGTATCATTGCATCGTTTAATGGTCCGGAATTATTTTTAGTTTTATGCAAAAAAGTGCTAACATTGTAAAAATTTAAATTTTACCAATCTTTTATGCATTGACGTAGCAATAAATTTTCTCTGGAAGGGCTAAATTCATTCATTTATTCATTTTGGGGAGAGCTAAATTCATTTAATGCACATAATCTGAAAACGCCTGAGGGTGCTTAAAAATTCTATGGAGGGACTGAGCTCCCCCTGGCCTCCTTGCTACTTATATGTTTTTAACCAAAACTTTAAGAAAATCTTAAGGCTTTTCACCATCTTTTCGAGCAATTAAAAAATTTATAATCGGAATAAAAACTCTTAATGTTATTTCAGATTTTCTAAAAATTCCGTTAGAAATGCTGCTGAAATAGTTGGAAAAAAATGGCTTTATATTGAGCTTTGCTGCAATTCTTTGATATGTTTCGATAGGAGCCCAAATATATTCTCTAAGCTTAAAGATGAAATAAAGTTAATTGTATTTGAGAAACCCTGAAGTTTACAGTTGATTTTGAAATAATTGACTGAATCGAATTGTATTGGAATCAATTTTTCATTTCAGTAGCAAACGTCGGCATCGATTTTTTCATGCAAACGAGGCCAGCTTTGTATACGTCAGACCGAAATGGCTCTTTTTTTCAAAAATTGCACAAACTAAAAGAGACGCATCAATCCATACCAGTTTTAAAACTCATGCCAAATTTTGTCTGGAATTGAGTCGAATTTATTATTATTATTGGCTTAAAATAATTCAGGCGTAAAATAATGTCAAAATAACACTTTTTCATGAACACAACAGCAAATATCTTTCATATTTGGAATGTGGTTGACATTTTCAAAGTGGGTTCGATTTCGAAGCGAAAAAATACATAAATTCCGTAGAGCTTGATTACGAGAAGCGTTAATCCCAATTAATTTATTTCCCAACATAATCACGGTGAATATGATATGACTTCGTTGTCATGAAATAATTTGTTGTAAAGTAATGCATGATGGAATTTATTACAGTTTAAATTTACTTTCGTTTTTAGTATAATACTAATATGACTTCAAGCCATTGTGACCATATCGACCTGCTCGAAGTAGCTCCAGCAACTACTGGAATGGCGCAGAGTCCACGGCGATTCAACGTGAGCTTCGCCGTAAAGACCTTACCCACGGTGTGTTCAACACACTGGGCATATTACAATGCGATTGCCAGCGTTCCCCTGGGATAGCCAAGTTAAACTTTAACTATCTAGGAATAGGGGCTGGCAATTTTGGAAGAGTGCTACCACAATTGTCAGCCTTTTCATGCAGCCAGAAGATACCAAATTGATTAGGGAAGTATGGCGGAGGTGAGGCCTTTGCTCTGCTCTGTTCTGCTCTATGGGTCTGTAGCACTTGGTTTTAAGGCAACTACACATTCGAGCACAAAGTCTCTGCCAGCGATTTTGGTTTCAACTGGTTCAAACTGGATGCTCGGGAAATGTGGTCCAAAAATTAAACATTTTTAAAAACAACTTTCGAATCTCTCTAAAGCTATTCACGAATTGAGCCATTCAAAAATAACAATTAAAATTACATTTGTGTATCAAATGAAAGACATTTTCTTTTGCCTATTAAAATATACCTTTTGTTGAATTCAATTTACTTATTTTGTTTAATATTTTAATTATAATTTTTGCCAGAAAACCCAATACATAAATAAAATATACGAATATTAAATATTGTTGGGAACTGTCAGAAATTTTTTATCCAACCGGTTAAATGTACGATATTTAAGAAATTGGTTTATGAAAAATGAGGCCATATAATCACATCCAATGGTTGGCGAAGACAATAACGGTATGAAACACTATTTTGTTCTCTTGTATTTGAAATAAAGTATGCCAGCAATTTAGTCGATTAGACATAAATAATGCATTGCCTGCATAGATAAAAATGCAATATCGATCGTATAGAAATACTGATTAACCAGGCTGGAAATTGCAGAAAATTTGTCAAGTTTTTTTTCTCGGCTTACCAAAAACATTATCTAGAAATCTAGAGAAAACAATTAATTTATTAAGAAAAACTTATTTTTTATATTGAAGTATGCAAGAAATTTAAGTAGAGCAGGCAGATAAGTTCTCAAGATACTTTGAAATACTATTAAATTTGACCGTTTAATTATTAAGTTTTATAGTTTAAAGGTTAGAGACATCCTTTAAAATACCTTTATTATCATATCTCGGTTTCGGCAGTGTTTTTGGGTTTTTACGGAATTTCACTTTATATCGAAATTCCGTCTGTCTTTTTTTTTTTTTTTTTTTGTTTTCTTCCAGTAAATATTTCCTGAAAACGCTCGCTATGTCTATGGAGTAAATATTTTTATTCAATTCAACATTTTATCAGATAATTTAAGATTATGCAAATATATTTAACTGACTAAACTAAACTGTTTTGAAAAAGTAATGTAGACTAAAAAAGAAATTCTTTACTTTTCCAATCGTTAGCTTAAATAATCTATATTCCCTGTTGTATAAATACGATAAGATGTCTTTAAAAAGATAAAATTTCATGCTTAAAAAACTACTCAGAGAGTTTTGTGATTGCTTAAATCAGTATTGTTTGAGGGGAGCCAAAGATGAGCGCCAGCAAAAAGAAGCTTCATGTTCAGGTACCAAACGATGGTCAATGTAATCTATTTGCAATCCCCAGCCACAACGTGACAAAATATTAGGCTATGCAAAGAAAAAAAGATGTATAGATATTTATGACAGTTATCGTGTCGTGTCTCAATTGACTTAAAAATCCATGGACTACATGTGGGCAAAAGATTCTTGGTACTTTAAACATGTGGGGCTGTATGAAATAATATATAGACTTCATGCTTATGGGTGAAGGTATAAAATATATGGAAACGTCATACTTGATACAATATTTTCGGCATTTTAGTATATATATCACCAGTTTTAGTTTCTAATTCCATTGTGTGAATGATTTGGTCTCTATTTAAGTGATTTTGTGTAAAACTGAATTTTGCATATTCCATGATATTTTATTTTTATCGATTTAACGATCCATGTCCACTAATAAGGCAATCGTTAGTGGAAAGTCATTCACATATGATATGTTCAAAGGGTATGTGGATAAGACAAATTCAAATGAATGTTTTTACTGAAACAAAATCTAATAAGTCTGGGAATGCAATGAATACTATTTCCACTTCGTACTTATTACTTATTTTACCATTCAATTTTTGAATTTGATTATATGCATTATTTTGTCTAAATTTCTAATATTGCTGTAATATTAAGTTGGATGGGTATATCAAATAATGAAAACAATTTTCTTTCCATATGGCAAATCGTTTACTCTATTTCATTTCCTTCCCACTTTTGCAAATCTGAATAGTCTGAAAACAGATTTACCTATCAATGCTAATAACCATATTTTTTTTAACAATTCGCCACAAAATCGTAATTTTTAAACTGTCAAAATCTTAATTTTCGCTCTAAGAATCAGCATATTTTAGCAGATCTCAAGAGAGATGAAATAACAATCACTTAACTACAATTAGCTTTGCTAAACGCTCTTCCGGCGAATTGCATTTGTCGACTAGTATGATCTATGAATATTATGCCAATTACTCATAAAAGATAATTGAGCGTATTTTCGGCATTGGTTTCTCGTCTGATTTTCGTTTAGCTTTTGTTTCTTATTTATAAAGATTCCTTTTCAAAATGTGTTTTCGCGAATCAAAATCCCATATAATTTAATAATTATTTAAACGACTGCAAATTAAAGAATTCATACCAGATAACATTTAGAAATAACACAATTTATTGTCTATAAAATAACAGTAACAATCAGAGACACGTCGTTATTTATAATGATTTTGCAATTAAAAACAATCGCAACACTTAATAATTATCTATAATAAAACATGGACATAAACAGTCGCAGTGAAAATGTGAATAGTATGAAAAAATTAACAATAAAATTATCATTTCTTAAAAAAAGAAAAACAAAAACAAAACAAAAAAACAAAACCGACGGCAAAATTCCGCCTTTAAAGCTAGAAATTATATATTATAATATAATGAAAAAGACACGATCATGGGTTGCCGCAGGCATTTCTATTGTTGTTGTTATTGCGTTTTGTCAAAAATACCTGAATGGCCTGACATACATGCCACCATACACAATCCTACACATGCATATATATTTATGTATATACATGTGCACACGCACACAAACGAATGACTAATGAACACCTCCCTTCCAGCTAATGGTGCCAGAGCAAAGAGTGCGTTAATTTTCTCCCATATTTTTATGAAGAGTAAAAGAGACAAAAGACTAATGGCAGCCTCAATTGTTGTTATGGCAGTGATCTTTAGTCATTATGGCAGCAGTAAGCACAACAACAACAACAACCGCTACATGGTGATCATGTTTGCCATAAGAAACAAACTAAAAAAATTTAGGAGGACGTTTTAAAATAAAGCCCAACCTACTCGTTGGCAAAAGAAACAAAATACAAAGCGAAATAGGAAAGACAATGTGAACAAGACAAGAAAGCATAGCATAGAGGAAATCCGCAAGAACACAAGTACTGTACACATTGTTTGCATTGGACGACATTCAAAACAAGAGATTTCCAAAGGTTTATTTAAAAATATTTTGTAATTAAATGTAAAAATATAGACATGCATGTCAAGTTGTGTGAATGCCAAATGTCTACAAACCGCAAACATAATTTTTTTATGAATTTGTTAAAGGCCATTCAACTACATGCAATGCAAGTAAAACCATTTACAAATTGACCACTACTTTTGGGTAAGTTTGAACCAATAAAATATCCACAAAATTTTAATAAAAATATGCAGATGCAGATTCTCTTTTTGATATTTTAACTTATTAATAATACTTACTTTAACGTGGCCATAAGGTATAGATATTTTTATAAAGAAATTTCGCCATTACTTTTTCCGGGAATCTTGAAAAATTTTCACTCCACTCGCACTTTTGGGAAATTCGTGCGTGAATTTCCGGAATTTTCCGTTCAATGAGGTTAATTTTTGACGTAAACATATATTTTCCGCGACGACACATAAGAGCGCATCTATCGAGATTCGAAATTTAATGAAAAACAAAGATCATTTTGCAATTAAAATAGTATTATTATAGACGCTCCAAAGTTTTGGAAAAAAATATTGTAAGAGACGCTGTAGCAGCAATTGAAACAGGCTTCCAACCTAAATGCCATAATCCCAAATTGAACTGGAATTTTGACTGCCTCCTGAAAATGTTGTAAGACCCAACAGATCGGTCGTGGCTTTTCCTACATGATCCAAGTTTTACTTGGTTATCCTAGGGGGACGTTGGCAATAGCATTGTATAGGTAATATGCCCAGTGTGTCGCACACTGTGGGTAAGGCCTTCACGGCGAGATTCACGTAAACCCCCGTGGGCTCTCTGACCGTTTGTGGAATGATGGGTAAAACAAGCGAATATCACACATATAATCGTAGGTTCAAACCCCCATAGGACCACCTATCATAATTTAAACGATCGATTTGCCCACGTGAGAAATTTTCCCATACTGCATTTGCGGACTGTAAATAAAAATGTTTTTTTATCATTATATATTTTCAATTGGGGTCGTGTTATAAGGATTATATTGGGAGGAACTGATAAACGCCAATTCTTAAATGTATAAATGGTAATTACGAGTATATTGTCGAAAACAGTTTGGAATAAGCGAACAGCAAAGAACCAGTGCAAAATGATGCAGATTTCCGGCCTGAGTCTATCTAATGATTGTGGAATGAATTATGCAAAACGCTTTTTTTCTTATTGCTGTAAGTATGAGTGGTAAAAATTTTTCTTTTGATAGGGTGCTTTTGACAAAGTGAAGGAAACCATAATGCTGCGAATAGCAAATTTTAAAAGTATTTTAAAGTAATAATATTTTAAATAGTATTTCCTGAATTTGACATACGATATTTTTAGCACTGCGGCCCACCAATACACTAATATTTGTAATTATTTTTACATCACTCTCGGAAATATCCATTAGTACCCAATTTACCCTTTTAAACCTTTTTAAGTCTTTAGTTTATGCATTTTCTATTTTTGTAGAGGATTTGACTAGAACATAATATATACATAATTTTGAATATAATCTTATTATGCTACCTGGTTTAAATGTTAAGAATTTATAAAAAATAGGCGTCATCTTATGATATGCCCCTTGTAAATGTAACAGAGACTTTTCGACACTCGATTTTGTTATCATTGGTATCAGAGGCAATTTCTAGAGTATTTTGTAAAATACTCGTCTTTTTTTTTGTGTGACCGAAGAGTAGTTTCAATGATATGTCGTAACGAGGATATGACGATTTAAATTTTCAAAATATGATGGGTTTTGACTATGAAATGTTTTGAATATAACATTTGAAAAAATAAATAACCTTATTTAGGAGTGAATTTGAGATTCAATTCGATTTGAGTCAATTTTGCGATTACTTAACATATACTTTTTGTGGCGTCAAGTTTGAGCTCCATATTGATATACATAAGCATGCTATAAACCGAATATTCAATCTACAACTATGATCTAAAAGTAAGATTGAGAAAGTCTTCAATAGGCACTACTTTAAACAATATCACCAGAATCGATGTCAATCAGACTAATGCCTGCGTGACAGCATTGTAAACAGAGAAAGAAACATGTCCTGTGATTTCCCAGGAAATTTTCTTAGTTTCACTCCTCGCCTTTCTTGAAAAGTTGTTCCACGAATTCCCAAAAACTTTAGAAAAAATGAAAATGATGGAAATATATGAAATCATTTAATTTTAAATTTAGTCTACAAATATTATACGCCAGTCTTGTTTTTCTTTGGTAACTTAATGGAATAAGAATGTGTTCCTAAATGTTTTGCATATCCATATAGCATATAATACGAGATGAATTGTGATGATCAAAATTTGTGAAGTAAACCAAATATTGACATCAATCCATAAAATTCCTCTTTGATTTAGTATGTTCTTCTTCTTAGGTAGCGACTACAAGCCACCCGTTGAAAATAATTCCAAGCGCTTCGATGTTCTGTACTTCTTTTGCAATTCGTCATACCAAGTTTCGATAGTATTTCAAAAGCCTGGTCCTTCCAACGCAATCGCTGTATATTAATGCATTTGACCACGTCAATGACGGCATATAGTTCATACACCTCATTGTTCATGCGGCGCCGACACTCTCTATTAACGATGATGGGTCCATTTATTTTCCGGAGTATTTTCCTCTCGAAAACTGTCAGTACTGATTCATCCGCTTGTGTCATAACCCAGGATTCTGCGCTATATTACAAGACAAGTAGAACCAATGTCTGGTGCAGTCAGATTTTTGTTTGTCGAGAGAGGACTTTATCATTGAATAGCTTGCTCAGCCTATAGTAACACCTGTTAGCAAGCAATACTCTCCTCTTTGTCTCCATGCTGACATTATTCGTTTTGTTTACAGCGAAACCGAGAGAGATGAATTCTTCCACCACTTCAAAATTATAGTTATTAACGTTCACACAGCGTCCCAAACGAGTAGACTCTTTGTTCGTTGAAACCAATAACTTTGTTTTGTCCTCGTTTATCACCAAACGCATTTTTGACTGCTTCCTTCTCGATGCTTGAGAAGGCTGCAGTAACATTTCACATTTCTCACAATCATTTCATCTTTTTCTTATAATCATCTCCAACAGTGTGTTGTAGAGGTCGCGAGATAGACTACCGCCCTGCCTAAATCCTCGCTTAGTGCAAAAAGGCTCACTGAGATTTGCTTGTCTTTACATCTTTGGTATGTTAGTTTAAGATTGTATTCTCATACCGAGATTTTACTCCAATTGATAACGTTTCCTGATAACGTTTTCTTTCATAGAATTGCTGATTACTAAAACTAAAATTGTATCAGCAAGTATAATGAATTTTTCATTATCCCTTAGATAAGATATATAAAACTAAGCTTCATTTAGAGCTTCATCGAGGTCTCCAATTGTTTCAAGACGAATAATAGGTATAGACTATATTGAGTGTTTGATATATCGATTACATTTTAAATGAATTATGACAGACTTACTTTATAACAAAAATGCATTGTGTACAAGTTAATGTTTTAATGCATCATATTTTAAATGGTCCCAAACAGTTGATATATAAAAAGATAAAAATAATAAATATTTTCTTTCCCACCTTTTCGAATTGCTCTTCAATCAATATTCATATTCAGCTTATTGACTGAGCTTAATTATTAGTTCAAAAGTGGAACTTTTATGGCATTATAATACTTGGACTTTGCATTATATACGAAACACAATGTCATTGGCCCCTGGATTGATTGCAGCAGTGGATCCTTTTGCGGTAATTTTCGACCACTTTCTCGCACACTTCTGGCGGTACGTTTGGGTATCATCCGTGTAAACACGGTCTTTGATATAGCCCCTGCTACAAAAATCCAACGGCATCAAATCGCATGATTTGGGTGGCCAATTGACGACGTCAGAATGCGAAATTACGCTCTCTGGAAACTTCCTGTGCATTAGAGCCAAAATCGGTTGTGCTGAATCACGTTTGAATCACCATATTGCAGTAAATTTTAGCTATTTTTAGGCGTTCTCCGGTTGTCAAACGATCCATATTAGTAAATAACGAACCTTATAAATACAAAATAAGTGACACTTCACATGACAGGTGTTTAACAGCAAAAATAGACCGGCGGTTTTGAAACCACTAAATAAATAATACTGCACTACAAGGACTTTTCTCTTTCTATCCATTGAAAAAAAAAAACAAGTTAACTTTTAATGTTTCAAGAACAGGAAATTAAAAGAAACATAAAAGTCAGCCACTCATCAAAGTAACAAAAACACTAAAAAAATATGTGCATATCGAGAGATTTCAAATGACCTAATTATTCCGATATTTTACACTTTGTTACAATTTCGAAAATATTCCATTCTGTAATAGCAAACAACATTTTTCCTCACAACAATTTCTAGAAATTTAAACATTTAACTACACAATAATTGTTCGGCTTTTATGCGATTTTAAACGTTTGTTAAACTGAATTATGAGCCAAACCAAACAACCACCAACACTTAATGGCAATTTTGCAAAGCACCAATAAAAAAACGCCAAAAATCCTATAAAATGGCAATATATTGTGGTGTGATTTTGCTTAATAACTGACAACATACTAACAGAAGATACACGAAAAATCAAGTGAAAAATCTCTTGCATAATTCTTTAGTTTCTTTGGCAATGATCATCTGCCTTTTGGGTCTAGACATCGGTTAGTTTTACAGTTTTCTCACATTTTACAAGTGTTAAAGTGCGTAATGTAGGTGAACTGTCTACCAAAAATTAATGCTAATATAAATGTTGTTGTTATTGTTGCTACTCGCTGGCTTTGTGTGGCATCATAAAATTAGGAAAATAAAATATATCACGGTTTAAACTGCACCACAATTTTGTTTCCCCTGTGTTGAGGCTTAATTTTTTTGATGAGTTTTTAAACGATTGTAAAAATTCCTTTATAACGTCTCAGCGCACAAAACGTTCCACATACCGTTCTACTTGTACATGTGTAAATACTCGTACATCCATAAATACCGGCATTCAAATAAATTTTTATTAGCCTCTTTCACTTCTAAATCGCTCAAAGTGATTGTGAATGAGCGACGGCTGCGGCGAAAGCAACGGCGATGGCTTTCATACGTTGTACGTTCCAGCGGGAAAATGTGATGAATTATGATGTTTCCTCGATGAACTCTACCCGTCCATTAAACAAATTTTTACCGCAAAAAAAAAATCTGCGGCAATAATAACAATAAAAACAATATTAAGTAAGTCAGTATGGCATTTTCGTATGTCCGTCCGTAAGCCTGACCGCCCCGCTCGTTCGTTGCCCGCCAATCCGTCCACCCATCAGCCATTCCAACCATTCATTTATTCATTCATACATCGAAGAAGCGTATAAAAATTTATTACGTTTTTTAATTGTCTGTTCAGACAATTTATGGGGCTTCTTCAGTTTTGTTTTTACTATTTCTCGAGTACAAATTGTAAACTATTTGTTATGGTTAGAAACTATTAATGGCAAAGTGGTTTGTTGTTTGTTGTTTTGTTTGTCTTTTGGGATGTTTGCATTTAACTATTTTTA
This sequence comes from Philornis downsi, assembly GCA_019455685.1. Taxonomy (NCBI): domain Eukaryota; kingdom Metazoa; phylum Arthropoda; class Insecta; order Diptera; family Muscidae; genus Philornis; species Philornis downsi. The sequence goes on from JAHXMU010000059.1 coordinate 931,175, forward strand.
CGTATTTAGGAATTGATTAATATTTTGCCATTTAAATATTAATTTCATATAACCCATCACATTAAGATTGTTATTGGAGGTAAAATAAGTATGGAGATTTAACTGTGATAGAAAATCTAACTGTCATCTCTGTTTATATTTAAAGTTGAAATATTGAGTAGCTTTATTAGCTGTGTGATCTATTTTACAGTTTATATAGTTTTATGTTTACGCTTTTAGCTTCTTAAGGAAATAAAAGTTCTTTTGTCATACAATGAAATGAATATAATTTGAAATTATTGTTTTTATGAAACAAATCCGGTCATTGGCATTTAGATGTGTATATGATTGCTATAAAATATAAACACTTTTTCTTATATATTATTTTTGTTATTACATTGTACTAAATATTTCAGATTCGAGGTGAAATAAATATTGAAGTTAAATTACGATAGAAAACCTAATTGTCATCTCTGTTTATATTTAAAGTTAAAATATTGGATATTTGATTATTAGCTGTGTGATCTATTTTATAGTTTATTTAATTTTATATTTACTGCTTTAAGCTTCTTAAGGAAATAAAAGTTCTTTTTTGTCATACAATGAACTGAATATAATTCCAAATTATGGCTTTTTATGAAACAAATCCGGTCTTTGGCATACAGATATGTATATGATTGCTATAAAATATGATATATATTATATTGATATATATTATATGATATATATTTTATTTTTTTTTACTAAATATTTCAGATTTGAAATAAGTGGCTGCAATTTTGACGTACACCCAGGACGAAATATTTTGAATGGTTTGTCTGCAAATTTGCTTGATTTCAATACATTAAATTTTATATTACAAGAAATTAAAATTCTTTAATTGTGTATCTAAATATATTACGGTGCCTCAACTTGTATGGAATCAAAAAACAAAAAAAAAAATCAATTTTAATGTCTGAAGGCAAATCAGTCTTCATTTGAAGGCCGCACTTGAAACTCTTGTTGACTTCATACAACTTGAGGCACTCTAATGCATTTAGAAATAAGGTGTTCTAATTATGCCGCTACAGGCAGCTTGATATGGCAGAAATACGTCAGTACTCTGGCGGTGAATGAAATTAATATTTAATTTTTTTAATTTTTTTTTAATTTTTAGTATAGATTTTTAACAGTTAATTTTGTTAGCTTTTCATGAAATTTTAAATATAAATTAAATAAATCTTATATAGGGTTATCCATTTTTCGATTTCAAAAGTAAAGTTAAATAAAACATATGTAAAGCTACTATTTCGACAAAACTTGTATTTCATTATTATGCTTGGACCTTGCCGTTATGTATGAAATACAATATTATTTAAATGAGCATTAAATGCAGCAGTGAATCCTTTATTTTCGAAAATATACGGCAAAATGACACCTCTAGACCATAATGCGCTCCAAACAGTCACTTTTTACGGATGCAATAGCTTTTCCATAATCATTTCTGGGTTCTCCGAGTTCCATATGCGACAATTTTGCTTGTTGATGTAACCACCGAGTGAGAAATCGCTAAAGAAAATTGTGTTCGATTGAGTCACCATTTTTATAGTAAGTTTTAACTATCTTTACATGATCTTCGGCTGTTAAACTATCCATATTCGTAAATTGCAAACCTTTCACTAAATAAATAACACTTCAGATGACAGTTGAAGTCGGTTTTGAAACCATTAAATCGATAGCTCTATATTTGACTTGAAGAATTTCAGATTTTAGGGGTCAAATTTAATAAAATACACTTAGATAGAGCATGTATTTTCGGCAGGGATCTTTACGTTTCAACTTAGTTCTGATTTTTGTCATTTTATTGAAAAGTATATTAGAGATTTATGGTTTCGTTTCTTAACCTCAATAAGAACTGAACAAGGTTGATGCAATTTTCGTTTCATGATACAAAAAAAAAACTGTTTGAAGCCTGACTGTGAAAAGGAGAAATGTTTCAGATACCTCTTCATAAAATTTATTCAATAGATTCTCAGAAATTTGTATAACTGATTAATGAAACACATATTTTAATTCGAAAACTTCAAACGAAAATATAGTTTTATGCAGTTTCATTTGTTAGTCTGAATCAGAAATCATATGTTGTTTCGATTCATGGCAAAGAAGATCCTTGACACTAAATTGCGAAAGATAGAAGTGGCTCAAATGATTCATTTTCTGAGTTTACCATACCAAGCTTTCACAAATTTTTGAAGCTGATCATAAATGTTGAACATTTTAAACGAAACACAAACGAAACGTTTCATAAACTGAAACAGAATCAAAATTGTTTCTGATAAATAATGTTTTTATGAAATAGAAACTGCAATTTTGTTTCAGTTGTCAGAAACAGAATAAAAATTTTGTATATTTTAGTTTATATTTCAGAAACTAAAACAAATCGAAACCATTTTCATATTTAATTTCGTTTCGGTGATGGTCCCTGGTAGGCTGTAGATTTTCTCTAATATTTTAGACAAAAATGTCCAACGGTGTGGGCCAAAAAAACTTGAACATTGTATCAGCACGTGAATATCGTAGAACGTTAATAATGGCTGGTTACGATTTTCTACCCAAATACAAGGCAATAATACTGTTGCTTTTGAAATCTATTTCCATAATTTTTTTTTAACTGCGACGTTAAACGAAATGCTTTCATAGGCTTGTAAATGACATAACAGACTGACGTTTGTCAAAAAATGAGCACGCTGTCATTAGCCATTTGGTTACTACAACAGCGTGAAATTGATAACACTTCGATCGCCTACCTCCTTATAAACCAAAAATGATTAAAAATTCTAGGGAGTCAAAATATTATGATTTATCCCGTTATCAAAATCACTGCGATTTTCTAGAATTACGTTCCTATCATATAAATTTAAGATATATATTTATTAAATAATTTAAAGCATTTTGCTGTATAAATTCCCAGCAAAAAAATGCATCCAAAGAAGCAAATATTCATCACAATTTGTGAAAAATTAGGTAATCACCAATGAAATTAACATAGGATTGTCACAGAAGGCAAGCTTTAATTTATGATGGCCCTTTCCTACATATTCATGAATGAAGTGGGTATAATGAAAGCTCAAATTTTCATTATTCAAAAACAAATTGATGTTTTATTGTATTTTTATTTGTATTAAAAATCAGTTTCTTAAAAACCGGCCTGCAGATCCCGACGAATTTGGTGCTTTCTATAAAAAAAAAAAAACAGATAGGCATGCAATGTATTAAAAGGACACCAAGTAATTCCTAGGGCCGAAGTTTGTGCACTCTCTGATATGGACTGTAGTTTACAGTATGATATGTGATATAATTATACGCTTCATTTGGTATCTGAGTATTTGTAGTGTTTACAAATAGAATGACAAACTTAGCATATCGGTCATCATAAAAAAGAAGGATAAATAAAAGCTTTAAAAGGTGCTTCTTTAAGCCAACTACAAAAAAAAAATCTTCGGATCATAATATGACCATTAAAAATGTTTTTGGAGTACTTCATTGGATAACACTTTTCTTGTTAGGAATCATAAATAATCACAAAATGATAAATAAACAAAACCAATTTTTCACTGCGGCGGTTTTGGAAGTAGTGCAATTCAAAACTTATTCGATGGAAGTGATGAATATAGAATAGAAATGGTGAAAATGTGATTATTTATGAATGATTTCCCCTTTTTTTTGCGGGGTCAGTATTAACCCTTTTGTTATCTACATCTTTTAATAACTCAAACCGAAAAGATTGCATATTGTCAATGTTTATTGTTTTTTGACTTTTTTTCTTTTTATTGAACGATCATCTCTTTTTTTATTTTTTTTTATTAGAGCGTGAAACAATGTGTCGTGATTTTTGGTGCTATAATTCGTTTTGTGTTTTTATCATAAAAACTCCTCATTAATGTTTAATGTTTTCACTGCGAATCATTAGCGGACTTTTTTTAATGCAAATTTTAAACAATGATTTTATAATAAAAATGTCGTTGATTTTTGTTCGGGTTCGAATTAAAACAATCGTTAATTGATTTCGAAACTTGTGCGAAAAAAGAATTAATATGCATCATTATATTTGCAATTGAACCGTAATTGCATACACAAAATCACTTAACGACAACTATAACGTACAAATGCAAATGAAATCAATACATTTCATTAACAATGTAATTGCATTTTGATTTACAGCGCTTTGTGCTTACTGATCGCCTCTCAGGTATAGGAGTTTTAAAGCAGTTACCTTTTCTCTGTGAAAGATTTCAAAACTTTGTATTTAACTTATAAAACTTAATGTATAAACATGTTGTAAATATTTTGATACCAAAATAAAATAAATACTGATAAAATTAATTTCACCATATAAGAATTCAGAAAAAATTCACACGTTTGAGAGGACTTAAAAAGCTCTAAGAAATTTGTTAAATTTGGTGTAAAAATTAGTTCACGTTAAAGTTTGATATGGCACTAAATTGGGCTAAAGGTCCGAGGGAGTTGCACTGCGCCAAATGATCGGCGGGCAGAAGCTTACACAGTTTATGAAACAAGCACTGGGAATTGGTCATTAAAAGATGAAACGTTTGAGTACTTGAATCCACTTAAGCCAACGTAGAAGCCATTCATCACAACATTTTCCAAATTCATTTTCTCAAAAAGACTTCAACTATAGAATTCTCTTTTAAGTCTTCTATTAACTAAAAACGGATACATCCAGGTGATCATTTGAGTTTTGGAAAGAGAAAAATTCAACCGCAGCTATATCGGGTGAGTACTGCTCAGTAATACAGTTTTTGGTACAAATTCGTTCAAAATTATAGGTTTGTCAGAGGATGTAACTTCGTGGTGCGAAATCACTGAGTTTTTTACACAAACCTGGCCTTTTTGACAAATTTGCTCATTCAAATGCTGCATATTGTTCAAATAATGTTGCATAATGTTCAACCGGAGCTATATCGAGTGAGTACTGCTTGGCAATGACGGCTCAAAATTACATAATGAAGTAGGTTTCGGGGTCTACTCAGAAAACCTAGGGCTGAGTATAGCAAGAAGACTACCTGATCACAGTAGTGTTTATCAGGCTGAAATTTGGCGATTATGGAAGTGGCAGAACGGCTGAGATATAACGTCCTCAACATGACGGGGATTAACATATTTTCTGACAGTCGAGCTGTCACTAAGTCCCTGAGTTCTGTCTTCCTGAACTCAACATCACCGCAGATCTCTTAACGAAATGGGTTAGCATTTCTACATTTACCTTATGTGGGTATTGGGTCACAGGGACATACCAGGGAACTGCAGAGCAGGCAAGCTGGCAAAACTAGGGACAATTTTACAGACTTCAGACTCCGAGTTGGAGTCCGTGGGCAAGCCTTTAGCCACTTGCAAGCTCCTACTGCGAAATAGAGCATATTTAGCAGCAAATGGTAGGTAGGCGTCTGTCAGAGGCTGTTATCAATCCAGCCAGATATGGCCTCGCCTAGATCTGAAGCGTTCACACACAGTTGTCCCTATCAAAACTCGACGTCTCATTGCTTGTATCCGTCATAACGGGACACTGTCTGATTGGAAGACATGCAAATAGACTGAAGGTTGGGACTAGCGACTTCTGCAGGAGTTGTAGGGATGAAGGGGAGGAGCAGTCCATAGAACACCTTCTCTGGAATTGCCCCTCTCTGGCGAACAAGGATCAGCACTGTACTCTTATTTCTTTAGGGGATGAACATAGTGGCCATTGTTCTGAAGAAGCGCAGCTGGTAATTTTTCTTTTAAAAAATTTTGCTGCAGGTGCCTGCCTTTGCATTGCAATTCACCGCTTTAAATAGTCACTTGATTTGCGCTCTAACTATATACAATTTTTCCATCAGAAATAACCAAAATTTGTAAACCTGCCACAAACGTGCAAATGTTTTAACATCTTCGCTCTTGCTGTGCGAACCGATTTTTGGGCAGGCATTAAATGTTGCATTTTTTTTTTAATTTCTAGATCTTCAAACGTGGTTAATTGTTTACTATGAACCAAATGCTACGAACAGACGTATTGAAATTTTTCGCCAATTAAATTGCGCTTTGTAATGGATTACGTTGAATTTGGCCTTCACCTTTCAAAACTTTTCCGACGATTTTATCGTTTTTGGATGTCCATCTCCTCGACGTTATTTTAAGCTACCAGCATTATTGTAATACGCAATAGTCCGATACGGAAACATTTTCTTCACACGTAAATATTGTAACTCATTAATAATGGTTGGTTGCAATTATCCAGTCAAATACAAGACACTGTTGTCTTTGGTATCCATTTCGATATATTTTTTAATAGCAAAGTAAAATTACATACTTAAGTAAGCTTGCAAACAACATAACAGTATGACGCTTGTCAAAAAATGAGCACGCTCTCGTTAGCCGTTTCGTTGCTTAAGCAGCCTGAAGTTGGTAACACTCCCAGCGCCTACCCATGTATAACAAACTGCTTTTAATTGATAATAAAATTGAATAATCATTGAAGAACTATTGAAAACGTCAATTATTCCAAGATTGGTTTAACTCGTTGTATGCAGAAGTTTTTCTGCAAGAAAAAACTTTGCTTAGCTCACCTTTTTGCAGAGAGAGTGGTTATTTTTCTTAGAATTTTTCAGTAACCACATTTGGGGAAGTCTCTTAAAAAATTTGAAAGTTTGGATGGTTCGCTCCGACAAATATGTTAAAAAAAAGTTTAAAAACAAATTCTATTTTTCTGCAGGTAAATTCAGTATGGCCAAGTATATTCTTGCAATCCACTATCGAAATTAAATTTGCTATCAATATGGAACATTTTATACCAAACTTTTGTCTTATAATTCATGTGATGTGAACGGACGGGCTTACATGCTTAGAACGACATAATTTTTTATATAATATATAGAATATATAGAAATTATATATATATAATTTAAAGAGACGCAGATGAGTATTTCTAATAGCCGAAATGATATTATTTTGTACGGGGTTTCCTTGTGCACTCATAGTTTAAAATATAATTAAGTATATCCATAGAAAAGTTACACGTACCTACGCTTAATAATGAGGTGCAAAATCCTTAGAGTTGAACGTACACTAGAAATCTTCTTTAAAAAGTAAGTCAACAATCTCGATGAAGGTCCAAGAAAAGGCACCAACTTTAAGACTACGAAGAAAAAGTACCAAATATTGCTGGGTCTTTCAACTATAAATTTCCTGTCTTTTTAAATGCTGCCGATGTTTAATTTGAAATTCGATTTGGCAATTAATGTTAATTTGTAGGTGTCAGACACTCTCCTCCAGTCAAGCAGGAATCAAACAACATTTCTATTCACGTAAGAACTGCGCTTACTTTTTAGGTTCAAAATTTCTTTAATAATCAAAAACTGACGCAAACTAAAAACGAACTACAAAATGTATTTTATATTTGTTATATATCTATATTCTAAATACATAAAATTTATGTGGAACATAAATGATGTCAAATTGACCTATTATGATGACTGCCAAAAACCAAATATTTTATTTTATTTATATTAAGTATTTATTTTTATAATGATGCACTTTTAATTTCTTAAACGTCCCAGTATACTGAAGAATTAAAATATTTCATGATGACGTCGCTAAATATTATAGCTTGTCTGGATTTAATATAGGAATTAATGGTCGAAATTGGCTATAACATAAATGCTTGTATGAGGTTATAACAAATAGAACTTGAAAAGACAATTTCGGAAATGTATATGTAATCTAATAAAAACTGAATAGTCAGTGAAATGTCAATGTCTCGAATATGATCTACCGACTATGTGTAGCACAAACTTTTCGTATTGCTCAACTTTAGCACCACTTTACAAATTCTAAAGCTGCAATATGTGTACAATAAGCAATACTTCTGATTTCCTTAAACAACTTAAAAGTTGTTCTCGTACCCTATTTTGATATCATGGCCTTATAAACGTATCCAAAATTTGTCACACATATATTAAGATTATACACATTTTGTTTCGTTAGTATGTTAACTAATTTTCAAATGAATTGTTATTGACATATTAGTGTGATTTTAAATACCCAGAATTAACAACACTTTTTAATGGAGAAAACTCTTTCCTATTAATAAAGGACCGGAATGATGGTAATTTCAAATCAGAAGACCTTTTTAAAAAATGAATATCTTAGGCTTAAATTAACACAATTTATGTGACAATTTTGTTTGTAATCGGCACGTTTTATATGAAATTCCTTAAAAAAAAGGGTGATGTGAACTCGACAAATAATTTATTTACCTAACACATTTTCATCCATCGTGTAAAATTGTAATTTGTGTTGGCATGCGTTGGCATATTGAGTTCTCGTTTCTATTGTTATGATGCACGCAATAAATCTGACGACATCAGATGAACTCAATAAGCAAAGTTACAAATTGAAGAATATGTTTTAACACAGAATATTTTATATACTTTTGTACACATGTAAATGAATCAAATGTGTTTCCTTTTCATGTTTCTAACTGATTTGAAAGTGAGATTGTGCTTAATTGCTTAGAGACAGCTCTTGTATCTGAACCAGAACCGAGTGAGCGCTATTGGATATTTATACACAAATCTATGTTTTAGCAGCATAATCTTAAAAACAGCGTCTATAGAAAGATTTCTAGAGATATACAAATATTATGTTCATATTTATTATGTCCATCATCAGAAGACGAGTGATATACTAACTTTGTCATTCCGTTTGCATCTCCTAGAAATGCTCATCTGAGACTCCATAGATAAAATATGTTCCTGAAAATTGTAAAAGTTAAGGTCGATATTGAAAACACACCAGAGATCGCATTATTTGCTCAAGGGGGGGAAATTTGGCATAATTTTCATATACAGAGGTTAAGTTTGAAATAGAGCAAAATCGGTCCAGTAAGTACATAAATAATTGCCAACATGTAGACAGAACCTATTGCAGAAAGTATAGTTTTATACGTTCGCCCGAAAAAATGAAAGTATGTATCACCAAGGAAGCGCATGAGGCCCCAAATGTTCTTTACGACTATTGATCTACCATAAATCTATTCGAAACTTTATAAAACTTTATAAATTATAAATATTTTGGCAGATCGAAACCGGTGATTTTAGATGGGTTATATCAAACCATCCGTTGTGTAACCTCCCCATACAAATTGATCGATTTAACTCATATCTTCCTAAGTTCATATCTTTTATTTAGTTGCACTAAATATAGGTAGATATAAATGGACGTCTAGTGCTTGCCCGAATAGGATTTCAGTAGAAAAGGGGACAATTGTTTAGGCGAGTTTGGTACCTCTCTAGAAAATTGTCCAATTTTCCTTTCCTTTCCTTTAAATAAATACTCGAGGTAAGAAACACAAATACATCGTTGGGTTGGCGGGCTCATGGAGTTTTAGTCGCTGTGAATCACTTCGACGGGAAGCGTCGCGCATTTTACGAGAACTCTCGTTCATATATTGCTACTAGGCGACTATATTGTGCTGAATATGGACTACGGCGAATTAGTGAAGCTCCGAGTACTAATTTAATTAAAATATGGGTAAAGCGTTTTGAAGAGACCGGTTCAACATTTAAACCACAAGCAAATGGTCGCCCAAGAACATCTTGGACCGAAGACAATGTTGAGAGAGTTATGGACTCAGTAGGAGGAAATCCACAAATGTCGACTCGCCAGAGATCGTCTGTCTTACAATTATCTCGACGAAGTTTGCAACGAATTTTAACATTGGATCTTAAACTGCATCCATATAAGCTGCAATTAACACAAGAATTGAAAGAGTCTGACTTCATAGCAAGGCTCGCATTTGCTAATGAAATGCTTAATCGATTTTCCAATTTTGACAATATCCTTTTCTCTGACAAGGCTCATTTCCTTATGAATGGGTTCGTAAACCGTCAGAATTGTCGTTACTGGAACAGTGAAAATCCCAAAATCAAACACCAGAAACCATTCCATAGTCCTAAAGTGACAGTATGGGCAGCAATCTCTGGCAGAGGAATAGTTGCTCCTTTTTTCTTCGAAAATGCGCGGGGCCAAAACGTTACGGTTAATACGGAACGCTATGTTGAGATGTTGGACGGATTTTTGGCTCCAGAAATTGAATTGAAATTGAAAGTTCAAGAATAGCGAATTCCAGAACTTGGTTCCAACAAGATGGAACTACTTGTCACACATCAAATGACTCCATGGCGGTGGTGAAGCAGATGTTCCCTGGCAGACTGACTTCGAAAAGAGGTGATATCTCATGGCCCCCACGTAGTCCAGCCTTAACGCCTCTTGACTTTTTTTTTGTGGGGATACCTCAAACACAAAGTCTATAGTAATAATCCAAGAAACATCGTTCAGCTCAAGGAGAATATCCGTGATGAAATGGCAGCCATTACACCAGTATTACTGAAGAAATTTTCAATAATTTTCGTTTGCGGTTTGAGAAGTGCCGTCGTAGAGAGGGTCACCATTTAGATGGTGTTATTTTTAAAAAATAAACTCCATTTATTACTCTACAATGCCTTAGATTTATTTTAACCATACCTTTTGTATTTATTTTTTAATTTATTTTTTAAATATGCACGTTCTATTGCGCTACCCTGTATATCAAACGGCATTTTATAGTTGGAAATAAAGTCTCCCATATTCCACTTATAGGATGCAAAGGAAATTTGTTCTTTGTTTCCAAATGCCTTCAAACTTGTTAAATAGTATAGCGAAATAAATATCACTCTAAATGTTATTAATGATTTCAGAATGTACGATTTTTAAGATTTCTTTTTGTTTCCATTATACATTCCTCGCTTTATTATTTAAGATTACCATTTTAGAATTTATTATGTTGTCCATAACCAAAGTAATCTTAGGATTCGTACGCAAATAATTCTGTTATTCCACTACAAGGCTAACAAATGTTGACCAGTTTCAAATTTGCAAAACAGGTTTGAATTTATATTATTTTATATTTGGTCTCTATTTATCAGTAGAAACAAAAATTAGAGCATAAACTGCAAGCACACTTTGTCTGCTTCTTGTTTTTATTGTTGGACATGCCAACTCGGCATGATATGGGACATTCTCTTCACGAAACCCTTTACTTTTGGAATACAATAACAGCTCCTACGGTTTCGTTTGTGATGTCATATGATAATTTTTTTGTTTCCGTGGACTGAAAAATTCAAATTTTGCCTCTGTGATGCAAATGTTAGTCTCACATTGGCTATTGGGTGCGTATGCGCCTTATTGTTGTTGTTGTTGTTGTTGTTGTTCGACTTAACAAGTCAGTCTGTGCGCTGTGTCTGTTTAGTCTACTTTTATGAAAATTTTTATGATTTTATTATACTTACGCATAATTCCTCTATTCATGCTGATTTATGACGTACAACCCTTGTTGTCTCACTGCGCTCGCTAGCTCTTGCGCACGCATTAGATACAAGAAGAAGAGGTGATCGAATTTCAGTGAAAACCCTTTTCCATTCGTTTTACGAGCATGTTCAGCGTGAACAATGGCATTTTCCGTCGTATTGTGTAAGATTAGTTAAAGGCAAATACTGTCCGATACTGTTTTCTCAATTTTACAAATATTTGTTTAACTCTTTAAATGGGACGGTTTGATGTCCTGCTCTGATTTTTAGGCAAAATAGGCGTAATTGTAACACATTTTGTTTATTGCAGTTGTTGTATTTATAAATGCATTTGCCTGCTTTATGGCTATTAAGGCTCCGCACCAGAAGACGGCAAATCGAAAAGAAATAGCACTGAACCCGGGGTGTCTGTTTATTTGTGAGATAAATAAACATAGAATTTGGTAAAATATCTGATTTTTGTTTAAACATACATTCCGGTACGTTTTTGTTTATCATGTGTTTCTTCTCGGTTATTTAGTAACGCGTTGGCGTTTTTACTGAATGTTTTTTTTTTTTTTTTTTTTGTTTTTTGTTTCTTTAGTGACGCTTTTTATGTGGTCGTGAGAGTTTGTCTGCCCCTGATGTATAAACAAAAAAAAAAAAATGTATTGAAAGAAGGATGTCGCTGGAAGGTTTCGCATGGATGGCTCGATTATTCCTAAATATTTTAATATTATATTGATTTTATCGTCAGAAGAATTATATAGTAAGAGTTTCGGCATCTTTCTATGTGAATGATCAAAAATGAGCTCATTCTTTTTGTTTTTCTAGAAATATGTGCAACAGTATGCAGTTCATTTGCAATATAATTTATATTCCAAATACTTATTTATACATTCCAAATTCCTTTAATTTTCTTTAGTATTATAGGTACTATGCAGAACTATGAAATTTGTTTGCCAAAATAACATTTCGCCACACTTCATATACTCGTACAAGATCTCAAATATAAATTTAAAAGAAGAGACTTAGATATTGCCAAAAATGCAGGCTGGTGAACTAACCCACAAAACTTTAAATTTTAACAGCTTTAAAACCCACATACACCTTTACACAACATCCTTCAGCACTGGTGTGTGGGTATGAATGGTAACACAAAAAAAAACATAAAATAAGAAGTTAAATTATTACTTTTTAAAGTCATCCGCTTAGAAATATTTGTGCGCAACTAATTTCTCGCTGGTTTTTTTTTATAAAAATTCAACTTTATTATGGAAACATGTTTACAAATGACTCATTGAAAGTATTGCCCATCGCTACCTACTACTTTTTCCCATTTTCCTGGCAAAGCTCCAATTCCATCACGATAAAACTGTTCACCTTTTGAGGCTATCCACCATCATCAAGGAATGGATGTCGTCATATGAATGGAATTGCTGGTCAGCCAGATCGCGTGGCATCAAAGGCAACAAGTGATGATTGGATCTCGATATCTGTAGAATATGGCGGATGGGGTAAGACTTGTCATTTTAGCGTTTTCAGGTAGGTTTTAATGGGCTTGTCCACGTAATGCTGAGCATTGTGCTGAAGAATCACTTTTCCCTGCCTCTCCGCGTATTGTGGGCGTTTTTCGCACAGAGCTCGGTTCAATCGCACTAATTGAAGACGATGCCGATCCCCAGTGATAGTTTCGTTTGGTTTCAATATCCCATAATAAATAACTCCGACCTGGTGCCACCAAATACAGAGCATATCCTTCGCAGCGTGAATATTCGGCCAAGGCAACGACGTGGAAGCATGACCGGCCAGCTGCCATGACGTTCTTTTCTTTAGATTACTATAATTAATCCATATTTCATCATCCGTTACAATACAATGAAGAAAACCCTTTCCTTTTTTGTTGCTGAAGCAGCTGTTCACAGGCGAAAAAACGACGCTCAACGTCCCTTGGCTTCAACTCATAAGGAACCCAAATTTGCAGTGCAGCAAAGTTGTTCCTAAGCTACGAATAACAAACTAATTTTCTGTTTGTCAATTATGAAAGATAAGTCAGATTATCAGAATTAATAAATATTCGCTGAATTGTAATTTTCACGTTCTGCTTCATAAAATTCGTTTTTATTTTTTTAACTTTTTGGGTGCGTCGTGACCTTTCTACACAAATACAGAGTATAGTAAAAAGAAATTCATTATTTTCCCAGTAGATGCCTTTAATAATTTGTATCTCGCGTTGTATAAGTACCACTGGGTTACATCAGATGGCGTTAGAAAGAAAATATTTCGTACTTAGAAAACTACTCGGACAGTTTTTTGGTTTCATATGTGGACACCAGCAAAGATAAAAGATATCATATTTTGCAGCTTCTCTTTAATAAACAAACAGCTGAAAATTGGAATATTTTTTTTTTGGTTCTGATACTGTACGAACCAATCATGTACAATTTTAGTTTCCTCAATTCCATTTTGGTAATTTTAATGGTCAAAGATGCACCACGTTCTGGAAGACTAATTGTCAAAAATGTCAATAACATAAAAGGAAAATCGTCAACTCCTGCATGAAAAAAACACTTGAAAACACTTGAATGAGATTGAAATTAAAAAAAAAAGATCTATGCACGGGTGCTACACGAGTTGACGTAAAAAAACCTCAGGGCCGAGTTTCCATCTTGGAGTTGCTGCTAAATCGCAACAAACCAGATTCATTTCTGAAACGGATGGTAACTGGTGATGGAAAGCAGATCACTTACGACAACATCACGCAAAAACAGTCAAGCACGGTTAGCCGGCGCAAACTATGACCAAGCCAAGGTTAACAGTCAGGGTTAACAGTCTTTTGTGTGTTTGGTGAGATCGGCAGGGATTCATCAACTATGAACTGCTTTCCTATACCCAAACTCTTTATTCGGATTTGTACTGTCAGCAATTGGACGTCTAAAGGAATGAATCACTCAGAAACGGCCAGTTTAGACCTTAGGGAAGGAATTGTGTTCCATCAGGACAACGTTAGGCCGCACAGTTCGATAGTGACTCGCCAGAAGCTTGGAAAATTCTTATATTATCACCTAATCATTCATACCAGGCGCCAAGTGATTACGATCCGTTGCTGTTCACATCGAACAAACTTTCCAGGGGAAAATTTTATGTCAAGAGAAGCTTGTGAACATTTATTGTCCGGGTTGTCTATCAACAGGACGAGAGAGATAGAATGAAATTACCTTCAACATGGGAAACGCTACTAAAAGTGGAAAATAAATAATTCGATATGAACAGCAACAGATTGTAATCAGTTGGCGCCTGGTCCGACTATAAGGTGATAACATAAAAATTTTGCTTCTGGCTTCTGACAAGCCACTATCGAAGTGTGCGGCCTGGCGTTGTCCTGATGAAACACAATTTCTCTCCTATTGGCCTAAGCTGGCCGCTTCTGAGTGATTCATTCCATTTTGTGACCGACCTTGCCGGGATGGTTAGTACACGCGCCTGTCGTCCGCATGCTCAAGGGCTCAACTCTTAATACTGCCACCTATCAATATTTGAGTGGCGGTCACCTCGATGAGTCTGACGAACACTTCGAGTAGCCGACAAAATCGATAAGCCTTGTAAATACTTCTCAAACTGCGGTTTTCGGAATCGTCGTTAAATTATAGGTCCCGTTGAAAGAGTCGAAAAATAGAATGCGTGTAAACTCATTCAATGTGAGAAGCTCTCCTGTGTTTCATTCATGAGATGCAAGGGAATTTGCTTTGCTATATTTGACATACATCGGATTATGTGAACTATGACATATAGGTATAAACTCTTCATTGTCATGAACAAATTATGAATTTATTTTTATTACATCTTATATTTCTTGTTATATGCCGATGATAACAGACACACAATTTTCAAAAAGGCTAAAAATTTCTATATAGTTATGATATTTTTAATAGCGTTTCCCACTTGTTATGTTAGATAAATTTTGAGTTTTTTCTGGAAATTTTTCCTAACCGATTCGTGCATCGCGCGACTTTAGTTTCAACCATTTCTACGAAACTTTTATCAAATCAAGTCACATATGCTGCACAACAATCGTTTCTTCATGCCTATTAAAATCAGTCGATATGTGGCATTTGTATCAAATGAACACACACTTTACCAATACCAATTTTTGTTTTAATGAACGACTAAGGAATACAATAACGTCCACACAAAAAAAAAAAAAGGTTTCCCCCTTTTACCAGATTTCTGTTTGGAGAGACATAAAAAACAACGTGTACGTCAATAAATTCATCGAAATAATGGTTAATATGCAAGAGGATCAAGAGATGCCATGCCACACAGTCCAATGAAATCGGGCAACCTCTGCCACAGCATCACAAGCACTTTGAAGTCAGCCATCGTCATCGTCAACAGCATCATGATGCCACACAACACAACACAACAACAACAAAAACAAAAATGGAAAACACATGCAGACAGTCAAAGGGACAGACAAGTTAGAGTATGCGAGTACACGGGGGAAAACGACAGATAATGAAGGCAATGGCGTACAGCAAACGACCCCTTGATTGCGTGTTATATTTCGACATGTTTCCATACGATAAATATGTGGTTATTTTCCAAGTGTATCCCTGTGTGTCAAGTGCTTTAAAAAAAAGCACATATGCACGGACTTCCAATGATTTCGAAAGGAATAAAAACAGCGACAAAAGGTAAATCTTTTTGTTTCCAATATAATGGATTCGATAAAGCCACATGATTATCATTAGTTTTAGCCGCCATGAACTTCAGCTAATGGATAGAATGTGCGAATTGAATTAACATTAAAAGGCAACGTTCCTAAGATGCGTGTATAGAATCCGGGATGTTGTGCAGCTCCTCTTACATTGAGGCGCCTCTGTTAAGGCATCATTGGTGTGTTCATGATTCATTTGCTGATATCCTTAAGTTTGTGTGGTCACATATTTTGGCTTTATCATAACTTTCATTGCATGGATTATTATTTAACCCTGCGGATGAATAGTGTATAATCGAAAACGTTCTCCATTTGCTTGTGTTCTCTGCTTCGCCGCTTTGTGAACTAATCAAGAATTCTGTAAGCGTGCTCAAATTTTATACATATTTTATTTTTGCTAATGCCAAGGGTTGTTTTAGCTTTTACGAATGTATTCGATGTATAGATTTAATATGAGGATTACGCAAAATTTGGAAAAATGCTTAAATCATGCAAAGGATGATACAAAAAGTTTTGAAATTATGTTTATATTACGTCGCTAATTTGGCCACTACGGTGAACAAGACCAAGTCGGAGCAAAGCGTTGTTTCCTCATGGTGATCAAATCAAATGTGTAGGTTTTACATGAGTCTCGCTTTGATAGCCTTACCCATGGTGTGCCATCACTCAGGTGCTGTTTTCTATTATTCTTTTCTTGGTTATATGTTCTTTCTTTCTTCTTGTGACAGCAAGCGCCCCTTTGGGGTACCCAAACTAATCCCGAAAGGATTAGTCGAACTACCAGAAATTAGAAGTAGGTCCCTTAGAAAACTTCCTCAGGGCCCGCTCCCTCTCTCGGCCAAAGTACCGTTGTAATCACTTGGTATGAAGTGAGCTACCTCCAGGGTAGGAGTTGAGATAATCTAGGAAGACCTCGGATAGACATGAACAGTGTTTTCTAAGCTAATGCCTTCCTTCACCAATACTTGAGCTACGCAAAAGCACTGAAAACACTTGTTCGGGCAACCACAGCCAGCACGATGCTTCCACAAGGGGTCCAACACCATTGACCAGGAAGGAACAATGTTCCTTGGACCCCTGGTCACCCCTGCTACCAGAAGAGAAGAACCCTCTGGTCTGGGTTTCGCGGACAAGCTACTCCAGTTTTGCTTTATCATACCTCGCATGGAACTGGTAATCCATTATCTACGGCATATATTTTCAATGGAGGAATGATTGAATGATTGAATTTCGAAATATTGGTCAATTTTTCCAAACATTACAAAACAATGTAATGGACAAAAATGTACATTACTGCAAATTGCGTATGAGGAGTTATAGAGAGGAAATTGAACTTCGAAAAATGTGGTGACTTCGTATGGGAGATAACAGAAACAGTGAGCCAAAATAGTCGACTCACATTCCCCGAATATAATCAGGCAAAATATCAGGATATATTTAAGAAATTTAAAAAGATTTACGGCAACTATAGTATCCACCTGTCAGCTAGCCAATCGATTTAAAAAGTCATGAACGAATTTTGTCAAAATATATTTGATATCTTACATTCCGATGGTGGTATAACAAAGAAAAATATATAACAAGAAAAAAAGATATAACAAAGCAAAAGAAAAAACGGCAAAAAGAATCAATTAAAGTTAATATGAAATCTAAGATGTCACTTCAAAAAGTGAAAATCAGAAAATTTTGAATTTAGAAAATTTCAAACAAAAAAGCTTTTTATGTTCTTTTGCACGGACTATGTTCATACGTACATATATATAACGTGTAAACGAGGCGCGATTTTGATCCGAGCCAAAAGGGTTTAATACTTATTACGAACTTCAGTTTGAAAAACTTTTTATACATTTATTGATTAATTCACTATCACAGAGTTCATCAAAACATCTCGAGGGAATCGCCTAAAGAATGGAGGTTGATTTTATACGGAGCTAAAATCATCGATCAAGTGCACGACAATCGCGTGTACCAAGTATCGCTTCACGGTCAGTGACATTGCATTTTAAATGTTTGAGTAAAAACTTTAAGGGCTATTCTCTTACACGACACGGAATAATCAAAATCAGCATGAAAGAAAATCATTGAATCAAGCCTTGAGATGTTCTTCTGTGTATATGTGATTATCACTCTGACCTCGCATAAGTACCTATAAATATATGTACATTTATTCATTCATATGTAAGTATTTATATTCGTTTGGTATATGTGTGCATTGCACATATTCACGTACTCTGGAGCTTATTATCATTTCATATGTTGGAAAAAATTGCAAAATAAACAAAACATGGCAATAACAGATAAATACGAAAAAGGATGAACCTGCGAATAAACTCAATGGACCATAAAATACACAAACAATGAAAGAAAAAATATAAAAAATCGAGACAATAATCTGACAACAGTATGCAAAATTATTACAAACACTTTTATAGGCTTTGCTGGCTAAAATTACGCTATGCAGAGGAGCAGAAGCAACCAACCGTCGCCACTGAAACCTTAGCAATCCACTGGTTGTTATGCTACCTCTCCACATACTCGTCCATACCTGGCACAGCTGCTGGTATTTGTTGTTTTCGATATGCCCAGAATAGTACAAATGGAAATCGAATTGTTATTAAACCAATTAAGGTGCGTCTACGGTGCGTAAAATCACATCTACATACGAGAATGTTGACTTTAATACCTAAACATGAGTGAGGACGGAAAACGATTACGATTCTTCATTTGCATTTGTTGGGCTGAAAATGTGAATGCTATTCGTGCAGGACTGGGAAACGTCACTGTTTTTCACATTGCTTTGTTGCAAGTGCAATAAATAATACTTGCGACAGAGCAGGGAAAGGGGGTGAGCCGTGAATGCAATGTTCGACTACGCTATTAATTGCATTTTATGATTTGCGCAATTTTTTTGTTTGTTTGCAAATTTGCATTTTATTTAATCAATCGTAAAAAAGCAGATATTAATGGGATTTCGTTGTCAGGCCTGCAGCCCAATAATATCCAATTATATTATTATTCTTATGAATTTGTAATTTCATTTTGAACGAATTTTATATTTGAACTTTAATTAAATAAATTGCATTTGGTGCAATTACTGCAATTAAATAAAATGAAATGAAAAAATAAACATACATAATGAGGGCTCCAAATTTTTAATGCTGCAATATTTTGTAAATAGAAACTAACTCTATATTCTATTAATGAAAAGGTGGGGGAGCTCATCACATTTAGTGAGCTTTAATACATTAACTTTTTATAAAGAATTATCCGTTTAGTGATTTCAAACCCGCCGGTCTGGCAAGGCTGTCAGCTGTTAAATTCCTTTCATTTGTAGTGTTATTTATTTAGTGAAAGATTTGCCGTTTACGAATATACATCGTTTAACCAAAAAACGCGTAAAAATAGTTAAAACTTACTATAAAAGTGGTTTCAAACGTGGGCACTTTCCATGCTGATTTTTCGAACAAAATTATCTTCAGCGATGAAGGTCATTTCTCACTCGGTGGTTACTTTAATAAGCAAAATTGTCGCATACGAGGCTCGGAGTACCCAGAAGCCATTGCATCCGGAAAAAGTGACTGCATTATGGTCTGGAAATTATTCGAACCGTGGAACCGTTAGCGTCAATTCCTTAAATTGGAGATTATGAACTGTATGTTGAACGATATGTAGTTTCAACAGGAGCCATATAATGGCCATAAAAATCATACGATTTGACGCTTTAGACTTTTTTTGTGGAGCTTGTAGAGGGTCTGTTGGTTAAGACCGCGGTTACGCAGATTATCCCCAAATGTTGGGGCATTTGGAACCAATTAACCGACAGAAATTTGCGAAAAAGTGGTCGAACTGGATTCACCGGATCTACTGCTTTAAACAATCTAGAGGTGGTCATGTAAAGGGTGTCCCAACAAGAACGGAATATTTAAATGACTGATGCAGCAATTGAATTGTTTCTCTGGCTGTATGACATATGGCGCCATCTTGTTGAAACCACATGCCCTCTACATTCATTTCTTCAATTCTAGGCACGAAAAAACTGGTTATCGTTTCACCATACGGAACACCATTGACTGTTTGCGCTTGACTTGCTTCATTTTCATAAAAAAAAGGTCCAATGATTCCTCCAGCCCAACATTCACACCTCACCCTTTAAATGACATTATATTTCGTACATAATGTTAAGGTCCAAGCATTATAATGAAATAAAATTTTCATTGAAATCAAAGCTTTATGTGTGATTTATTTAAATTTACTTTTGAAACCGAAAAATGGATACCCAGATTACTAAGCTGGAATATACTTATCTAAAGGAATATACTTATGTATCTCTTCTCTTATATATATAAAAATGACTTGATATGTTTGTTTGTGATCGCTAATCTCAAAAACTACTGCTCCGATTTGGACCAAATTTTATATG
>JAHXMU010000059.1:951657-965248 GCA_019455685.1 Philornis downsi
CTGCTCCGATTTGGACCAAATTTTATATGCATGCTCTATGGGCCGTGGGGAGTGTTTCTGTGTAGTTTGAAGTTCGTCCGACAGATGGCGCAGTAGTTAGTTTTTTTTTTTTTTGGTGTTTTGCCCGCTAGAGATTAGCGCGATAACCGTATGCTCCGCTAGCGTTGGGTGCTTAATCTATGTGTAGAGGCGTTAATTAGGCCAATGCCGGATCATGCCTTACCTATTTTCGTAAAAAAATAAAGTTACAAAAGTTAATATGTCTACTTTTTAATCACAATTTGCGCGATAAGCCTATGCTGTGTTTTGCTGAAAACGTTGGGTCTTTAATCAGCGTGTAGTGGCGTTAATTAACCGCGTACCGACTCGCATCTAAAATCTTTCCGCTAAAAAATAAATTAAAAAATATCACTATTTTTTAAACTCTATCAGAGAGATGGCGCAGTAGTTACTTTCATTGTGTTTTGCCTGATAGAGGTTAGCGCAATTACCATATGATCGCAATAACCATATGATCGTTAAGCGTTGAGTGCTTAACCAGCGTGTGGCGGCGTTAAGTATCCTGACACCGACTCATACATAACCTCTTTTCGTGAAAAGTGTGTGGAAGTCAAACGACTCTTGAAGAGGAGCGGGCAGAATACAACGAACAAGTCAGGAATCAAATGTCACTTTTACGCGAAATACGGAACGACGAACAATGTGCTGCGAGAAGAGTCTCCAGAGCAGCAATGCACAATAACAATCGCATTAATTTTATGCGTCTTGCATTTCATTACGATCCGACAATTGATTATAACGCACATCCCAATATTAATATCGGTAGCATGGATCAATTATGTGCCCATTGCAAAGCATTTAAATTTAAAAAGGAACCACCAGGCTTATGTTGCGCAAATGGCAAAGTAAAGCTGCAAGAACTAAGCCAACCACCGGAACCATTACTTTCATTGGTGTCTGGAACAACACCACAATCAAAACATTTTCTAACCAATATACGAGGTTATAATAATTGCTTTCAAATGACGTCATTTGGTGCTGACAATATAGTTACTGATTAGCGATCACAAACAAACATATCAAGTCATTTTTATATATATAGAGATAACAAAAAACATTGATTTTGATTTTCTTCAAGAGGCAGTTAAAAAAAAAAAAAAAAAAAAAAAAAAAAAAAGATATTTTATAAAGTAAGTCCAATGTAAGAAAATGATGTAAAATCTGTACCTTTGTAGGCAGGAATTGTTACGTGTGCTCCCCAGAATGCACCGCTGGCTCAGGATGGATCGGAACCACCAATCTGCACATACAATGGCTGCTGGGCGAGACGAAGTTCGGCGGGTCGGCTAGTAATTTAATAAAAACAAGGCAATTTAACATGTCCCTTCTGCCACTACTCGTACTTTCAGCAATGTCCATGTAGAGGAACTAAAAAATTAAAATCTGTGAATATGGCAAAGCATCATTCAATATAACTGACTTAAAAATTTTCTATTGTTTGTTTCGAAAGTTTCGTAAGTGCTCTACAACTACTTTTATTGAAATCAAATTCATCGATTGATCGAGAAGTTCCAAAATATTGACAGAGATTTGGACGAAATTATTTAAGTCGTAAAAGGAAAATAACAATAAGTTTTTATAGGCGGGGTTATCCGCTCGATCTTTTCACATTTAACCTAGCTCTACATTAAATGGTATTAACAACAATTTACTTAAGGTTTACAGGGGTAAATTACATTTCACTAAATCGGTCAATTTGTATGGGAAGTACTCGAATGGATTTGGTACTACAGTTTATATTCATTCTAAATCTATCAAACGCATTACATTTGCATGATTGCAGTCAATTAAACTATTTGAAAGGTATGAAGCTAAGAATACGAGTATATGAGTTAAGCGGGACATTCGTATAGGAAACACCAGAAGAGCCATGATTAGCCGATCAATTTGTCTCAAATTTTGCCAGATACTATAAAGCAATAAAATTAAGCAAAAATTTAAGCTGCTGCAGTCTACGAATTAAGAGTTACAGAGAAAATATTAAATTTCGATCAATTTGTATGGAAGATACCAGAAGAGGCGTTATAATGCGGTCT
This sequence comes from Philornis downsi, assembly GCA_019455685.1. Lineage (NCBI taxonomy): Eukaryota > Metazoa > Arthropoda > Insecta > Diptera > Muscidae > Philornis > Philornis downsi. The sequence continues at coordinate 953,754 of JAHXMU010000059.1, forward strand.
ATTTTTATTGCCAGACACCACTCAGCAATCTCTTAATGATTGCCAAATTTAGCCGAATTTTGTGTATTTGTAAAGGAGATGTGAAGTTAAAAATATGTGGGTTAAAAATTGGTCATTTGTACAGGAAATACCAAAGGGTCATGGTTAGTCGATCGATTTTCTTAAATTAATTAAACCAAGAATTATAGAATTATATAAGAAAATAATGAACATAAGTTTAAGCCTCTGTAGTCTATGAGTTAGGAATTATAGAAAAAAATTAATTACAGAAAATTGGTAGATAAATTTTCTGATTGTCAAAATTGTTTCCGGAAAGTGAGAAAGTCATCCCTTGAAATTCATTCTCATTCACAGAAATTATCTTGTCAGAATCAACAACAATAATAAGTTCGGCAAAATTAATTTTGTCAAAACTGTTATTATATCTGTCACTAAATCAGTATTTTCATTAGAATCATTTTGGAAAAAGGCAAACATATTTTAGAACTTACCTTAAAAAGAGCAATAACCAGAATTGTTTGCGTGGGTGCGCTGTTGCCAAAAAAATGCAGGGTGTTTATTTTAATGTCCCCTAAGAAAATGCTGAAAAGGAAAAATATATGGATTTGTTTATTAATATAAAACGTTTAATTAATATATGAAATTTAATTAAACGTCCTCATAGTGATCAGAGATTTCCTTCAAATATAATAAAAAACGACAATTGATAGTTGCCTAAGGGATACAAAAGTTAGTAAGAAACGTCTCTTACACTCAATATTTTACGATTGACCATTTTTTAAACCTATATCGCCTCTAATACTGAGAAGTACAGGGCGGTCCCAAAACTAGCCGACCTAGCGTATAGAAGGTGCCAATAATTTGAAAAGAAAATTATTTTGATGAAAAGTGGCAACCTTATAAAACATACATTTTAAGTTTCAAGGAGCCACGTTGTTTAGTATTTTTATTTGAGTCATCAAAAGTATCAGTGAACTTATAAATATGGAAAAAAATGGTCATTCAATATGGTAATGGTAATTCAATATTTCCATTTTAAAGGTCTTAGTCCAAGGTCTTACTGAGTGGCAGAATTTAAACGAGACCGTACGAGCTGGAGATTCAGATTAAGAAAATTCACAATATGGTACTGGGTGACCGTCAACTGAAGGTGCATCCACTAGCTGAAATGATAGGCATTTCAAAAAGTGATGGAAATCGTATATAGGCCGAAGATTATATATCATTACAAAAAATTGGAATGAATAGCATATAAAGGGCGTCCCAACAAGAACACAAGATTTAAAATTTAAATAAAACACAGATATTTAAAAAACAAATCGTGAAACTTTATTATCTCGTAAAGTAGACAGAATGAGGTTATGTATGGAACAACACATCGGGCAGATGGCCGCCGCGGCTTTGCTGGCACACAAGCGATCTTTAACAAAATTTTCAATGACCGTTTTGCATAAATGATGCGGTATTTCATTAATGCAGCGTCTAATTTCCTCTTTTAAGATTTGAGTCGTCGTCGGCTTATTCGCGTAAACCATCGACTTCAAAAAAACCCCAAAGAAAAAAGTCTAATGGCGTTAAATCGCACGATCTAGGCGGCCAATTCTGGTCTCCAAGACGCGAAATAACACGACCGGGAAATGACTGATGCAGCAATTGAATTGTTTCTCTGGCTGTATGACATGTGGCGCCGTCTTGTTGAAACCACATGCCCTCCATATTCATTTCTTCAATTCTAGGCACGAAAACACTGGTTATCATTTCACGATACCGAACACCATTGACTGTTTGCGCTTGACATGCATCATTTTCATAAAAAAAGGTCCAATGATTCCTACAGCCCAAAATCCACACCACGCAGTGACACGTTGAGGATGCATTTGCTTCTCGTGAATCACTCGAGGATTTTCCTCACCCCAAATGCGATAATTCTGCCTATTGATGAAGCCATCAAGATGGAAATGGGCCTCGTCACTGAAGATGATTTTATCGGCAAAATCAGCATTTTCATGTTGTCTTTCCAATTCCTAATTAACGAACTCCCTTCGCTGTCCATGGTCAGCTGGCTTCAGTTCCTGAGTCAATTGAACTTTGTATGCATGAAGATGCAAATCTTTTGTCAAAATTCGCCGCATAGTGGATTTAGAGATACCAATTTGCTGAGCTCGGTGTCGAATTGAGGTGGATGGAGTTTAAGCGACATCATCACGTACAGCTGCGACATTTTCGGTCGATCGACCTGGTCGAAGGCGCGTTGTTGTCTTTACATCACTAACAGATCCAGTTTTGTCAAATTTATCCATTAATCTCTTTACCTTTGACTCTTTTGGAGTATTATTGTGACCCCAAATTGATCGAAATTTGCGAACTGTAGCCGCAAAACTTTCACCATTTTGGTAAAACAATTTCACAAAGAGAATGCGTTGTTCATTCCTGTAGCGCTCTATTTTTACTAACCTCGTACCTTCTACTAGCAAACAATAACAATTGTTCAAATGTCAAACAACGACACTTCGAGTGGCGCCAAATTTGATTCTTGCGTTCTTGTTGGTACACCCTTTACTTTGTGTTTTATTGACCAATTCTCCGTAATTTTCCAGAGTGCACACGAGTACATTATAAAATTGTAGCGACAGCAAAGATAGCATAATTTTTAGATTTTGTAAATCCGTGCTTTTATATTCTTGTTCAGGGTTTATATTTAGTATTCATTTATTTTTACTTTCAATAGTTACAAAATTAAATTTCATAGTTCAGTGATAAAATTAAATGAAATTTAAATTAATTAAATTAAATTAAATTTTAAATTAATTAAATTTCATTTAATTTTAATAATAATGAAAAAAATGCAAAGTCTCAAAGTCTACAACAAAATATCGTATGCCGACGGTTGTTTGCAGTTCGAATGAAGGCCACTCCCAATATTAATGTGGATTGTCACAGTTGGCAGATGAAATTTCAATAGAAATGTAGCATGGCAAAATTCTATTTTAAAATTTGTTATTTCTTATATAGTATTTTGGTCAAATCGAGACTTATATGTAAGACTATTTTGTTCGCCTCAAATTGTATTTAGCAATACAAATTTGGACTTAAAACAAGAAGTAAATCGACATTAAAGAGCAAATACAATGTGTTACCCCAACACGCACAAACACATATACATTTGTGTACACATATATATGTCTATGTATATACATACACATATATATATACACATATGCAAACTATTTAAATATTCCGAAAACGTGTTTCTTTCTCGTCTTCGCATTTTAATAGTCATGCATAAATTTAATCATTAAAATTCGTAATAACTTCATTACACGATATATTTCCTTAAATAATACAAACAAAACCTGAAATGAAGTTAATTTTTTTTTTCGCCGCGTTTCATTAAATTATTTTGTGCATAAAAGGAACCGCGAAGAATAAGTGGAATTTTGATATTGTAGTTAACAACAACTAAAAACAACAACGCAAGAGAACGATGTCTCATAACCAGTTAGGTGGCGACAATAATTGTTCAAGACCAACATTTTATGAAAATAAGTATGAAGTGTTGAAGGTAAAATTCAGGCAAATTGTAATAAAATAAATGAGAGCAAAATATACTGGTTATTTAATTTATTTACTTTCAGTTTAGTCCATTCTCTACAAAATATTTGCAAAAAAGAAACGAAAAATGGAAAGGAACTGGTAATCCATTATCTACGGCATGGATTTTCAATGTCCGAGGAGAAATATCAACACAGCAAATTAATGCCATGCTCCTCTAGTCTATTAACCATATCTCTCCACGAAGGAACTCCATGGTCGTACGACTATTAAAACGGAAAAAATAAATCTTCTGATATCACTCAACGGCTTCTCTATGTCCGCTCCCGTTGCCAGGGTGCCTTAGAGGCATGTAAGAAAATTCTCGCGCTCTCGATAGATTATACTATATACTTGTTTAGTTTTAAATATAGGATTATCCATTTAGTGGCTGTCAGCTGTTAGGCACCTGTATTCTGAAGTGTTATTTATTTAGTGGAAAGCTTGCCATTTACGAATATGGATCGTTTAACAACCGAGGAACGTGCAAAGATAATGTAAACTTACTACAAAAGTGGTGATTCATACGTAGGCTTTCAGTGGAACAAAATTTTCTTCAGGGATTAAGCTCATTTCTCACTCGGTGGTAACGTCAACAATCAAAATTGTCACATATGGGACTCGGAGGACCCAGAAGTGATTGTGAAAAAGCCAGTGCATCCAAAGAAAGTGACTATGTGGTGCGCATTATGGTCTGGAGGTATCATTGGGCCATTTTCCAAAACAGATGCTGGAAGCACTTCACAAGAATCCACTGCTACCGCCAATATAGAGGCGGTCATTTAAATGACATTGTACATAATGGCAAGTTCCAAACATTATAATGAAATATAAATTTCATCGAAATTATAGTTTTACGTGTGTTTTATCTAACTTTATTTTTGAACCCGAACAATGAATAACCCATATAAGATGTAGTAAAAAAAAGTTCTATTTTGCATGAAAATTACGGCTTTATTTAGCATGGTTATGTAAAATGAAATATGCACCGTTTTATACAATAAATTGTTGGCATTTTGAAGGTACTTTCATTATCCCTCTCTCATAGAAATCTTTGTCGCTATTGACAAAATTTTGGGACAATCGACTTTCACAAGCTTCTCTTGGGGTGGAATTTTACTGACAAAATCATTCGGCATAAACAGTTACAGGTAGTAATCAGTTGGTTCTTTGTACGGTCATAAGAACCTCTCTGGAACCAAAAACCCAAATTTCTAGCGAATTAGGACCGTGTGTGGCCTATCCTTGACCTAATGGAAGACAATTCCAGCCTGGCAGTTTCTGAATGATTGCTTCCTTCAGATGTCCAATTGTGTACAAAGCGGAGTTCACGCCGGCTTTACGTGAGTCTTGCCATGAAGGCCTTACCTACAATGCACTAATCACACTAGGAATTTTATAATTCAGTTGCCAGTGCGCTCTGGGGATAACCAAGCAAACTTGGGAACTCTGGCGCTGCCCCCGCTGCTCCCGGTGGAGCTTCTCCTGCTGCTGAGGCCAAGAAGGGGGAAGGACCCGAGGAATGTGATGACGATATTTGTTTCGCGCTTTTCGACTAAATTGACCAAGCGTTTGTTTTTATCGCAACTGTTACCCATTTCTTGCAGAAAATACCATATTCAGTATGTCAGTGGAGGTCCTAATTATGTGTAAAGAAGCAAGTCATAGCAGATGATTCCTTGCCACTTTCACCAAATATACAGCAAAACATTCTTCACCGGTAATCTTGGCTAGGCTATCGTTTGCGCCGCCGCGTCCTGATTCGACCACAATTGGAAATTCTGTCCACGAATTTTTATTTTGCTTTAACCCATGTAGCACCCATACATCCAGCTTCTTTTTCAGCCTTATCCAGACTTATTTAAATGGTTCCAAATGGTTTTTTGTCTAGATACTGGGCAATCGAAATAGAGCTTATGTAACAGTCGGACTTGACGATTTCCATAATTCCGTTCACATGTGAAACAATTGACTTTCCAGAGCATGGTGCATTCTTCACATGAAAATTATCGGAACGGTATCGACAAAATCGAAATTGCGCATGATTGTTTGTTACAATATCAAAACCATAAATACTATTCACAGTTTCGGCCGCCTGCCATGCGTTTTCGCCTCTATTGAAGAAAAACTATAAAATGTGGCTTATTTTTTTGCTTGTTGGTATCCAACTTTGACGCGGGCCCAAACAATATTGAGTCAAGCAATCACAAAAAATTTTTAAGTACAAAATCTTAACTTTCTAATGCCATCTAGCGTAACCCGGTCGAAGTTATACAATTTGAAATACAAGTTACTAAAGCCATTTATTGGAAAAAATTGGATTTATTTCTACTACATCTTATATATGTTCGACATTACCGTCGTTATATGTACGCTGTTTGACACCAATAATCAAGGGCCGTTTTGCACTTTTGCTAATTGCCTTTTAATGGATATGAAGCAACTGAATTAATTTATTTTGGGAAAAATCTCAATTTCGATAAACCGCATTTTAACCTGTAACGTCAATTTTTTTAATGTGTTGAACATAGAATTCGCTGTTTCTTGGAATTCCTGGTGCAAAAACAGTTAGAATGTTGCAGAAGGCTTTCAGTACACAGACTTTGTTAGAAAGAAATGCATACGGGTGACATAAATAGTTTAAAAACAGCCGAGAACGAGTTGAAGACGAAGCACGCTTGGGACGACCATGAACCTCTGCAAATGGAAATGACATCCAACAAAGCCGAGATTTGGTGCTTAATTAGGGATCTTGCTGATGATGTTGGCATTTCGAAGGGCGCAGTCAACTTAATTTTAAAAAATATTTTGGACTCCAGATGATCAAAATTTCGACTGGCACCAAAAACCCTAAGTTAATTTCGAACAAAAAAAATACGGTAACGTTAAGTCTATGAACAGATGATTTTTGACTACCCGCACGCTACAAAATGCACTGCTAATGAACATGAGATTCAGATGTATGTTATAATCCTGAATAGCGCCAAGTTATCTTGAAGTGTCAAAGATCAAGGCAAATCGAAAATATCGCGCTAAAGTTTCTTACAAATGTAGGTTATGGTAACGGTTTTCTTTAATTATCGCATTATGAGTTTTTTCCGACGCACTAAGCTGTCAACAGGGAATATTATATTAATATAATGCGTCATTTGTGTAAAACTATTCGCAAAACAGACTGGAGTTAAGGACAGACAACACTTGTATTTTACACAACGATAGTACGCCACCTCACATCATATTGAGTCCTAATGAGCTTTTCGACAAAAGTTCTACTAATATCACTACACAACCACCATATCTGATTTATCATCTCACTATTTCTTAAACTCAAAAGACCACTTCGGTTACTGCAATTTGAGTCAATTGAAGAAATTCGTCATGAATCGCGCTGTGTTCTGACGGTTATACAACAAGGTTAAGGTTTTGAATATTGGAAAAAACGTTGGCATAAGCTTATTCTATACGGAAGGATCAATTTGAAGGTGATGAAATATATTTGCATTACATTTTCTTAAATAAATAAATAAAATATGGTCTTATTTTTGATACACGGTAGTACATCTGAAGAAAGTTAGAAGATTTTGATTTAATAAAAACTTGCAAAACAATCGCACTTGTTTTGAATATTTCTGAGAGCCTGATATTAGTAGTTAGAAAAAAATAGTTTATTTCAAGCATTTTTTTTTTTTTTGAAATCTCTACAATTTGGCACTAAGCTTTTCTTCTCTGCCAAGAAGCGAAACTGCATTAAATACCACTTCTGATTTCAATTTAGAAATAAAACTGCAGAAAACTAATCTTGAGCTTCGGGTTCTCAAATCAAAAAAATTGCGGTTTAATAAAGCAACTAAACTAACATGATTCTAGTTCTAGTTCTAATTCCAGTTTCGTGCCAGGTAAAAAATGGATCCATATGTATATGAAGTGAATGCTTGTTCCGAATGTTAATCAGAAATAAATTTGTAAAGCATTTCTACACAAACTTACAGTGTAAAAACCGAAAGTAAACTGAAAATTCTTGATGTATTAAAAAGCAATCAAATTACGTTCTCTATTCTCTTTATTTTAACTAATAATGTTTTTAAATAAAAGCTAAATCGTTCCAACGTTTCGTCAATTGTTTGTTGACTTCATTAGGGGATTCGTATTGACAAGACTATTTGGCGTTAAATTATAGTAACGCGAATTTTGAACATTACAAAACCAGTACATTCATTTATCACACCTTTTATCTATAATCATAATTTCAAATTAAGGTTTTTGGTATTAAAGAATTCATAATAGGTAGTGAAGCTTCCAACGCGATGTTAGTTTTGGCTTATTAAAATAATGACTTCATACTTTTTAGATAATTAAAAAATGGCAAAGCAACTATGAAGTGATGAGCAGTGGTGAATGACGTTACCACTGAAAACATTCACCTTCAGGTTATTGATGCATCTCGAGAAACAATGCATTAGAGTCCCAAACACATTTCTTCATATAACAGAGATGTCCAGATAGGGCGACGACTTTAGTTGTCTTATTGTAGAGATTCGGCAAAAAGAGAACTTATGCGAACGATTTAGGGATAATTTCAGCGATTAGAAATATCATGTAAAGTTATTGTGCAGAAATTACTGTTGGATATTTTTGACAGAAGAGGGAAAATCAGAAAACCTAGAGGAGGTTTTTTGAAATTAACTGCTATCCATACATAACTTCTTCTTCTTATTAGGCGGCGACCGGAATAGACATCCTTATCTATTATATGCCGCCCGTAGAGAATAATTTCAAGCGCTTCGATCTTCTGCGCTTCTCCTCCAATTCGTCACACCAAGCTTCGGCAGTATTTCAAAAGCCAGGTCTTTCCAACGGGGAATGGGGAAAGTTCAAAGTTGAGTCCTCTAATTGTTATTCACTTGGGAATAATCAGATCCCTCTGCAGAATTTCCCAAACAACTCACGACTTCCGACCTTCGGGCAAGTATTCCCTGGTAATGCTATCAGACATCCGTTTGATGATAGCTATAGTGAGAAGGCGACTAGTTGAGAAACCTAAATGGCATGCTAATACCAATGCGTCTTAGGCCAGTAGGTAACTTCTGTTACTGAAACTCAACTCAATAGCCTAGTGGTCGTTGGCAGCCCCAACAATAGGTTCGGATGCAGTGGCCTGATAAGCCGCTCATTTTAAAATTTAAATTATCATGAAAATGCATAACTTTATAGTCCTGCTAAAAAAATATTTGATTTATCTCTATTTTCATTTATGCAAAGTATGTAAGAGAACTTTTTCCGAAAGACCATTTTAAAGCTAACTAAATGTAAAGGTAAAACTCAAAAACGTTTGTCTTTCTATTTAGTTACAGATGCTCGATGAAATTTACCTAAATTCTTAAAATTTTTAAGAGAAAGTTATGAATTTTTCCTAGAATCCGCAACAATTTCCGAGTACATTCATTAACTAAATAATAAAATTTAGCAAAAATCTAAAAAGAAGGACAGATAATTAATGTCATGTCTCAAAAAAAAAAAAAAAAAAAAAAAAAAGTAGAAAAGAAACACTCGCATCGGAAGTTATGCTTTAAATGAGATTTGGGAGACATACGCAGAGAAAAGGTTCGCTCAAAATATGTAAGTACTAAAGCAAAAAGATGTGAATGTCTGCTAAATATCACTGTTAACAATTCTGTTATGTGGAATTACAAAAAGAAGGCTTCATTAATGAAAATGTATAATATATTAAAATTAATTTCGTGGATCTGAATCATGAATCACACAGCTTAGTTAATTAACATTCACCACACAAAATACGATCTTTATCTCAATTTTTTATTTTTTCTGAAAATAAACAGAAATAATATATGCTTTTATTTTTTTTTTTTTACTTTTGTCTTTACGGAAATTCCATTCTCATTTCATTCAAGTTAATGGCCATTAAGATTTCCTTGTACACATTCAAATAGTAGCGAAGAGGAATGAATTATCAATGTCTGGTATTCTCCAGTAGATGTTTTTTTTTTCAATTTAGCTTCGAAAGAGAAGTTGTTCCTTTTATTAAATGCAACAAAACATAGACATTCATTAGTTTATATTAGACTATTACTTTGTCATATCATGGCCTCGTATTATTTAAAAGACTATATCGGCAGACTCATTCTGATATCTCCAATAAAAGATTTGTATATTTAATAAAATTTTCTCTGTAACTTGTAATTCTAATTCTATACCTCGTAATTTGAACTATTTATCAATTGTATTGCTCAGTAATAACGCTTGACAAAATTTGAAAAAATTAACAAATTTTTAACTCCCTGCCCCATAAATATTCTATGTATATGCTATGAGGTAATCAAAGTAGGATACAAAAATGAAAATGAACAAAATTGCCACACCCAGATTGGCATTTGTTGCCTTCAACTCTTAATTTGTATACTGCAGCAGCCTGAATTTGTATTTTTGCACTGCTTTATAAAGCTTTATGACAAACTGGAGATTGAAACAAACAAGAAACCACGCCCTTTCTGATGCCTTCTATTCAAAATGAGGATTTAACTCGCGTTGGCAATCGCATTGTAATATGCCCAGTGTGTTGCACGCCGAGAATAAGGCCTTCACATCCCCCGTGGACTCTTACTATTTCAACATTAAATTATCCGAAAATATCGTGTCCAAAGCAAAGATCTCTAGACACTTATAAAATATATGTTTCTTCTATCTCAGTGGGATAGAAATTAATTTTCCTTAATGCGGAATATGGATATTTCGTCGTTTAGAGATATAGAAGTCTCTTGCCAAATAGAATCCATGGCCAAATTCCTGTCTCCAACAGCAATTGCGGTAAGTATTATTTTTTTATCGTCTTCTATAGGTGATAGCGATGTTAGCCTTACATTTGCCGAGCACATTCCACTATTAGGAAAGGGCACATTCTCTTCAGAAAATTCAGATATCCAAGGAGCATATCCTTAAATTACGTTCGTTTACCATATAATGTTTGCGGGGACTATTAACTTTAGGGAGATTCATTTCAACCTCTTTGCTTATGCTTTCATTTTCAGAATGGAACTGAGAGCGAGAAGTAAGCTTCACCTGGAAGCCTTGTTCACAAAGTATTGTTATGTACGGTATGTAAATTATTACGTAAATTAGTTCCATCATTATTTAAGTTATAAACCTCGTTATACTTATTGTATGGAAATAACCATTCTTAAAACAGAGTGTGTTTAGATTTTGAGTAAACCCTGTACTTTATTTATGACTTCTACCCATTTCCTCAATATTCGTGGCTACATTTTGTACGAAAGATTTGTTTTCCTTTTAATTTCCTCTCCTTCGTATTTTCTATTTATATTATTTGTATATCGCTCCACATCCAATTCCGAGCAAAGATGTACCATTTTCTGCCCTTGTTAAATGGAAAATGGAAAAAGTTTTCTTTTTTTCTCGATTCGTTTTGTTACTTCCATTCTTTTTGTCTGAGTCTTCAAGAAGATAAATATAAAATACATTTGGCACAATAGACATATGCACTGGGTACAGAGGAGAGGAGTGTGTCTCCACATACAACCAACATCTGTGGCCATGAGCCTGGGGAGTGTAATGTCGATACTTGTAGATGGTAGAGGATGTTTAAGGCACACCAGGACTGGTAGAGTATGGAGCGTTCTGTGTGTGACGTCGACATTTATAGCAATTTTCAAAGATTGTCGACGTGGTCCCAGAGGGCATTTTCATCATTGACAGCAACGGCATCATTGATAATTTAAACGACAACAACAAGGAGGAGGTATTTTGAGGAGGTATTTGAAACACGCAGGCATATATATATACTCGTACATATATATGTGTATATATATACCTATATATGTATATCAGAATATACACAAAAACACTTGCATACATACATTTAGACAATTGTA
>JAHXMU010000059.1:1000248-1031899 GCA_019455685.1 Philornis downsi
TATCCATTAATCTCTTTACAGTTGACTCTTTTGGAGCATTATTGTGACCCCAAATTGATCGCAATTTGGGAACTATAGCCGCAAAACTTTTACCATTTTTGTAAAACAATTTCACAATGAGAATGCGTTGTTCATTCGTGTAGCGCTCCATTTTTACTAACCTCGTACCTTCTACTAGCAAACAACAACAATTGTTCAAATGTCAAACAATGACACTTCGAATGGCGCCAAATTAAAATCTTGCACTCTTGTTGGGACACCCTTTAGATAATAATGTCTACTGTAGTCGCCATCTACGAGAGCACATGTTTGTCCTAAACAAATTACAATGAAAATGTGTGAAAGTGACAAAATAGACACTCTTAGAAAATATATCTAAGTGTTTCAGACTCCCGCTCTCCTTATCCAGTTTGACAGCATTCCAAATACTTGGTCTAAAGGAGTTTCAGTTGGCCTCTCTCTTCTGGGGGTTTGCAAAAGCGACAAAAAGAGACGTTAGACGTTATGTTTGCACAAGGGATTTAGTAAACGGTGATGCATAGTTATTAGCTTATACTTTAAAAACGAAGCTGAAGAATTACAAATGGCTTTTAATTGATCGGTATACATTATTTTCATCTTTTGTAGTCTTGTTACGTTTCTACGTTTCTTCATTTTAGTAATTTTCAATCCAAAGCTCTACATTTTCAATAGCTCCTTAATAGTCCTCATGTTGCCCATCTCTGAATTCAATTAATACCACGAATTTGATAAGCATAAGCACAAAATAAAAGTGCGGATGTTAGAAGTTCGGCAGGGGCTGCTTTTGCAAAAGAGGCAAGCAACTTTTACGACGCAAGCAATCTGCAGTAGTTACTACGCCTGCCATCTACACGCACGAAGCGAGAAACCACGTGAATGCCGGGCTATAAAAAAGGAAAATTTATGTTATCAGCACAACTAGAATTTATTTACATGAAATTATAAAAGTTTTGGATACATAATAACGAAAACCAGCGTAGAATATTTCTTAAAACATGCATATTGAAATAGGCAACACGTCCACCGAACACATGGAGATTAATTTAAATACGTTCGGTAAACAATATTCAATTAATTAAAAGTAAATTAACTTAACAGACTCTTGAAATTTAGAATATGTTATTCTGGGTATACACGTGTGATATGAACTTTAACTAATAATAAAATACGGAAGGGAATATTTTGTTTAAAAATAGATGTGAATCTATTTGCAAAGTTCAATATTCTTTAATTTATATAGAATATTTCAACTTTGAATGATGGTGTTTTATCAACAAAACATGTTTTAGGAATCTTCAGATATTTTGGATAATGGGCCACAGAAATGTTTGCCTCGTGCAGAAATCAGACGGAAAATAAATCATTTTGTTAATAATGTCACAAATGACACGTCAAAGCTTCTCTTTGTCAACCTGAGGTACGGGTTATCCATTTAGTGGTTTTAAAATCGCCGGTCTAACAATTCCGCCAGCTGTTAAATACCTGTCATCTGAAGTGTTATTTACTTAGTGAAAGGTTTGCCATTTACGATCGTTTCGGATCGTTTAATAACCGAAATACGCGCAAAATTGGTTAAGACTTACTACAAATGTGGTGATTCAAACGTGAGTACTTTTTGTGCATTACGGGCTGATTATGGTCGTTATAAGACCTTCTGTGCAAGGAATTGGCAAGATTATAAAGCAATTTGACCCATCGCAATGTACGAATTGCCGAAAATATCGCTTCTGCTAATGAAAATGTGGCGGATAATCCGAATTTCAATTGCCATATGATAACCGAAATGTTTTGGCCTGCAATTAAACAGGATTATGAACTGGACAACAACACGATGCCACGAGCAACACAATACGAATAATTTTGGCTTTATTGCGTGGGAAGTTTCCAAAAAGCGTAATTCCAAGTCTTGTCGACGTCAATTGGCTACCGAGATCACACGATTTGATGCTGTTAGACTTCTTTGTGGGGCTACGCCAAAGACCGTGTTTATGCGAACAATCACTAAACGTTAGAGCATTTGAACCAACATTCGTCAAGTTATCCCCGAGATATCGCCACATATTTGCGAAAAATTGTTCGAAAACTATCTCAAAAGGATGTACTGCTGCAATCAATCCAGAGGCGATCACTTAAATGACATTGTATTAGGTGCGCAACAAAGCTCTCGCTGTTTCTTTTTATAAAAATTCAACTTTATTATGAAAACATGTTTACAAATGGTTTATTGAAAGTATTATGCATCGCTAGCTACTACTTTTTCCCATCTTTCTGGCAAAGCTCGAATTTCGTCATGGTAAAACTCTTTGATTTTTGGGGCTATCCGCGAATCTAGCCATTCCTTGATGTCGTCATATGGGTGGAACCGCTGGTCAACCTGACCGTGTGCCATCAAATGGAACAAGTGATAATCGGACGAAGCAATATCTGGAGAATATGGCGGATGGATTAATACTTCCCATTTTATCGTTTCCAGGTAGTTTTTAACGGGCTTGGCCGCGTGAGGCTGAGCATTGTCATGCTGAAGAATCACTTTTTCGTGCCTGTCCGATCCCCAGTGATGGGTTCAGTTGATTTCAACAGCTCCTTATAAATAACACCGGCCTGGTTCCATTAAATACAGAGCATAACCTTCGTGGAGTAGAAGCGTGGCCCCTATGACTTTTTGTTTCTGTGGAATGCTGTAATGAATCCATTTTTCATAACCCATTACAATACGGCTTTAACTCATAAGGATCCCAAGTTTCTTGCTTTTGAATCATTCCCAATGCATGAAATCACTTTGGAATGGCTTGACACTTAACTCCTAAAATTGAAGCAAGCTCTACCTGTGTTTGACATAGATCGCCATCAAACAATGCCTTCAATTCAGTGTCTCCGAAGGTGTTTCATCTTTCCTCACGCTAACGGTCGTTAACATCAAAATCACCGTCTTTAAAGCATCGGAACCAATCTCGACATGTTGTTTCACTTAAAGCAGCATATGACGACTATTTGGCACAAAATCATACATACTTACATAATCAAAAGAATATGATGTCGAACGAAAATCATTACTGTGTCGAGGCGGTATGTTTACCATATGCCTAAGCTTTGCTCATGAAATTTAGGTTATGGCAAAATCGACTAGCACCTACAGCTGGTGCCATCTATTGACAAACAACGGGAACTTAGATGCGCACATAATATTTCGTACATAATGGAAAGGTCCAAGCATTAATGTGAAATAAAAGTTTCATCGAAATCATAGCTTTGTATGCGTCTCGTTTGACTTTACTTTTGAAACCGGAAAATGAATAAACATATAGTACGAGTATATGAAGTTAAAAATATAGGGGTTAAATGGGCCATTTGTATGGGAGGTATAAGAAAGTGCAAAGTCAATCGATGGATTCCTTTCAAGTTTTATCAACCGCTATCAAGCAATTCAATGGGAAAATCTTACGACGCTACACTCTGGGAATTGGCGATAACAGAAGGGGTGAATCGATGTAGACCATTGTAGACCCCGGCTACGATCCGATAAAATATTAGGTTATGTCATGTTTTAAGAGGTTTCATAAAGATTTACGACAGTCATCGTGTATACCAACCAGCAAACCAGGCGGACTAAAAATGAAACCGGACTGAAATGAAACATTCAATGGACTAAAAATGAAACCTGTTTGGTCACAAAATGTGTGGTACGTCTTTCTGTTTGTAACATTTTACCCGTATCACCGTACCGGGTGAAGGTATACAAAATATTTACTGTAAATTTAAATGCATTGGTCAAGTTTACTCCAAGAGACTCGATAAAGCTATCTAGCGCGTATAAATTATGGGCATTCGACTGTCCGAAAGAGTTACTACTTGTCGCAAAATAGCAGCCTTAAAGGTAACCAACAAAAAAGATGAATAGTCTTTTCTTAGCTAAAATGTTATTTCCATGTTTAGCACTTTTTAACAACAAATGTGAACACGTTAATTTTAACAGTGTTTATTTATTTCGATACCCCATAAATACCAAAGTAGCGATTTAATTTAGTACACTGTTAGAGTAAACCGATATATGACCATTAATGCGAGTATACGGTCACTTTTCATTCTACAGGGTGGCGCAATAGAACGTGCATATTGCATCATCTTTTTTTGCGGGGTAGAAAAGGCGCGGGCGAGGGGCGCCTACATCGTTGGCGTTTTGCGTGCGCGCATTTTACGAGAACTCTCGTTCATATATTGCTACTAGGCGACTATATTGTGCTGAATATGGACTACGGCGAATTAGTGAAGCTCCGAGTGCTAATTTAATTAAAATATGGGTAAAGCGTTTTGAAGAGACCGGTTCAACATTTAAACCACAAGCAAATGGTCGCCCAAGAACATCTAGGACCGATGACAATGTTGAGAGAGTTATGGAGTCAGTACGAGGAAATAAACAAATTTCGACTCGCAAGAGATCGTCTGTCTTACAATTATCGCGACAAAGTTTGCAACGAATTTTAACATTGGATCTTAAACTGCATCCATATAAGCTGCAATTAACACAGAAATTGAAAGAGCCTGACTTCATAGCAAGGCTCGCATTTGCTAATGAAATGCTTAGTCGATTTTCCAATTTTGACAATATCCTTTTCTTTGACGAGGCTCATTTCCTTATGAATGGGTTCGTAAACCGTCAAAATTGTCGTTACTGGAACAGTGAAAATCCCAAAATCAAACACCAGAAACCATTGCATAGTCCTAAAGTGACAGTATGGATAGCAATCTCTGGCAGAGGAATAATTGGTCCTTATTTCTTCGAAAATGCGCGGGGGGCAAAACGTAGTCCAGACTTGACGCCTCTTGCCTTTTTTTGTGGGGATACCTCAAACACAAAGTTTACAGTAATAATCCAAGAAACATCGTTCAGCTCAAGGAGAATATCCGTGATGAAATGGCAGCCATTACACCAGTATTACTGAAGAAAGTTTTCAATAATTTTCGTTTGCGGTTAGAGGAGTGCCGTCGTAGAGAGGGTCACCATTTAGATGATGTTATTTTTAAAAATTAAACTGCATTTATTTCTCTACAATGCCTTAGATTTATTTTAACCATACCTTTTGTATTTATTTTTTAATCTATTTTTTAAATATGCACGTTCTATTGCCCCACCCTGTATTATTCATGGTCCTCTTCGTCATGGATATATTACTGAAGTAAATTCAAGCGCGAAAAATGACCGCATAACTATAAATATTCATTTAAAAATGCCATATTCAAATTAGATTTTATCATTCGCCCATTATGGCTCATTTCATTGAGCAAATTGTACAACTTGATGTTAAACTAATTCGATGCCGTATCGGTTTTTTATTAATGCGACACGTTCAGAGGAAATTTATTTTAATTCAAAATCAATTAATGGTGTAAAATGAAATATGTTCTTCTTGTCGCCATATCAACGAAATGCTAAGTTTCAATGAAATAAAACGAGCGATTTTGTTTCGCGCTTAATTTTTTCTTACGCAGCCGTTCCACAACGTTGCCTTTCATGTGTTGGTTTTAGAGTTTTATTCCTTTCAGTTTGTTATTTCATTTTGTTTTCTCAGATTTCTTTAACAAATTTTTATGTGTTGTCATGTGTCAAATGGAAATGATAATTTACGACTTTGTAATTGTACTACAGTCTGAATAGAATCTCACACTAGTGCGGAGGGCAGGCTAGGCAGAACAGGCGGACTTTTTTGTGATGCCAGATTACCATTCGTATACAATTTAGATGACAATGCATTAATAGGTAGTTTTCCTACATTGGAATACAGCAATGCGTACTGGTATGTTGGCAACCCTGACATATTTAATCATTATTGAAAAGTTCTTTACAAAGTACTTTAATGCGAATTAAGGTAATTTTCGTCGATCTTTTTCATTCTGCGCGCTTACCCATAAAAAGCTTTAATCTGAAAAAACCATGAAAATTTTAAAAATTTAGAAAGACTACCATAAATTTAAAAGAAGACGCTCAAATACAGAATTAGCTTCATTTTTTGGGGGTTTCTAAGAAGGTTGGACAAAGTCGAGAGTTTCACAAGGCACCAGTAACATTTTTTTTTTTTTTTGCAAAATCGACAAATTAACAAAATCCATGATACCAAATACAACCCAAAAACGTTTTATAACTTTTGACATTCGTTGGAGATATCTGATAAGTGAGGATGGGATATTCAAGAAATGCATAAATATCGGAAATGGAAAAGAGCTACAATAGAAATATCTTTAGATGTCGAATATGAAGTGTTTAGACATAAAAACGTGTTGTTTTTTATTTAATGTTCAGGAAATTTTGTATTCCATCGCTGTCTTATTTCAGCGATTTTTTCGAAATTTTCTTGATGAAACATTGAGGTTATAATGCCTCCATCGGAGGCATAAAATTTCATTATTAGATGTTTGGCGACTAGATTGACTTATTTTTTTGTGGAATTTCGAGCAATGTTGGATAAAATGGGATTTTTCACCTCGTGCGACCTATTTTTCCAACATCATCTACGTCAAAAATCATCCATCCTTCAATGGATTTTTCCATTAAGTGAGATCTTCAACCCGTCATCAACAAATTTATAACAAAAAAATCTTAATCAGAACATCAGGAATAAAATATTATGTCCTGAAACTGCTCCAAATTTTTGTGGTATTTTATGTTTAGCGAATTTTTGTTTTAGCTCTATTCATGTTTTAGAGAAGTTTTGAGTTTTTTTATTTATTTATTTTTTTTGGACATTAACATTTAACATTAACAACATTTAGTGTAAGCCTTCGTTGATGGCACACAATTTCTCCATTAGACCAGTGGACGCAGTGTTCTAAGTTGATATTACTTTATTTTGGCGATTTCAGAATAATTCATGAAAAGCACCAACTTTTCTTAATTCTTAGAAATCACTAACAAAAAAATGAAGTCATTTGGTGACACAGTCACATAACGTCCCATAAAGTGTGCAAAGATAAATAAAAGTAAAGTTATGTAAAACGCTAGGATGAAATAACAGTAATACCTGCTAGAAATAAACCCACTTCTTGAAAAAGGGTAATCTTTCAAACCTTTTTTTTAATAATTTACCGCTTATTGGCTAACCAAAAGCAACATATACAGGGTGTCGTCTTGAAGGTATGCTACTTTGTTTTGCCGTCATTTGGTAAACATTAGTCTTGACAGATCATATTTGGCAGTCGTGAAGTAGAGACACAGCAAATTTATTATGGAAAAATATTCGATAAACCAACATTTTTATCAAAATCAATCATCGATTACTGTGACGATAAGAAAGTTATGTGCAATTTTTGGAAGAAACAACGTGCCAACAAGACGCATTATTTATCGCGTAGTGAATAATTTCGAAGAAAGAGGGTCTGTAGCTGATAGGGACAAGTAAGGACCACAACGTACTGCTAGATCAGCTGGAAACATTACTGCTGCTCAAGAAAGTGTTCAAAACAATCCATCAACCTCGATTCGACGCCGTGCTCAGGAGTTTGGTCTTCAACGAACAACTTTGGTCACAATTTTGCACAAGGATTTGCATTTGTTTCCATTTAAGATTCAGTTGACACAAGAGCTTCTTCCACAAGACCATTTACGCCGCCGTACATATGTCAATAAGATGTTACAGCTCGCCATTGACAACCCCGATTTTTATGAAAAAATCATTATGAGTGACGAGGCACATTTGGTTTGAATGGATAAATGCATAAACAGAATAGTCAGTTCTGGGCAATGGAAAGCCTTCAAATTATTCATCAGTCACCTTTGCAGCCATTAAAAGTGTCAGCCTGGTGTGCAATTTGGTCAGGAGGGATCATTGGAAACTGATCTCACTTTACTTCAAACCTTACTTCTTTGAAACTGAAAACGGCGCAATGGTAACTGTCAATGGGGAGCGATATCGTGATATAATTGAAAACTTTTTAACGGCACAACTGCATGCTTTGAGCTTGATTAACATGTGGTATCAACAAGACGGTGCGACATCGCATACAGCCAAGATTACAATAGAATTACTGCGAGATCTCTTTCCACAACAAGTTATTTTAAGAAATGGCGATGTTGATTGGCCTCCACGGTCGCCTGATTTGACTGCTCCGGACTTCTTTTTGTGGGGATATTTGAAAAGCGAGGTTTATGCAAACAAACCAGAAACGCTTGAGCAACTCCAACAAGATATTCGTGATGAAATTAATGAAATATGACGTGAAATGTGTGAGAATGTAATAAAAAATGTGCTGAAAAGGGCTCGCATTTGCGAGGCTAACAGAGCAGACATTTATCTGATATTGTATTCCATACATAATTGCCGACTTTAAATAAAACATTTATCAATAAAAGATCCATTCTCTTTCATTTAATCAAAAATTATAAATAAAGAAAGTAGTATACCTTCTCGACGGACACCCTGTATTACATAAGCACTGGCAAGAACTATCTCAGCTCATATTTGTTTTTAAGAAATTATCTTAATTATGCACGTGGTTTTTATAAAATGCTAAAAATAATCATTTCCATCATTTTCACCGCAGGCTAAGTCAATATATAAAATACGACAAGAATTTGCTTCTGCAACAACAATAATAACAACCTTTGCTCAATAAACCGCAGGTGAACAACAGACAGCAGATGTGCTGTACAAAAACTGAATGCAGCATTGAAATATTGAGTATTTGGAAAGTTTTTAAACGATCGCATCATTTATTCGTCAAGGCTTATATGGAGATATTGTATAAAGGGCCACTTATTTCATACATCTCTTAAGTTACCAGGGCAACTGTGGGCGTAGTTATAGAAAAACGCTAAAAAATACGAATTTTCATTGGAGTATTATATATAGTATACAGTAGAGAACATTTTTGGCGACTGCCAAATTTGCTATGATATAAATCAATACATCGTCTATGCCGCTATGGCTTGCAAGTATCACGGTTGGTACGAATTAGCCTAACTTTTGAAATGAAACCACTTTTTCGATCTTTTCTAATATTTCAAATATGGGTGAGGAGGGGGTGGGTGCTTGGTAGATGCGAGAGCAAACAGCTCCAATTCATATGTATCTAGAAGGGACTATTATAGTTGTGTGTGTAGTTATTGAATATTTTCCATAAATAAGATAAGCCAATATGTGTGGGAAGAAAATATTTCTGCCACCCTGACGTACCCGCATTGTTTATACCACTGTGGGCAACAATGTACAGTGGGCTGTACATAAGCTGCCACCACACCCTTGTACCCGATTTACATTCAGATCATGCTAATATAAGTCAAGGTTTTCAGACAACGAAAATATCACTCTCTAAATGCTGGCTCTGGCACAAAACTCGTGAGTGCTGAGCATTCGCATGATGTTCATAAAAGTTAATATTGTTCAATTGCCCAAAAATGCATCTGCTTCAATAATTGGCCGTTCGCATGTTGAGAAGAATGTTTTCAGTCAGATTCATTCATAAATCAGATAATTGCGAGTAATTAATTATAACAGCTTACCCATAAAAATAGTTATTAAATATGTCTGCTTTTTATACATTAATAATTGAGTTTACTCAAACCCACTCAGCCAGATTCTTCGCCAATCAAACATCGATTTACGATACGGTCTGTACTGACAGCTCCCCATTAATGATTGTATGTTCATGTAGATACCATAATGACAACGAATGGGTCTGTAGCTGGTTGCCAAACAAAATAAATGTTGGCAAATTGATTTTATGCGTCAATTAATGGCAACAAACACAGCGACCGCATAATGGTGCTTTTAGCCCCCCGTATTTGTGTTTCAATCAGTTAGGATAAATTGTAATTGTTTTTGTTTCAGGGATCGGCATTCACTAACGTTGGCATTCAATGGGTGCAACAAAAAAACAGTAAAAATATTTGAACGGTAAAAAAATTCAAATTATAAGGATCATACATGCGCTGTCTAACGATCAAATCTTTAACATCAACTGTGTAGTGATTCTACACAGCGTAGCTAACAACTATCGATGTTACACCACATAATGACAATTTACATGTTACAAAAATCGAAGTTAAATAATTTGTATACCATTAAATACTTGTTTTTAAATAAATATTTAATTTTTTTTAACTACTGTCCTGATGAGCGCTTTAAGTCTAAATAAATATTTACTACTACCCAAAATCGGAGAATCACGATAATAGCCACTTTTGAACAATTTTGTTTTTTAAAATATCAAAAATTTTTCTCTCTTTATGTTTCTAGCTGGAATTTTGACAACAATCCTGCATGGAAGTAACATATCGGCTAACAACCGGAGTCTCTTAAGTTCGTATCCCATACAACTCTTATCATGATTTTTTTATTTTTTTATGCTGTACGGGGTGGCGCATGAATCGTGCTACAGACACAATGTCAATGTCAATGGAGACCGTTATTTAAAGATGTTGAAAGGAGTTTTTTTTTTACCCAGAACTGCGTCGAAAATGTATCCGTTTCAACAGCATTTGGTTCCAGCACGATGGAGCAACTGCACCCATAGCCAGACCAGGCGGAGCTCCAACGGAAAATTCCAAACTAATTAATGCCAAGAAACTCAATTTTCTGCTGGCCCCAAAGATCATCTAACTTGATTGCACCAGACATTTTTTTTTTTTGTGATATATCAACTGAGAGGAGCAGAAAACGAAACCAAGGAATTTGACTGAATTGAAGCAGTCCATTAAAACAATAATTGAGGCAATCCCCACCTCAACCCTTCAGGAATAATTTTCTTCAATGAATAATTTTCTGATCAGGTATCGCATATGCTTCAATGATCATGGAGGTCATTTACGGTTTATCATCTTCAAAATCAATTAGTTATATAAATAGAAACTGAATTTTATATATAAAGGGTATCCCAACAAGAACGCAAGATTTAAATTTTAAACAAAACACAGATATTTAAAAAAAAATCGTGAAACTTTATTATATCGTAAAGTAGACAGAATGAGGTTATGTATAGAACAGCACATCAGGCAGATGGCCGCCGCGGCTTTGCTGGCACACACGCGATCTTTATGTGAAATTTTCAATGACCGTTTTGCATAAAGGCTGCGGTATTTTATTAATGCAGTGTCCAATTTCCTCTTTTAAGACTTGCCGACGACGGCCTTTACATTTACACTTCGCGTAAACCATCGACTTTAAAAAAACCCAAGGAAAAAAGGTGTTAAATCGCATGATCTAGGCGGCCAATTCTGGTCCCCAAAACGCGAAATAACACGACCGGGAAATGACTGATGCAGCAATTGAATTTTTTTTCTGGCTGTATGACATGTGGCGCCGTCTTATTGAAACCACATGCCCTCCACATTCATTTCTTCAATTTTAGGCACGAAAAAACTGATTATCATTACCATGTTTGACATGCCTCATTTTCATAAAAAAAGGTCCAATGATTCCTCCAGCCCAAAATTCACACCACATAGTGACACGTTGAGGATGCATTTGCTTCTCGTAAATCACTCGAAGATTTTCGTCACCCCAAATGCGACAATTCTGCCTATTGACGAAGCCATCAAGATGAAAATGGGCCTCGTCACTGAAGATGATTTTATCGGCAAAATCAGCATTTTCATGTTGTCTCTCCAATACCCAATTAACGAACTCCCTTCGCTGTCCATGGTCAGCTGGCTTCAGTTCCTGAGTCAATTGAACTTTGTATGCATGAAGATGCAAATCTTTCGTCAAAATTCGCTGCATAGTGGATTTGGAGACACCAATTTGCTGAAATCGGTGTCGAATTGAGGTGGATGGAGTTTGAGCGACATCATCACGTACAGCTCCGACATTTTCGGTCGATCGACTTGGTCGAAGGCGCGCTGTTGTCGCCACATCACTAACAGACCCAGTTTTGGCAAATTTATTAATTAATCTCTTTACTGGTGACTTTTTTTGGAACATTATTGTGACCCCAAATTGATCGCAATTTGCGAACTGTAGCCGCAAAACTTTCACCATTTTGGTAAAACAATTTCACAATGAGAATGCGTTGTTCATTCGTGTAGCGCTCCATTTTTACCAACCTCGTACCTTCTGCTAGCAAACAATAACAGTTGTTCAAATGTCAAATGTCAAACAATGAGGCCTCAAAAATTAAATTAAATTAAATTAAATTCGTCAAATTCAAATCTTGCGTTCTTGTTGGGACACCCTTTAGGAAAGGAATTCATGTATTTCATTTATTTACATTAAAAAAAAGAGTTATTTGAATTTCTTATTGTAGCAAAATTGGTGCGCCCCCTGTTTATGTAACTTACTCTGATTCAGCTCCCCATATTCTTCTATTCCTACGGGAAATATATGTTGGCTAACAGACCATTCTATTAACATGCAATCTTTGGTACTTTTTAAAAATGGACTTTACAAAAAAAAAAAAAAAAAAAAAAAAAAAATAAAAAATATTCCATTTAACAAAGTCATTTAACAGGCTCATTTAAAACGATTTTAAAATGTCCTTTTGTCACTAAGTTGACACAGCTGTCCTTTATATAGGGTGGCGCATAAGCAACGTTAGAATTTGATCAGTGAATACATTTTTTGTTTAAGTCTTGTTTTCGTCTCTTTACAGAATTAATCAAATAATACTTTGGAATTTTATAACGGAAAAGCTCAACACAGAACAAAGAACCAAAGTTGTTCAATTTTACTTTGAAAGTCAGCATTCGATTATTCAGATCATATCGAAATTTCTTTCATGTTCAAAATGCTCCTAGCGCTCCAACAATTTACCGATTGGTTCAGCGTTTTGGGCAACAAGGGGCTGTCTGTGATCTTCCGCCTGCTGGAAAACCTCCTGCAGTTCGAAATGAAGTGACCATTGCTCGAGTGCAAGCAAGTATTGAGGAAAGCCCTGAAACTTCCACTAGGCGACGTTCTCAGCAGTTAGAGCTGTCTAGGCGGTCTTTGCAAAGCATTTTACATATGTTACATCTTTTCCCATATAAGATGCAATTGGTTTACGAGTTAAAACCAAATGATGCACAAGAACGCATTCAATATAGTCGTTACTTATGCGTCACCCTTTACTAATGCAAAGTTTCAGCGCGATCTGTCAATTAGTTTGTTTTTAGCGTTCGGTTTTGTCGGTCTATCTTAAGTGCGTTTTGCGATTTCTTTAATGGATAATACAATCAAACAAAGAATTTGTCTTAGATTTTACATTGCATTTAGTACGAGTATTTCATATACTGTAACTTTAAAAATGTTGTAGAAGGCTTACGCTTATCAAAAATACTTGCCTCTCAGAGGTAGAGTGCATTCAAAGGCGATTAAGATGTGGCGGAAGATTTGTTTTCTCTGGTCGGCATTCAAATTCTACAATTTTGCATGATCGTTTAAGTATGAAATGCATTACCACTCGCCTAGTTCCGAAACACCTGCATTTTCCTCAAAAACTTAATCGCATAAAGGTAGCTGAAAGCATGCTAGAACGAATCAATTCCGACCCCACATTCATAGAACGTATTATAACCGGTGATAAGACATGGATTTACGGATTTGATATGCAAACCAATCAGCAAGCTTTGCGATGATGCCTTCCAACCGAGTCGAAACTGAAAAAAATCATGACAAAGTTAATCAAAAGTCAAGGTAATATTGACTGTTTTCTTTGATTGTAGCGGTGTTATGCATTTTAGTGATATTTATATGGATTTCTTGCTGGAAGGTTAGATGATAAATAAAGAATATTAACATTAAGTCAGAGACAGCAAATTCATTGAAAAAGAATAGATTTGTTGAAATAAAACTGATGGATTGTAAAAAACCATAGCGCACTATCTCATGAGGAACAAATGGGAGAATTTTTATCCAAAATATCAATAAATATCATCAAATAAACACCACAATTACCTAATAAGGCTTGCTCAAACTCAAATTATCACTCAGAATCCACGCCGAAATTAGTTTTTTTTTTCCCCCAGAAAATGTGATTGAAAAATATTGTGATGATCGAATTGTTCGTTAGCATAAATGTATTATTTTGAAACAGACCTATATACATTAAAGGCGATACAATAATTTTCAATGAATAATAAACATAAATATATAAATAAATATAATAAATATTCAATCAATAATAAACAACAAATTGCAAACATTTGTATTTTTGTGACCAATTTCCGATACTGTTAAAAAAAACATTTTATTTGCTTCTTTAGAAGCGCTTTATTTGCAGCGAATATGGCTCAGTAAGGTAATGGGTTTGAAATTGGAAAAATTTGGTGGTGTAATTGTAAACTGTAATACCGTACACCATTTATTTGGCGTTGTAATCTACGAATTTTCTTTTATTTTTTTTTTATAAATACTGAGATTATAGCATATAGTTAAAGTTGGTTTTCTTGAAAATAGATACGATTTAAGTTTATTGCTTACTATTTCTTTCATACCCAAATATCAATATTAAATATTTTTGTGACAATTGTTCAAAAGCTTACACAGTTAACAACAACCGTTCACATTACATCATGTATTTATGTATCATTTATTGAGGATTTACAAAATATTTACTTCATGGGCCAAGTCATTAACCAGCTGAGCGTTTTCGAAAACATCGTGTTTTCTTGAAAGTTGCATTTTTAATAATCTTTTCAGATCTCTTAAATTTCACCTATTTGTTCTTTTCTCAGTCGGCTCTATAGATGGAATAATAAGAATTCTACAATAACTTTTCCTCCCTTCTAAAACTTCCGTTTGAAGATTTTGTTATCCGTTTTTATATCCTCAGCAGAAGGAATAATCTTATATATCTTTTGATATTGTCAATAAAAAAGTGAAAATGGGTTTAACGTAACAATTATGTATTAATCAATTTTTTATACTTTTTAAGTCGATTGAGCTACGTCCATCTATCTGGCTACCGGTAGATATGATAACTGTCGCAAAAATTTATTGAACTTCATAAACATTGCGATAGCATACTATTTACCACATCATAACTGGGGATTACAAATGGACTGCCTCGACCTAGCGTGTGAGCAACCTTCCATGCAAATGAGGACTGGTTTTTTCAAAATTCAATCGTGCCTTCAATATGCCAACTTCTTGTCTAATATATGTCCTTATAATGCTTGGCAAAATTTGAATAAATTCGGCCTATAAGTAATATACCTTCTTGTGCCTTCCATTTAAATGATAGAATTAGCCCTTAGTTTAATAATTTTTAATTTTTTTTATTATAATCTCATTAAGCTTTTGGTGAACTTGGATGTGAGAATGAATGTAATGACACTCCATAACTGTTATCAATGGATGGCATTGCAAAATCCAATTGGTCTCCTGTAATTTATAATCGGTAGGCTGTGGAAATCTATATTTTTGACCATTGCATTGTTTCGTTATATGACATTTGGAAAAATAGATCAAATAACCACACTGCTTTTGCTACCTTCCACGCAAGTTGTCCAATTTAAAACTTTATATTCATATCTTCATACCTTTCCAGTGTAATTTAGTAAACTCTGTTTTGCAAAATTCCTTCTGATTAAGATATAAATATATCGGGTTATCCAATTTTCGGTTTCCAAAGTAAAGTTGAATAAAACACACATAAATGCTATAATTTCCATGAAACTTTTTTTCATTACAATGCTTGGACCTTGATATTACGAGTATGTACGAACTACAATGTTAATTAAAAGACCGGCTCTGGATTGGTTGCAGCATGAGATTCTTATGAGGTAGTTTTCGAACAATTTTTCGCACATTTCGGGCGGTATCTCTGTGATAACTTGACGAATGTTGGTTTTCAAATGCTCCAACATTTAGGGATTATCCGCGCAAAACACGGTCTTTGGCATAGCCCTATGAAAAAAAGTCTAACGGCGTCAAATCGCATGATCTTGGTAGCCAATTGACGTCGCCAAAACGTGAAATTACGCTTTCTGGAAACCTCTCATGCAATAAAGACAAAATCAGACGTATTGTAGGGCTCACTGCATCATCTTGCTGGAACCGCATATCGGTTTATTCATAATCTACAATTGCAGGCCAAAAAGAGTCGGTTATCATAGCGCTCTGAATTGACGGTAACGGTTCATTTTCCAGCATCATTTTCGAAGAAAAAAAAACGGTGCAATGACATTTCCGGACTATAATGCGCTCTAAAGAGTAACTTTTTCCGGATGCAATGGCTTTTTCACAATTACTTCTGGGTTCTCCGTGCTCCCTATGCACCAACTTTGCTTGTTGACGTAACCAAAAGAAATGAACTTCATTTTCTCCAAAAAATCAGAGTTGTAAGCCGGTTGCTGTAGCACCCAATCGGCACATCTACTGCATTGTGAATGAACAGCTAGCTTTAATTGTTGCTTGAGTTGAACTATATATGGATGGAGGTGCAAATCCAAATGCAAAATACGATATAATGAAATATGCCGTAAAATCGCCGTGAATACAAATTCGGGATGTCCTCCACTCTTGCACTAACAGAAGCGATATTTCCGGCAGTGTGTACATTGCGATGATGCTCAGACCTGATGTTACAGATGTTGTGTAACTCTTCCAGCCTCTTCAAATCTTGGGAATTGCCTGCACAGTAGGCCGATTACGACGACCATAATCTCCCCATAATGCACGAAAAGTGCCCACGTTTGCATTTGTTTTAAAGTAGGCTTTAACTATTTTTACGCATTTTTCCTTAAGCAATGCTTATTTGTAAATGGCAAACCTTTCACTGAATAAATAACACTTCAGATGACAGGTAGTTAACAACTAACGGCCTTGCCAGACCGGCGGTTTCGAACCGCGAAATGAAAAACACGTTATTTACACAAAAAGCGCTGTTTGGAAGCAGCGTAGCATCAAAACAATCATGGTCGTTTTCAAAAGCTTTTAGCCCACGGAAGACTTAATTCAGGAACCAAATATTTTGTAAATCATCATTAAGCAATGCAAATTTTATTTTTGAGTTTTAACTGCAAACAATTATTTTTAGTACAGTCAATAATTCTGAATCATTGTGTGAATATTCAATGCTTTTCTCTGACACAGATGTTTAATTTGTTGCTAATAAATATTTACGGACCTCCAAGAATAGATGGAAAACAAAAACAAGTGCATTGTCCGCGAAGCGATATAAAAGTATATATGAAATAAACACTATGGCCAAAACGGCTGAATATATCGGAATCGGAATTAACGATTAAATGGAGGAATCATTGGACCTTTTTTTTATAAAAATGAGACATGTCAAGTGCAAACAGTCAATGGTGTTCAGTATTGTGAAATGATAACCAGTTTTTTCGTGCCTAGAATTGAAGAAATGAATGTGAAGGGCATGTGGTTTCAACAAGACGGCGCCACATGTCATACAGCCAGAGATACAATATCTGTGTTTAATTTAAAATGTAAATCTTGCGTTCTTGTTGGGACACCCTTTAGAAATTCATTTAATTTGATGCTCTCAATGACATGGACACCGAACGCGATGGAATTGTAGGATGTATTATGTGGCTAATATGCTGATTAAAGCCAATGGGCGTTGAAGAATTCTAAATCGTGGTTTGAAAGGAAAACAAATAATTAGTCAGGGCATGAACTTCGTAACAGTATTGATGTTTGTTTGTTAAAGTTCTAATGTACAGTTTTTGATTCACTGAACTTTCTTCATTGCAGCAACGAACAATGAGAATGGAGGTCGTTGATTAGTATTCTGAAAGAAGAGCAATCAACGAAATATTGGACATTTTCGGATGATATATATTTAGAATATTCATAATCTGGTTACAAGTAGATAAGTGTGCATATGGTGATGTACCAACATCATCGATTCGGTGATATAGGGATCTAAAGGTGGACCTGTCATGGAATCTGAAAAAAAAATCATTTTAATGGGTAATTACTGAGGTGATTGCTACGGCAACCAAATGCTTAAAAACAGTTTCAGTTTAGAAATTTCTACCTGAGATTACATCTAACTTGGGGTATATTGCTCTGTACACTACTAAGAAAATATGAATTTGAATTCATTAATTAGATGTTGTTTGGAAGCAAAAGAAAAAAAGAGACAAAAATGACAATGAGGCTGGGCTTAAATTAATTTTGTCGATTTCAACCCTTATGGAAGCATTAGTAGCTAAAACAGTTTTTGAAACTGTGGTATGAGTATCAATATAGTTCAATAGTTTTAATAACGGCTAACATTTGTAGACCTATATAATTTATATTTATGCGAAACTGGTAGGTGCAAACTTTTCATTATCCGAGAATTTAAATAATTTCTAGGTACGCACAAATACACATATGAGGGGTGTTCAAAAATAAAGTGAATTTTCAAATTTCGGGGGCTACATACATTCGACTTTTGATTATTATTTTATGTCTTTTATGTTGGTACACTCGTCTCGGCGATTTTCTGCTATCGAAGAAAATGGATCAAAGAAGATGCATCAAATTTTGTATAAAAAATGGAATTAAAAACTCTTAAAATGTTGACAGTGGGATACGGTGAGAGTATTCCGAGTCAAAAAAATGTTTACAAGTGTTACAAGCTTTTCACAGAAGGTCGAGAAAATGTGAATAACGACGTTCGCTCTGGACGCTTCAGCACATCGGCAACCGATGAAAATGTTGAGAAAGTGAAGAAAATTGTTATGGAGAATCTTTGAATCACAATTAGCGAAATTGCTGAGGATGTCGGCATATCATTCGGCTCATGTCATGCAATATTTTCGGAAATTTTGGGCACGCGAAGTTCGTTTCAAAATTGCTGAATTTTGACCAAAAAAAAAAAAAAACGTCGCATGAGCATCGCTCGGGAATTGTTGAATGACGTCAACGATGATCCAGATTTACTTAAAAAGGTCATAACTGGTAACGAATCATGGGTATATGGTTATGACATCGAAACTAAAGTCCAATCGTCCCAATGGAAGAGTCCAGGAGAAAAAGCCAAGACCAAAAAAAGCACGCCAAGTTCCATTAAATGTCAAGGTTTTGCTCACTGTTTTCTTCGATTACCATAGCATAGTGCATCAGGAGTTCTTACCACAAGGTCGTAGGGTAAACAAGGAGTATTACCTTAAAGATATACGGTGTTTGCGTGAAGCAATACGAAAAAAAACACCCGGAATTGTGGAAAAAAATCATGGTTTTTGCATCATGATAATGCGCCTGCTCACTCATCTTTGCTTGTGGGAGATTATTTGGTGAAAAACAACACCGTTGTCATGCCTCAGCCACCGTATTCTATAGATTTCGCCCCCTGCGACTTTTTCCTGTTCCCAAGACTGAAGAGATTGATTGAGACCCATGAAAGGACGGCGTTTTGCGACGATTGAGGAGATAACAACCGAATCGCTGAGAGAGCTCAAGGACATATCAAAAAGTACATATCTGAACTGCTTCGGGGATTAGGGAAAACGCTGGCACAAGTGTATTATATCTAAGGGGGACTACTTTGAAGGAGATAAACTAGAAATTGATCAATAAATAAATATTTAAAAAAAAATTCACTTTTTTTTTTTGAACACACCTCGTGTATTGGTTAAATGGGTCATTTATAGGGAAGATACCAAGAGAGATGTGAGACGTTATATAGAAAAACAATCCAATGTAGCGGATAAAAATCTAGATTAATATAGCCTAAAAATTAGAAATTACAAAGGATTGATTGGATTTCGAAAAATTGGCAAATTTTATATGGAAGCTACCAGAACGTACGTAATGATTTGCTCAATATCCACAATGAGACACTAAACTAAACTAAACTAAACTAAACACGGCCAAAATTATCCGACCTGACGTGTAGATTGTGCCAGTAGTTCGAAAAAAAATTATTTTGGTGAAAAGTGGCAACCTTATGAGACATATGACTTAAGTTTTAATGCGCCACATTGTTTTGTATTTTTATGTGGGCCATCAAAAGTAAACGATTTTAGTGAATTTGTAAATTTGGAAAAAATTGACCAATTTTATGTAATTCAATATTTCCATTTAAAAGGTCTCAGTCCAATCAGTATTAAAGCCGAGCTAGATTCTACTCTGTGGAGTCTGCACTTTCGTTTATGACTGCAAAATCTTGAATAGCAGACTTTAAACGAGGCCGTACGAGCTGCCAAAACGAACACCGCAGTGATCAACCAATTGAGCTGTCCGTGCCAGACGCGGTTAAGAAAATCCACAAATGGTATTAGACGACGTTCGGTTGAATGTGCGTAAAAGGTGCTAATATAAGGCATTTCAAAAAGATTTACCGAAGATTTGAAGAAGAGAAAGCTGTGCACAAGATCGGTGCCGCGCTTGATTTTACTGGAGCAAAAGCAACGCCATAAAGGTGTTTTAGTAGAGTGTTAGCGATTTTTCACTGCAATAAAGCCGAATTTTTAAATCGATTTATAACCGCGGATGAGTTGTGGGTCCACCTCTTCACACCTGAAGCAAAGAAACAGCCAAAGCATTGGACTGGAATGAGACAATCGTGTCCAAATGGTTCCATTTGCAGGCAAGGTCATGAAGTCTGTTTTTTGCGATGCGCATGGGATTATTTTTGTTGACTATCTTCAGAATAAAACAACCATCAACTAAGTATATTATGCCAATTTATTGTAGCTTTTTTGCGTTGAAATTATGGAAATTACGAAATATTGCGATGTACAAAGTTAATGAAATAAAGTTCATACTGCTCCATCAAGCACCTTATTCACCAGATTTAGCTCCTTCGGACTATTTTCTATTTCCAAACTTGAAAAAAACGGCTTGGTGGCAAAAGATTTACGAGCAATGAAGAGATGTAATCTACGATTGATGGCCATTTTACGGAGTTTGACAGTTCTTACTATAAACAGGGTATAGAATGTAATGAATATCGATGGAAAAAGTGTATCGAGCTAAAAGGAAATTATGTTAAAAAATAGAAAAAAAAATTAAAAAAAAAATAAATAAATCCCCACTTTGTTTTGTTTTCTTCGTAAGGTTATCTAGTTTTGGTTGTATACCAAAATCTGAATATTTACCAAATTTAAATAAACTAATTTCAACTATATAAAAGATATGAATCTAAGAATATATGAATTAAAGAGGTCATTTGTGCGAAAGGTACAAAAAGTATAGTTAATCGGTCGATTTTTTAAAATTTTGCCAAACATTTTGGAACAATAGAATCGATAATAATTTACCGTAGCAATTAAATTTTCATCTAGGTCTAAACCAATATCAAACAATGTATCTCTAAATCTAAATGGTAGAAATATAACATTTGTAAAAGAATGTAAGTTTCTCGGAGTAACATTTGATGAAAAGCTTAGCTTCAGTTCGCACATAAAAAATATAAAGGCAAAATCAAACTCAAAGCTTAATATAATTAAAATGCTTAGATGTTCACAATATAGTTCAGACCCCAAACTCTTCTAAAAATTCTTTGTTCTATTGTCCTTCCCACTATAGACTACGCCTCTATAATTTATTCTTCAGCCCATGATTCGAAACTGAAAACGTTAGATCCAATTTTAAATACAGGAATTCGACTCTCAATTGGTGCTTTTAAGACTAGTCCAGCTAAAATTTCACAAATAGTATCTTCATGTCCTTCCCTTCAACTGAGAAGACAAAAATATTTATTAAATTATATACTGAAAGTTTATTCTTTACAACATCATCCATTATATGAAAAAATCACAAACAGCGATAAAATATCTAGCCTTAAATCGAGAAACCCTAAGTTTTTACCAGTTTATGCAAAAGGTGTTATTGAGTTTGAAAAAATGTTATCTAAATATCCTATAAACGTTGACAACATTGAAAATAGAATATACCCATAAACGTAGATTTTTCCATCGCCTATTCGTCAAAGAGAAATATGAACGCTACAGAAGTAAAGCAGAATTTTTTGGAAGCCATAAACACTAAATACTCAAATCATAAACTTTTCTTTACAGACGGATCTGTTAATAATGCAAAGGTTGGCCTCGGAATTTTCAGTACTGATCTTGAAATGTGTAAACGCATCAATGATTACTCATCCATCTACACTGCTGAGCTACTTGCTATCAAAACCTGTCTTCAATATATATTTAATTCTGACATAGATCAAAATTCATTAATTATATGTGACAGTAAAAGTGCATTAATAGGCATAACAAATCCATTCACCAATAATATGATTATACAACAAATAAGAGAGATAATCAATAATTCTTCAAACAAAACAGAATTTCTATGGGTCCCAAGCCATTTAGATATACATGGAAATGAAAGGGCAGACCAGTTAGCTAAAAATTCTTTAACAGAAGTTGTAGCTAGAGAATTCAAATATCAATTTTCGGACTAAAAACGGAAAATCTCAGAATATATTTTTGATCTCTGGGAAGTTTCTTGGAATAGTAATAATGACTCCAAACTATATGCAATCCGAAGAAATATAATACACAAATTCAAAAGCCCCAGAATATCCAACACTGATTTTATTAAATATACGAGACTTAAAATTGAGCATTATAATTTTTCACATAAATATATTATTGAGAAAAGTCAGCTTCCATTGTGCACCTGTGGTGAAATTATGAGCGTTATGTTTCAAGATAAACAACATTCAAGTCCTCTCAAGCGATGTAAATTTTGAAAATGTTAAACAATTTCTAAACGAAATTAATTTATTTAAACTGATTTAAACCTTGGTTTCAAAAACTGTAAAAATAACAATAATATAATTTTTTTTCTTCAACTTTAAGTTAGCTTTATATAAATAAATAAATAAATAATTTTTTTTAATAATTCTACTTATATTCTATGGTCCATATAACCTTATTGTGTTGGGACCTTAATATCTGAAATAAATAAATAATTTACGGTCTTGCTTATAATATTTTAAAATAGGTTTACCGCGGGTTTAATGAGGTTTTATCCAAAAATTTGTATTCACAAACCAAAATTACCTCTATTAAACGTTCTATAAGATTGCAAATCTTATGAATGTTTTGTTCTACTAAAAAGGCCGAACATTTACAAAAACTATTGGAAATTTCTTTTGTGTTATTTTCGCCCTATTAAGTTATTAGAATTTTACTCTTATTCTAACAAAATATGCATCTATTTATCCTATCATTGAATTTATCAACTTTGTTATTGTCAACATTATTAATAAAATTCATCAAAATAATTATCAACTGTATTATTGTCAACATTGTTAATAAAATTCATTAAAATAATTAACTGTTTAGATTATCTGTTTACACAACCAAGCAGCAGCTTTTCGTTATTCTATGTTTATATCCCTTTGCCGGAGAATTTAAGACAATTTATTTGAAATTATAATTTTTTGGTACATATTTTGAAAAATTATGAATTATTGAAATTTGCCAACTGGTTTTATAAAGAGTTAAATAACGTGTTTTATTATTCCTTATATCAGTTCTTATTTTTTTTTTGTCTGTACATTACAGTCACTGCATTAAAATACACGTGAACAATGTTGGGAAGGATAAAAACTCAACATATGTTTTTTTTTTGCAAATAGTTCAAATACGCTTTGTGAATACGTTTCTTTTGAAACGTTCAATAAGCGCTAAAACCCTCGACACCAAATTAGTCTTTTAAACCTATTTTTGTGTTTTTTTTTATGAATGAGGACCTTAAGCTGCTGCAAGTAACATATGAAGAGTCACAGGAAAGTAATTTAATTCCGAAAAATCGGCCAATTTATTTAGGGCGTACCAGAATGCGTGGGTTGATGTAGCCCATTTACAATCTCTGGCTAAGATCTAACATAATATTAGACTGCGCTATATTTTTAAGTGTTCAATAAAGATTTATAGCTCTCACCGTGTCTATCAATCGGTCAGCTAGGTTGGCGGACATCACCCAATCGACTCAAAAAGTCATGACACGCATTTGGTCAGAAGATATTTGGTACTTTAAACTCTTCCTTCTGGTTGTTACTTTTTTGACCGTATCAAATGATATGCACCTTCATTCATTCCTCCGGGTGAGGGTATAAATACGATTTTTACTAGAATAATGAGATGAGCTGCAGTTCGCCAAAAATAAATCGTTAAAAAAATAATATGTTATAAGAGTTCCTTTGTACATCGTTATCCATTTTTCGTGTTAGAAGTAAAGTTAAATAAAACACATATAAAGCTATGATTTCGATGAAACTTTTATTTCATTATAACGCTTGGGCGTTGCCATTATGTACGAAATACAATGTCATTTAAATTACCGCCTTTGGATTGGTTGCAGCAGTGGATCCTTTGGAAGTAGTTTTCGGAGTAGTTTTTCACACATTTCGGATGGTATCTTGACGATAATTTGACGAATGTTGGTTTTCAAAAGGTCGGGAATTAATCGCTTAAACACGGTTTTAGGCGTAGCCCCACAAAGAAAAGTGTAACACCGTCAAATCGCCAAATCAAATCTTGGTGGCCAATTGACGCCGCCAAAAGGTGAAATTACACTTTCAATAAACTTCTCATGCAATAAAGCCAAAATCGGTAGTGTTGTGTAGGTCGTGGCACCGTCTTGTTAAAATCACATAGCGCCTAGTTCATAATCTTTAATTGGAGTGCAAAAAAAAAAAATCGGCTATATTACGTTCATAGCGCTTTGAATTGACGGCAACGGTTGCCCGGATTATCCGCTACACTTTCACTAACAGAAGCGATATTTTCGGCAGTGCATACGTTGTGATGATGTACAGGGCTGACCACATCTGTAACGCTTTCGGTCTCTTCAGATTTCTTTATAATCTTGCCAATTCCTTGCACAGTAGGTCGATTATGACGACAATGAACGACACATAATGCATGAAGAGTGCCCACGTTTGAATCACCACTTTTGTAATACGTTTTAACTATTTTTACGCGTTCCTCGGTTAATAAAAGATCCATATTCATAAATGGCAAACCTTTTACAAAATAAATAACACTTCAGTTGACTGGTATTTACGAATCGACAGCCTTGCCATACCGGCGATTTTGAAACCACTAAGTGAGTAACCCTACAATATCTCACAAACTACAGCTTATTTTGGGCAACGGTAAGCCTCCTCCTCAGTATAAATTGGAAATTCTGCGGTGCCAAACCAAGTGTTTATTTTTGTTGTTCGTCAATTACAAAACCATTCCTTTATTATTTTTGACTAGTGGACCCGGCAAACTTCGTTCTGCCTTCAAAGGTGGCAAATTAATGATTTACAATTTTCAGGATAGATGGTTCTGTATTTAAATTTTTGTTAGAAAAGTTTGGTTATTTAAATGAATGCCTTTAATACTTTTTTTGTAAAGTTTTTAAAAATTATTTAATTTAAGTCAATTTAATTGAGATTTAAAATTACTGCAACGCTTTCACATGTACAACGTTCTTTGCTTGTCTGTCGGGAAACATAGAAAAATGAGAAGTGAAATAAAGTCAGTATTTGAAAAACTTCTTAAATTTTCCTATAACAGGATCAGAAATAATGGTTTTTCAATTTTTGATTTCTTCGGGTGGTACCACGCCTATTTGTCCAATCCAATCCATATTTGCAGCAGAACTTACAATATGTAAACCAAACTTATATACCAAATTTTGTTCAAATACCATTAGCAGGAGCAGAAATAATGGATTTTTAATTTGTGGTTTGTATGGGAGGTACCACGCCCCATTGTCCAATCCCGCCCATATTTGCAGCAGCACTTAAGATATGTACACCAAACCGATGTACCAAATTTTGTGCAAATACCGTAAACAGGAGCAGAAATATTGGATATTTAATTCATGGTTTGTAGCAGCACTGGAAACACTTACTACAAACATTTAAAAAAAGAATTAGCGAAATCGGTGTAGACGTTTTACAATTTCAGATAAATCGAAAAAAGTGGGCGTGGTAAATTTTTCTTTCCATAAAAACCTAAGTTGGAC
Organism: Philornis downsi; assembly: GCA_019455685.1. Lineage (NCBI taxonomy): Eukaryota > Metazoa > Arthropoda > Insecta > Diptera > Muscidae > Philornis > Philornis downsi. The sequence goes on from JAHXMU010000059.1 coordinate 1,026,114, forward strand.
TACGACGAACATTTAAAAAAAAAATTATTCAATTCGGTCCAGCCGTTCTCAACTGATGTCCTTACCAACGAACGGCATTTGATTTTTATTTATATGTGTAGATTTGACTAAATTTTAGTTAGTTCAAACAAATATTTGTTTCACTGAATGAAATTATTTGTTTGCCTTTGTATTGTTTTCCTGCAGCAGGAGCCGACCATAAAATGGATACACAAAACAAACCAGAAAATGAACTGGAATATAAAAATATACCAGATAAACAAATAAACAGATACACATTTATTGCTACGTAGATGCTCCGGCTTCCCGAGCCCCCACATGTGCGTCACATAAAAGCGGAATAACAAAGCCAAAGCCCTAAGAAGCGAGAGAGAATAAATTCAAACGAAACAGAGCAATAAGCGTGCACCGAAATACGCTGGTTCGCAGTATATCGCACGAATGGATACAGTGGATAGTCGCATGACCGGTAGGATGAATGGCTGGTTGGTTGGTCCAACAGCTCTCGCACCACCGAGTCACAGTCGACATTCCATCCATGGCCGCGTCAGGCGTCTGATAAATAAGAAAAAATGGTGTCTACACCAACCTCTATACAAAACACCAATACATGTGAGAGAGTGTGAGTAACAGCGAATGCCAGAAATTGCAAATGTGTGAGTGAGTGAGTGAGCGTGCATTTGTGTGCGTGCGAGCGCTGTGTATTTGCTTCCAACCTCAATGAGTTTTTACAACAAATTTTTATGGCATTTGGTCGTAAACTTCTTGTTGGCATAGAGTGCGACGGTGCGCTACTCCGTGTGAAATTTAACATAACCAAATAGAAGAAAAATAAACGCCAATATAACAATAATAATAGTAATACAGTAATAATAACCACAACAACAAACAGTTATAACTACCGTAGTTGTAAAACTAAATACGCTAAATACAACAACGAACATTCATCCTCTCCCGACCAGACATCCAAATAATCTGAAGTGAATCCCCCATCAGTCAGTCAGTCAGTCAGTACTAAAATTGTAATTGATGAAATAAAATCGCAATTTAATTGGAAAAACGAAATTACTGACTGCATCAACGTTTTGTTATAACAAAGAAAGTGATTTGTAATTTGTGAATTAGTTTGGAAATTAATGAACATTTAAATGGATTTCACGAAAGAGCAAATTAAAAAAAACAAAAATATTTTTGAATATGTAATATAAATAAAACTAAAATAATTTAAATGTGAAAATTGGAAAGAAATGTCTACAAATTAAATGTGTTTAATACGTTATCGAAATATTTTACATTTGTTACATAAAAACTGTTATGTGTTATGTGATAAAGTAGCAAACAAACTATTTGTTTCCAGTAAATATTTCCATAAAATATTTCAAGTGCAATAAATCTTGTGTGAACAATTGTTGTGTCAATATTTTGAGATTTTTGGATTTTGTTATTGACATTGTGCTACTCTCAAAAACATAAACTGCGCCGCATAAATGCATGCATCTGCATCTGCAGAGTTAAGAAAATTTTAAAGTATGTAAGTTTCATACAATTTTTTTCTACAAATTCATAAACTGTTTCTAATTTGTGTCCATTTAATATTTGTCATAGCAAACATAAAGGTGCCGCAATTTTATCGGTGAATTTCATGACAAAGTGATTTAAACAATGTTGATATATGCCTGCAATAATGCATATTTTCAAACAATCTAAAAATTGTGTGTTTTCTCTTATTAGGATATTATATTTTATCCAAAAATATCCATTCAAGTTTTAGAGTTTAAATAATATGAACAATGTGATACTTTATATGTACATAACAGCCTCAACGATATATTTTCACAGGGCTTTTATATTGAAATTCTAATAGATGACATAAAATTATTATGGGTAAGACCCCCACCATTTTCGCATGATCCTTATAATCAAGGCGGATAGCCGAATCAATAATACTGACAAAAAAGTACAATTCTAAATGGCTTTTGAGACAAGCAAGGGCACCTCTCACATTCAACGAGTTCCCAATTTATTCATACATTTGTTCTCATACGGAAAATTATACCACTGGATTCAAAAATTATGCTCATATGCCAGTTTCGAAAAACTACTACCACGTACTTTTTTCAAAAACAGTTTTTTTTCTAAGTTGGTAGAACTGCATGTTTCTCATCTTAAATGTCCATTAGTGTTTGAGTTAGGGTTAATTTTGTATGACGCAAATAGCGATTTTTCCAATGTTTTATTTTATCGAGTACAAAAGTAGCACTTAACGCCATTTGCGAAATAAAAATCTCTTACAGAAACGTTTAGGATCTTACAAAATGCCTTCGGTGCACAGACTTCTATGGAAAGAAGTACTTATCGCTGTCATCAGTCTATCGTTCTATCGGTAGTCATGTTTAACAAATCCAAGATTTGATGCTCGAAAACCATCGATTCACAATTAAGAAGCTTGCTGATGATACGGGCATTTCAAATGGTTCATACTTAGTATTTAAAAAAATATAATGTGTTGTAAAAACACGCATTACTTTTGCGTGACATGGACATCTTTATTTAGCATAGTTAGAATAATTCGACTTAGAACCCTTAGTCACCCGCACCGCACATGAACTACAAACGGTGGCTGATACGCTGATGGCATGGCTTGAGGAGCTCTATATCGGCTGTATCGACGTAATATATATCCCTGCTGTGTGAAGGGAGGCCAAGATGGTATTTATTCCCAAAGCCGCGAAAACCTGCCATACGGGACCAAAAGATTTCAGAATTATCAGTTTGTCATCGTTTCTCCTCAAAAGACTGGAGTGACTTATTGACAGCTACCTTAGGACGAACATAGACCGGAAGCTGCTGTCGGATAGACAATATGCTTACTGCAAGGGTAAGTCCACTGAGACAGCCCTGTACGACTTGGTCGCCGTCAAGAAGTGTATTTTGGTAGCCCTTCTAGATATAGAAGGGGCGTTTAATAACGTTTCTTCTGATACGATCGCAACTCTATCAAACCTGGGAGTAGGCGTCGACATTAGGAGGCTAGTGTACAATCTTCTTGCGAAGAGACGTATCAGGGCTAAATTAGGGTCGTCGGACTTGAATAGATTTGTCAGGTGGTGGTGTTCTATCCCCTACTGTAAAACCTCGCTCTGAACAGTTGTCGCATACGCAGGCGATGTGGCAATATCAGTGAGGGGAAAGTTTTGGGGAACACTCAGAGACATCCTTCAAAGAGCCCTTTTCACTGTAACGAAGTTGGTGGGGGAAAAGATCTCGGAGTAATTCCAAACAAAACCGAAGTGGTTCTGTTCACCAGGAAGTACAAGATTCCATCTGTAGATCCTATCTCCCTGGAAGGTACTGAAATTCATTTCGCAGACTGTGCAATATGCCATGGTGTATTATTGGAAAATAAGCTAAATTTTAAACTCAACATTCTGGACAGGGCAAAAAAAGGCCACAGTGGCGCTATATGCGTGCAAAAGGGCAGTAGGGGTTTCCTTATGCCACACATTGTTCACTGGTTGTATACAGCAGTAGTAAGGCCACATGGACGTACCAGGGAACTGCAGAACGGACGAGCTAGACACTCCAGCCGAGTTGGAGTCCATGGGCATGCTTCTAGCCACTGGCAAGCTCCTACTGCGAGATAGAGCATATTTAGCAGCAAATGTTAGGTGGCAAAAAAAAAAATAAGGATGTCTGGTTGGGCAGGAACGGGTTCACTTCTGACATATATTTACCTCAAGAGATTTATAAAAGTATAAAAAATATCGGGGATTAGCATTCGTTTCCAAAGTTTATTAGAGATTGTACCTTGAATAAAATACAGGATTATGTGTGCAGGCAAACTCGTCTTACACGTATGGGGGGAGTCTGTTCGAGACTGTAATCAATTCAGTCAGATATGGCCTCGCCTAGATCTGAAGCGTTCACACACAGTGCTGTCGCTATCAAGACTTGACGTCTCGTTGCTTGTATCCGTTATGACGGGACACTGTCTGATTGGAAGGCATGCAGTCAGATTGAAGATTGCGACTAGTGGCTTCTATAAGAGCTGTAGAGATGAAGAGGAATCCGTAGAATACCTTCTCTGCAATTGTTTCGCCCTGGCGAACAAGCGGGGATCAACAATGAACTCATATTTCTTTAGGGACCTAGGAGATCTGGACGATATAGATATCGTCCGACTTAAGAGATTCTTGAGACGCTCAGGATGGTTCAACAGGGGAAACTAGGGACATCCATATCTCTTACTTCCGTGGTATAAAAGCGGACCATACTGTCTAAGCGAGTCTGTCTATTCAGACTGCCACGCTGACCCACACTGACCGTATTCAGAGCAATGCATTGAAAGATATGAAGCTAAGAATGAAACAAACAAATTCATGAATGTTTAGAATTTAGAATGACCTTATTATAAGGTAACAAATTATTAATTTTTGCACTATTTGACAGAGTTACCTTTCAGAAAAAATATTAAATTCTGTTAAAGCTATCACATACGAGTATGATTGAAATGCACACGAAAATTATTTTTCGTGAAAAATATAAAACATATTGGGCATTTTAGCAGAGCCCATTAGCCACAAATGTACACGGCGTTCGACTTAATCAAGTCAATTGATAAAATATATTGTTGGCACTTGAAGCTCATTTTGAATTGCGACTGTTGTCAGTTCTACAGTTCATCCTACCTACAATGTCGGTCCCAAAAACACAAAATTGTGGAAAACTTTCTTTATTTTTCAACATTATCTCCTGTTAACTCGGTAAATTTTTTCCAGCGATATTCAATAGTTTCTGTACCTTGTTTATAATAAGAACTGTCAAACTTCTTTAAATAGGCATCAACCGCAAACTCCATCTCCTCACTGTTGGCAAATCTTCACTGTTTGCAAATGGAAAATAGCTCGAGGGAGCCCTTTCTAAAAATAATCAATAAAAATAATCCCATGAGCGTCAAAAAAAAAAAAAAAAAAAAAACAGTCGCCATGACTTTTCCCGTTTTCGCCTTCTTTGGGCACGATTCTCTCATTCCATTCCATGCTGCTTTGACTTTGTTTCAGTTGTGAAGTGGTAGACCCATGTGTTATCCATGTTTATAAATTGACGCAAAAGTTCGGCCTTATTGCGTTGAAGTAAGGCCAAACACTCTACTAAAACATCTTTATGACGCTTTTTGAAAGCAAGCGCGGCACCCATCTTTCGCACAGCTTTGTCATCTGCAAATCTTCGGTCAATATGCGATATATTTACAATACTTTTTGAATTGCCTGTTATTTCAGCTAGCTCACGCACCTTCAGCCGACGATCATCCCATCCCATTTTTTGGATTTTCTTAATTGTGTTTGGCGAGGATACCTCATTTGTCGCCCACAACAGTGTTCGTCTTGGCAGCTCGTATAGCCTATGTTCGAACTCTGCAATCCAATATTTTGCAGTCGTAAATAAAGGAGCAGACTCCCGTAGAGTAGAATCTAGCTAAGTTGGTTGAACTGAGACCTTTCAAATGGAAATATGGTGACCACAACGGTGACCAATTTTTCCATGTACTCAAATTCACTGAAATCGTTTACTTTTGATTACTCCAATAAAAATACTAAACAACGTGGTGCCTTTAAACTTAAAACATTTGTTTTATAAGGTTGCCATTTTTCATTAAATATTTTTTTTCAAACTACTGGCACCATCTATGTGTCAGTTTGGCTAAATGTGGTAAATGTTAATAGCAAATTACGTCAAGTTATTAAATTTGAATTTAAATTAAATTTAATTTTAATTAAAAATTTAAA
>JAHXMU010000059.1:1046899-1072216 GCA_019455685.1 Philornis downsi
TTTTTTATGAAAATGAGGCATGTCAAGCGCAAACAGTCAATGGTGTTCGGTATCGTGAAATGATAACCAGCTTTTTGTGCCTAGAATTGAAGAAATGAATGCGGAGGACACGTGGTTCCAACAAGACGGCGCCACATGTCATGCAGCCAGAGAAACAATTCAATTGCTGCATCAGTCATTTCCCGGTCGTGTTATTTCGCGTTTTGGAGACCAGAATTGGCCGCCTAGATCGTGCGATTTAACACAAGTAAACTTTTTTCTTTGGGGTTTTTTGAAGTCGATGGTTTACGCGAATAAGCCGACGACGACTCAAGTCTTAAAAGAGGAAATTGTATGCTGCATTAATGAAATACCGCAGCATTTATGCAAAACGGTCATTGAAAATTTTGTTAAAGATCGCGTGTGTGTCAGCAAAGCCGCGGCGGCCATCTGCCCGATGTGTTGTTCCATACATAACCTCATTCTGTCTACTTTACGATATAATAAAGTTTTACGACTTGTTTTTAAATATCTGTTTTTTATTTAAATCTTAAATCTTGCATTCTTTTTGGGACATCCTTCTTATTTTGATACAGAGTAGAACTTTCGAAGAAAATTAGATTTTAATTTAATAAAAAAAAACTTGCAAAACAATCTCACTTGTTTTGAATATTTCTGAGAAACTGATGTCAGTAATTAGAAAAAAAATAGTTTATTCTTTTTTGCAATTTTTACAATTTGGCACTAAACTTTTCTTCTCTGCCAAGAAGCGAAACTGCATTAAATTCCACTTCTGATTTCGATTTAGAAATAAAACTGCAGAAAACTATACTTGAGCTTTGGGTTCTCAAATCAAAAAAATTGCGGTTTAATAAAGCGACTAAACTAACATGGTTCTAATTCTAGTTCTAATTCCAGTTTGGTGCCAGGTAAGAAATGGATCCATATGTATATGAAGTGAATGTTTCGAATGTTAATCAGAAATAAATTTGTAAAGCATTTCTACACAAACTTACAGTGTAAAAACCGAAAGTAAACTGAAATTTTGTGAAAATTCTTGATGTATTAAAAAGCAATCAAATTACGTTCTCTATTCTCTTTATTTTAACTAATAATGTTTTTAAATAAAAGCTACATCGTTCCAACGTTTCGTCAATTTTTTGTTGACTTCATTAGGGGATTCGTATTGACAAGACTATTTGGCGTTAAATTATAGTAACGCGAATTTTGAACATTACAAAACCAGTACATTCATTTATCACACCTTTTATCTATAATCACAATTTCAAATTACGGTTTTTGGTATTAAAGAATTCATAATAGGTAGTGAAGCTTCCAACGCGATGTTAGTTTTGGTTTATTAAAATAATGACTTCATTCTTTTTAGATAATTAAAAAATGGCAAAGCAACTATGAAGTGGTGACCAGTGGTGAATGACGTTACCACTAAAAACACCCACCTTCAGGTTATTGGTGCATCTCGAGAAACAATGAACTACACATTAGACTCCCAAACACATTTCTTCATATAACAGAGATGTCCAGATAGGGCGACGACTTTAGTTGACTTATTGTAGAGATTCGGCAAAAAGAGAATTTATGCGAACGATTTAGGGATAATTTCAGCGGTTAGAAATATCATGTAAAGTTATTGTGCAGAAATTACTGTTGGATATTTTTGACAGAAGAGGGAAAATCAGAAAACCTAGAGGAGGTTTTTTGAAATTAACTGCAATCCATACATAACTTCTTTTTCCTCTTCTCAGGCGGCGGCTGAAATAGACATCCTTATCTATTATACGCCGCCCGTAGAGAATAATTTCAAGCGCTTCGATCTTCTGGACTTCTCCTCCAATTCGTCTCACCAAGCTTCGGCAGTATTTCAAAAGTCTAGTCCTTCCAACGGGGAATGGGGAAAGTTCAAAGTTGGGCCCTCTAATTGTTATTCACTTGGGAGTAATCAGATCCCTCTGCAGAATTTCCCAAGCAGTTCACAACTTCCGACCTTCGGGCAAGTATTCCCTGGTAATGCCATCAGACATCCGTTTGATGGTAGCTAAAGTGAGTTGGCGACTAGTTGAGAAATCTAAATGGCATGCTAACACCGATGCGTCTTAAGTCAGTAGGTAACTTCTGTTACTGAAACTCAACTCAATAGCCTAGTGGTCGTTGGCAGCCCCAACACTAGGATCGGATGCAGTGGCCTGATAAGCCGCTCATTTTTAAATTTAAATTATCATTAAAATACCTAACTTTATAGTCCTGCCAAAAAAAAATATTTGACTTATCTCTATTTTCATTAATGCAAAGTATGTAAGTGAACTTCTTCCGAAAGACCATTTAAAAGCTAACTAAATGTAAAGGTAAAACTCAAAAACGTTTGTCTTTCTATTTAGTTAGAGATGCTCGATGAAATTTACCTAAATTCTTAAAATTTTTAAGAGAAAGTTACGAATTTTTCCTAGAATCCGCAAAAATCTAAAAAGAAGCACAGATAATTAATGTCATGTCTCAGAAAAAAAAAAAAAAAAAAAAAAAAAAAAAAAAAACACTCGCATCGGAAGTTATGCTTTAAATGAGATTTGGGGGACATACGCAGAAAAAAGGTTCGCTCAAGATATGTAAGTACTAAAGCAAAAAGGTGTGAATGTCTGCAAATTATCACTGTTAACAATTCTGTTATGTGGAATTACAAAAGGAAGGCTTTATTAATGAAAATGTATAATATATTAAAATTAATTTCATGAATTTGAATCATGAATCACACAGCTTAGTTAATTAACATTCACCACACAAAATACGATCCTTATCACAATTTTTTATTTTTTCTGCAAATAAACAGAAATAATATATGCTTTTATTTTTTTTTTTCTTTGGTTTGCTTACGGAAATTCCATTGTCATTTCATTCAAGTTAATGGCCATTAAGACTTCCTTGTACACATTCAAATAGTAGCGAAGAGGAATGCATTAGCAATGCCTGGTATTCTCCAGTTGATGGTTTTTCTTTTCGATTTAGCTTCAAAAGTGAAGTTATTCCTTTTATTAAATGCAACAGAACACAGGCATTCATTAGTTTAAATTAGCTGATCCGGGGACCGCTGCCAGCATTACTATTTGCTCAGTTTTTTTTCGCCTGTACTGTGTTTCGGTCGATAATTAGTATTATGAAATGTCTATGAATTTGGTTTCATTATTATGAGCTTTCATTATTATTAGCATATTATGACCTATATTATTTTTTGTGCAAAGTGTCACCGGACCGACCATTTTTCCTAGGACGAGCTTTTTCTATGCTAATATCCCTAACAGCTTATAAGACATGACAAATTCGAGATTGATAGTAATATGCGCCTGATTGAAAGAGGTGTGGTGCTGAAAACTTTTTGCCGGATACATTTCATATGTCAGCAATATCACATTGCATCTCTGTACTTTTATTAGTTCTTCAGATATGGTGTTTAGCTGTTGTGCGCAGTACCAGGCCCCTTTGCCCAACCTTAATCTAATATACGTATATTTCGCGATTGATATAAAAAATTATTGAATTTTGTTGTATTGGTTGATTACATTAACCAAGATAAAGGAATTTTAATTGTGCCAGTACCGTATCTACCAAATAGTTCATTAGATATGGTAAAAATAGTTATTTATACAGGCGGTACCAGGCCCCACAGTTCAATTAAGGCCACATATAGCGTATGATAGCGTTGGCCGGGTCATGTTGTGCGGATAGACCCCAATGCTCCGGCACGGAAAGTTTTCGACAACGATTTCGATGGACGCCGCAGAAGAGGGCGACCAAAACCCCTTTGGGACGACCAGGCTTTTGAAATACTACCGAAACTTGGTGTGACGAATTGGAGGAGAAGCGCAGAAGATCGAAGCGCTTGGAAGTATTTTCTACGGGTATTTTCTTGCAATCAAAAATATGGTTTGCAACTCTTGTCTTTAAAGCGCTCACTTACAGCACTCGCTACTATTGGCTGCAGTATGTTGCGTAGTGTGTTCGCACTCCATGTCAGGTGCACCAGGATTAGGGGCGGTAACTGAGAACTTGTTTTGCTAGCTTCTTTTGTGCTAAATTACGTACGTGCGTTCCTTAGCTGCGGGATGTGGTTGATACCAAAATCGCTGGTAGAGACTTTATGCTCGAACATGGAGTTGCATTACAAGCGGGTGCTACAGACCCATAGAGTAGCAGAGGTGGTAAGACTGGCCTCACCTCATAATACCAATACCAACATAATCAATGCGGTATCTTCTAGCTGGGAGAAAGGGCTGACAATGGCGGTAGCATGATCCCAAAATTATCAGCCCCTATTCGTAGATAGTTCAAGCTGAACTTGGCTATCCCAGGAGGGCGTTAGCAATCGCATTGTAATGTGCTAAGTGTGTCGCACACCGTGAGTAAGGCCTTCACGGCGAGTCTCACGTTAAACCCCCATGGACTCTTACCATTCCAGCATTAAATTGTCCGAAAATATCGTGACCATAGCAAAGGTCTCTACTTTCTTCTAGCCACTTATAAAATATATGTTTCTTTTATCTCAGCGGGATAGAAATTAATTTTCCTTAATGCGAAATATGGATATTTCGTCGTTTAGAGACCTAGAAGTCTCTTGCCAAATAGAATGTATAGCCAAATTCCTGTCTCCAACAGCAATTGCAGTAAGTATTAATTTTTTTTTTTTGCGTCTTCTATAGGTGATAGCGATGTTAGCCTTACATTTATCGAGGACATTCCACTATTGGGAAAGGATACATTCTCTTCAGAAAATTCAGATATTCAAGGAGCATATCCTTAAATCACATTTATCTGCCTTATAATGTTTACGGGAATTATTAACTTTAGGGAGATCCGTTTCAACCTTTTTGCTTATTTTATTATTTTTGCGTGAAGTAAGCTTCACCTGGAAGCCTTGTTCACAAAGTATTGTTATGTATGTATGTAGTATGTAAATTAGTAAAAATTATTATGTAAATTAGTTCCATCATTATGTAAGTTATAAACTTCGTCCTTCTTATTATATGGAAATAACCATTGTTAGAACAGAATGTGTTTAGATTTTGAGTAAACCCTGTACTTCATTTATGACTTCTACCCATTTCCTCAATATTCGTGGCTACATTTTGTACGAAAGATTTGTTTTCCTTTTAATTTCCTCTTCTTCGTATTTTCTATTTATATTATTTGTATATCGCTCCACATCCAATTCCGAGCAAAGATGTATCATTTTCTGCCCTTGTTAAATGGAAAATGGAAAAAGTTTTCTTTTTTTCTCGATTCGTTTTGTTACTTCCATTCTTTTTGTCTGACTCTTCAAGAAGATAAATATAAAATACATTTGGCACAATAGACATATGCACTGGGTACAGAGGAGAGGAGTGTGTCTCCACATACAACCAACATCTGTGGCCACGAGCCTGGGGAGTGTAATGTCGATACTTGTAGATGGTAGAGGATGTTTAAGGCACATCAGGACTGGTAGAGTATGGAGCATTATGTGTGTGACGTCGACATTTATAGCAATTTTCAAAGATTGTCGACGTGGTCCCAGAGGGCATTTTCATCATTGACAGCAACGACATCATTGATAATTTAAACGACAACAACAAGGAGGAGGTATTTTGAGAGAACACGCAGGCATATATATATATATACTCGTACATATATATGTGTATATATATACCTATATATGTATAACAGAATATACACAAAAACACTTGCATACATACATTTAGACAATTGTATCTGTATATTTGTAAGCTTTCTTTATTTATTTTGCAGATTTGTTATAATAACAACAAAGCTAACAAAAAACAACGAAAAAACGTATTTAGATACTCTACGATAAAATACTAGATATGATTGTTGTCATTTCTTTAGTTGGTTTTCCTGTGATTCGTTTGATTTTGTTATAATTTGTGTTAAGCTTAGTTCGTCCTTTTTGTTGTTATTGAATACCAGGCTATAAGAACATTTCGTTTTAGAAATAGAAAGATGGTGAGAAAATCTTTACAAAGTAAATGTCACGTTTATTTTTCCTCCCACACTTGCTTTACAAACAGATTTATTGGTTATATTGAAGCTGATTTCAATTTTATTAAAGGCGTACTCTCAAAGAAAAAAACTTTAAATGTAACTTCTACAATATAGCATCAAATCCTAGGTCAACCAAAACTAGAGTAATAAGTATCCAAGCCAAATAATTTGGGGCTTAAGCATATTTCCCCGTTCTTATTTTCCTATCATTCGCGTACCAGTAATGAGTTTTTTTACCATTTGTAGATTGCTTGGCTGATTCACTTCAAAATGCTTGTATGATTACGTTTAAATTCAGCTAACGTCTATTTTATTGTCGCCGACGAAAGATCACAGGATATATTAATATCTTAAATTAGACATAATTAGATATAAGCATACATTCTTATTATATATAAATTTTAAAACAATGCTACGTTTGGCATAAAAATCTGTAGACATTGCACTCTTTTCTATGCAGATCTTGAGATTCTGTCTCTTAATCCACCCCGACTAATTAAATTGATAATACATTAATATCTTTATCTTTCGAGGCTGAGTATAAAAATATTACTTATTTACGAGTACATTACTTATTGCTATTATTTATTTATATACAAGTAAATATACGTCTTACAGGCTGGTGTATAAAAAAATTTATTAATACATATTAATTATTATGAAAATGTGTAAACTCAATTTATAACAAATTTTTTCTAAATCAAAACATAAGAATGATGAAAAACTATTACAAAAGTTTCAAACACCTTTTAATTGTTCTATTATTCCTATTATTTATTCGATAAAAATGTTCACAAAATCAACGTTCTAAGTGCAAATCACGAATAGATGAATGCAAACTTCGTCTATTTTGCCAAATATTCAGAAACAATACAAATTAGGAGTTGTAGTGTATCAAAGAATACATATTTTAAACTGGGCCATTTTATTAATTTTTACTAATTATTAAAGAACAGAACCTCTCTCTTCAATAATTTCTCAGGGTTGAGAAATTATACAATTAAATTTAAGATGTAATATATATAAAATATGTAAAAAGGAGGAGAGATAGAAAAAATGCAAATGAATGATGCTCACCGTGCGAGTTGTGCTGCAAAAGTGGCTAATTTTAAATTGGATTTTCTATTTTCTTTTCATATTTTCTTCAGCTTACAGTAAATAATTCACAATAATAATTGGGATATTTATCGATAATTACTTAGATTAGATTTAGATAACTTAATTGAGAGCGTTATCTTTTATAACATTTAAATTTCACATTTTCATTAAATTCAAAATTAATTCATTAAACTTAAAAGTAATTATAAACTTGGAGGCTTATACACTGTACTTTCTTTCAAACAAGCATTGAATAGAGTTTTAGTAGAAGAAATAGAAAGAATTGCTGGAACTAAATCAACAACGATTTTATTTGATATTGCAGTCAATTACCAAAGTAAGTAATGGAACGTAATCTTATTGATTACGGGAAAAGTAAATACTCAAATTTTTAATATACAATAATGACATGACGCCTTATCCTAATACAAAGCAAATCTCCTTCTACGCTTCCTTGACATTTTCCATAACCACGGGAGCCATTTGGAATGCAAATGTCGTTAGGGTACACATGTGCTCTCAGCTTATGTATATTGTTTCGTATTCCTTAAGCAGACAGAAATTCAACTAGAACATGTTGGTGGAAGGCTTGTTGTTTGCTACTTTGTTAAAGTGTTTGCTACTGCTTGTGCCAGCAAATGTGTTATCCTTTGTTGCATGTGTATCATTATCACCTTCCACAAGTGTATGAAATGGGACTGTTAAATATTTTATATTCATTTTATGTGATTCTAAGGTTCGTACAATATTTCGTACTCAATTAAATTTTTAAAAAAATGCATATTAAATGTTAGTTTCAAATAACTTTTAAGAACGTTTTTAGAGGGATGTAAACTTTAAGGCAATTAAAGTCAAATATGGAAGTCTAAATCTTGATTAAAGCATTAGCAATTAACTGAAGCACCGTACCAGGCAACAATTAAAATATAATGGTTGAAATCTCAAATCTGCAGCAATTATGTAGTAGCCAATAATGCCCTTGAAATCCACAAATACTTTGTGTCACCATTTAGGAAATAGAATCTGACAACATATGCAAAGACGAAAATGCAAGGATAAAATAATCGATTCGAATTTACGGCCATTTACGTTAGTATGTAAAATACAGCGTTTCAAAATCGATAAAAAGAGTCTACTTTATTCACTTTGTTATATCTTAACTGCACCACAAGATATCATCAATGCGTCTTCAATCGTTTCTTTAATAGAAGCACAAAATAAAATAAGTTAATTTTCCTATCGGTCCGTAACCCAATATTAAAAATGTTGACAACTTTTAAAGTTAAACTTTAGAAATAAACTAGTCTTTGTGGTAGTTCATCACGCAAACAAGCAACTACTTTCGTTCATCTATCATTTGAAAAGATTCTCGTTTTGAATGGCTTTTATTTTCATTGATAAGTATCGCCATAACACTTCTATTTTCGTTTAAGGAGAATTTTCTACACAATAAAAAAAGGACAAAAACATTAAAAAAAAGTTATTTGAATTTCTTACTGTAGTGCAATTGGTGCACTACCCTGTAAATTACTTTTTAGACTGGAACGTATTTTTTCTTTTCTTTCTTTTAACTTTGTTTCTACAAGTTTCTATGAAATATAGATAATTTTTTCTTTTCCTACGTTTTCAAGAAGACTTTTAGTATATCGTTTGTTGGAAAATAATTTTTCTGAAGCTTTTTATGGGAAAAAGGCTAAAACCAGGGCATTATTTTGGGAACAATTCGATGATTTTATGTTTCAGACCGTTTGATCTACTTCATCATAGAATAGACACTGTTGTAGTCAGCTTTTGAGAGAAATAATCTTTAAAAGCCAGTTCGGGAATTTCAATCCGATGAACTGACTTACATACATACAGGGTTGCCCATATTCGACGGACCCATCTGGCAACGCCTTAACTTTTGACAGAGATGTCAGATCGCTTAATGACATACCGCGTTTGAAGCGTCAGTCCAAGCAGATTTTTACCATGGAACAATACACGCCACGCGAGCGCTCTGAAATAGTTGAAATTTACATTCAACAGAAGAAGTCAATTGTGAAAACTCAACGTGCTTTTAAAATATTACAAAATGTGAGAAGTGCGCCTTCTAAGAACACCATTAAGCGTTTATACGAAAAATTTTCGACTGGTGAGGCTCTTTCTAATCCGAAGAGGCCAAATAAAAGTCGACCAAGGCGATCGGCCGAGAATATCGCTGCCGTACGAGCCAGTGTTGAGAGGTCCCCAAGAACATCCCAAAAACGCCGTTCTCAGCAGTTGGGCATGGCTCGGTCCACTTTACAACGGATTATTCGCGTTGATTTGCATTTGTTCCCGTACAAAATTCAATTGACGCAAAGATTGTTGCCTGCGGACAAGCCTCGTCGATTGGAATGGGCCCAACGAGTCATCGAAATGGCCGATGATGACGAGCAATTTTGGAACAAAATTATCATGTCCGATGAAGCCCATTTCACATTGAATGGGACCGTAAATAAGCAAAATTGCCGTATTTACGCCACTGAAAATCCTCACGAGATTCAAGAATTGCCTCTTCATGACGAAAAAGTCACAGTTTGGTGCGGCGTTAGTGCGAAAACGGTCATTGGGCCGTTTTTCTTCCAAAACGAAAATGGCCATGCTGTTACCATCAACCAGGAGCGTTATCGCGACATGATGACCAATTTTGTGATGCCAATTATTCGTCGAAAGCGTATGAGGCAGTTCTGGTTTCAACAAGACGGCGCTCCACCGCACACAAGTCGCATAATAATTGATTTTCTGAAGAATTTGTTTCCGGGCCGTTTGATGTCGAAAAGTGGTGATTTGGACTGGCCACCGCGTTCGCCCGATTTGACGCCCGCTGACTTCTTCTTGTGGGGACATTTGAAGTCAAAGGTTTACGTTAACAAGCCAAGGACCGTAGAAGAGCTCAAGGACAACATTCGTGAAGAAATAGCCGCTATTCCGGCCGAAATGTTGGCGAAAACGATGGAAAATGCTGCAAAAAGGGCACAATATGCCATCAACGCCAGAGGCGGCCATTTGAGAGATGTCATATTCAAAAATTAATGTAAACAAATCTACTTGGAACAAATTAAATGAATAAGATTGCCAACCGCCAAATTTTTATTTTTTTCTTTGATTTTTTTTAAAAAACATGGGTCCGTCGAATATGGGCAACCTTGTATGTCTGCACCCAAAGTTTTTTTGCATTGGTGCAAAAGTGCTCGAAAAGTGCTTGACAAATAGCAATGCTTTCATCAACAAATACTCAGAATTAATGCACGTTTTAATGGTCTGAATTAACGCACAATGAGTGAATAAAAGAAGGATATGAATCCAAGAGTATATGGGCTAAATTAAGTAATTTGTATGGACAAAGAAACAAATGGGTTATTCGAGCGACTCTTTTTTCCATTTTACCAAGCACTACAATTAAGTGTTATTTCCATAAAATTAAGTGACTGCAACTTGCTAATTTTTATTTTGGCAAAATTAAATTCAACTAAATCGGTCAATTCGTATAGGGATACGCGAACTGACACAGTAACGCAGTCCATTTCCATTGTCGGAACTAAATTTACCAAAGTCATGAGTGTGCCAAATATGCCCGAATACAACTGCTTGAAAGATATGAAGCTAAAAATATATGAGTGAAGTCGGTCAATTGTATGAAAGCTACCAAAACAGACATGGTTACTTAGTCCAATTTTCTCAAATTTTGCCACATAATATGAAGCACTACCATTATCAAAAATTTAAGTGGCTGTAATCTATGAGATAGGATTTTCAGGAAAAATTTGGAATTTCGAAAAATCGGTCAATTCATACCAGAAAAAATTGACCGATATAGACCATTTACAACCAGCACCTATAATCTTGCAAAATATTAGACTGCGCCAAGTTTTAAGAAGTTTCATAAAAATGTATAGCGTTTACCAGCCAGCCAGACGGGCATCGCTCAATCGACTCAGCAGATTGTGAATCACGTTTGGTCTAAAAATATTTCAGGATGTTACATTTTTGCCAAATTTTTTCTCTAACAGTGTATACCTTCATTCCTTCAGATTATATTGATTAAAAAAATTTGAATTTCTTATTGTATTGCAATTGGTGCGCCACCCTGTATAATGGGAAAATAAGAAAGAACGTAGGAATGAATTTTTTTGAATAGACTTTTTCTGAAAAAAATACCTATAAATGAATCAGCCTATGCATTTCTGTCCACAATAAAATTAAACTGTCATAGGAAGAGACATTCTGTTGACATTATATTAGGTGCGCAAGTAAGGACTCGCTGTTTTTTTTATAAAAATTCAACTTCATTATGAAAACATGTTTAATGGTTCATTAAAATTATTGTGCATCGCTAGCTACTACTTTTTTCCCATCTTTCTGGCAAAACTCGAGTTTCATCATGGAAAACTGGTCATCTTTTGAGGCTACCTACGAAGCCAGCCACTCCTTCATGTCGTCATATGAGTGGAACTGCCGGTCAACCCGACCGTGTGCCATCGAGCGTAACAAGTGATAATTGGCTCCTCTGGAGAATATGGCGACCAGGGTAAGACTTCCCGTTTCAGCGTTTTCAGGTAGGTTTAAGATTTCCACGTGAGGCCGAGCGTTGTCATGCTGAAGAATCACTTTTCCGTACCTCTCAGCGTGAATATTTGGCCGAGGCGACGACGGAGAACCATTTCTTTCTTTGGATTGCTGTAATGTATTAATTTTTCATCACCCCTTACAATACGATGAAGAAAACCTCTTCTTTTTTATCACTTAAGCAGTTGTTCATAGGCGAAAAAACGACATTCAATATTCTTTGTCTTCAACTCCTAAGGAAGCCAAGTTCCTGGCTTTAGAATCATTCCCAACGCATGCAATTGCTTGGAAATGGCTTGGCAGGTAACTCCTTATACTGAAGCAGGCTTTACCTGCATTTGACACGGATCCCCATCAAGCTATGTTGTCAATTCTGCGTCTTCGAAGGTTTTTCGTCCTCCTTCACGCGAACGGTCGTCAACATCAAAATCATCATCTTTAAAGCTACGAAACCAATCTTGAGACGTTGTTTCACTTAAAGCAGCATCTTTGTAAATGTTTTGAAGCTCCCGATGAGATTTATTTGCTGTTTTCTTTTAGTGAAAGAAGAAAATCAATACTTCCCGCATATGACAACTATTTGGCACAAAATCATACATATTTACACAACCAAAAGAATATGACGTCAAACGAAAAGCACTATTGTGTCGAGGCGGTATGTTTAATATATGCCTAAGCTTGGCTCGTGACGTTTAGGTTATGGCATTTACAGCTGGCATCATCTATTGGCAAACAGCGGGAAGTTGTTGCGCACTTAATATATCCATATCCATATTCTATTTTAAATAATTTTTCCTCAACATTTTAGAATTTGTAGACACCACGATGTACATATATATAAATAAAACCCACTGCATTTTAAATGGTATAAATTCTCTAAAGCCTTTGCTTTAATTTCTCCCAACTAAACACCAAATACGCCGTCATTATATTTATGGGTATTTCTTGTAATCTACGCCCTAAGCAGTGCAATTTCTAAGCAATCCCTTTAACAAACTAATACAAAACCATTCCCTGCAACAGTGACAGCGCTGTTTGTGTGGAAACCTATGTTTCATCTTAAACTTATTAAAATATTTCCACAAACACACAAAACTTTTACCAGGAGAAAGGGTCTTGTTGTCCTTGTGTTCCTTGGAAAAGGGATATAAAATTTACGTAATCAATTTTTAAAGTAAATAAAAGAAAATGGGAAAAATCACAACAAACGCAAAGAGGCAAACGAGAAAACGAAGTACCGGAAACCAATGAAAGAAGTTTGCTTACAGTAAGTGGTTGCCTTAACCCACATTTTGCCGCAGAGGGTTGTACTCGTATGTACACGCTTCAAGGGCTGTTGGATGTTCCCCATACCACCGATGTAGACTTTCTGAAAAGGCGCGCGTGATGCTCATTTTAAAATTGCGTGCTGAAAATGCTGCCGACCAAAGTTAGTTAACGAAGTCCCAACGCAAGGAAGTTAAAATAACCCTAAACCTACGCACACACAATCACAATCTTAATTCCCAGCTAACATTACCCCCAAAACGTGGCAGAGATGGAGGGGTAGGGTGGTTGGTACATTAGTTTCGGATCGCTCACACAAAATGTAAGTAAAAGCCTGAAAAGCACTAGATTGCGTGCAGAAATCATTACATTAAAAATCCAACCGTAAGATACGGCAAACTAGAAGCATTCCGTCCATTCTTACCGCCCCCAGTCAACAGGCATGCTTATGTTTTCGCTTACACGTTGCCTTTTCTCGTCTTCGCATTGAGCCCCCAGGCTTTAAGGGTCTTTTGAAGGGGATTTTGTTTAAAATAGATGAGAAATATTTTAAAATTAACTTTTTGAAAAATGCCAGTTCGTGCTGCGGACAAACAGAAGAAAAAAATGTAAAACCGTGGGACAATTTTGTTATTGCCTGCTACAAAATTTAGTAGTACAATCGTGCTATAGGCTAGCTGCCAATGGAGACCGTAATTTAAAGATGTTGAAGGAGTCTTTTTACCCAGGAGTTTTTTTTTGAACAGCGCTTAGATGGAGCAACTGCACATATAGCCAGGCCGGTTATGGTGGATCTCCAACGAAAATTCCCAAACAAATTAATATCCAGAAACTCCACATTCCGTTGGCCACCAAGGTTACCTGACCTGACTGTACCATACTTTTGTTATGCAGTTATGTCAAGCAAGAGGCGTACAGAACGAAACCAATAAATTTGATGGAATTGAAGCAGTCCATTTAAACAATGACTGAGGCAATCCCGCTTTCAACTCTTCAGGCTGACTCCATAGAGCCAAATACGAAACCCCAAATCAAATAGCAAATAAAGAACTTTATTTAATATTTCAATATCAAAGAATTAGGATTCAAATGTATGGACAAAAATTAAGCTCGTTGCAGTCTATGAAATAGAAATTGCAGGGGAAAAAATCAGTTGCGGAAAATCGGCACATTTGGACAATACATGAAACAGCTCAATTGTTTGAGTTAGTTATTACATTATTGGGATTATTTGAAACCAACAATAACTAATTTTTTTCAATTATCATTATTCACTGGTAATGGTTAGATGGCTTATTTACAATTACCGGTAGTAATGAAATCATATCACAAATAATAATTAGAAATAATCATTACCATTAATACGTCGTTTCGGTCTTAAAATATCTTCATCCGACGAAAGTATATCAAAGTACATATTATTTGATACATCAAAAATGAAGCGTAGAAAGAAGCGTCCGAGTATCTTTTGACCAAATGTCTTTCCAGACTTCTTAAGTCGATTGAGCGATGTCCGTCTTTCTTGTTGCCTGGCTGGTTGACAGACACGATAGCTTCAGTTAACCTTTATAAAACTTCTTATAACTTGGCAGAGCCTAATATTTTACCAAATCATAGCTTAATGTAAATGGGCTATATCGAACCACCCTCCTGGTATCTCCCATACAAATTTCCCGATTTTCGGGAAATTGAATTAACGCATAACGAGTGAATGAAAGAGAGATATGAATCCAAGAGTATATGGGCTAAATTAAGTAATTTGTATGGGCAAAGAAACAAATGGACAAATGGGTTATTCGAGCGACTCTTTTTCACATTTTATCAAGCACTACAATTAAGTGTTATTTTCATAAAATTAAGTGACTGCAACTTGCGCATTTTTACTTTGGCGTAATTAAATTCAATTAAATCGGTCAATTCGTATAGGGATACGCGAACTGACACAGTAACGCAGTCCATTTCCATTGTCAGAACTAAATTTACCAAAGTCATGAGTGTGCCAAATATGCCCGAATACAACGGCTTGAAAGCTACCGGTATGGAAGCTACCACAACAGGCGTTACTTAGTCCAATTTTCTCAACTTTTGCCACATAATATGAAGCACTACCATACCAAAAATTTAAGTGACTGTAATCTATGAGGTAGGATTTTCAGGAAAAATATTGAATTTCGAAAAATCGGTCAATTCATACCAAAAAAATTGACCGATATAGACCAAATTTCCCGATTTTCGGCAACTACATTTTTTCCCTGCAATTTCTATTTCATAGATTGCAACGACTTAAATTTTTGATCGATTTAACCCATAAATTCTCTGGTTCATATCTTCTATTCTGTTGCACCAAATTCAGTCAAATCCGGTATACATTATCACGCCCCTCCTGGTAGATCCAATATAAATTAGCCGAGTTTCCGAAAATAAATTTTTCCCTACTAATTCGTGGGCTGCTAATATTCGATTTTTTGTCTTTCATTTTACCCTATAATTTTTAGTTAATACAAAAAAAATCTATCAGCTAACCAAGCCCCTTCTCGCACCTCCCTTATAAAGAAAAAAAATCTCTTGCATTCCATAAATAAAATATGGGAGAGCTTTTCACATTCTGTTGATAATATTTTTAGACTCATCTCTATAATATTTTTAGACTCACTCGACGGCACCTACAGTGTAACGACGATTTCGAACATCAATGTTTAAGAAGCATTTACTTGACTTGTCGATTACTCGACTACTCCAAGTATTCATCAGACACATAGAGGTGACCGCCGCCCAAATAATGATAGATGACATTTATGCGAATGATTGTCGCGTGTACTACCCAAAGCGCCACGGTCAGTCACACCTCCAATATAATCCACATATTGCCCCATTAATTTTTTGACGAGATAGTGAGGGGAATGGAAATGGACCGCATCGCCGCTATCATTCTGGTGCCTCCCATATAATCATAGGTTGATGTTTTTCTATGCATATTTTGGAAACATTTTACGGGATTGACAATAACATTTATACACATGGGCGCCAAATTCATTTGTAAGTCCTTAATGAAATATTTTATAATAATGTACAAATGTTAACATTAACGTTTTTATATTTTGTAAGACATTCTTGACAATTCACTTGTTTTGGCAAACTCCATTCCAACCAACAACACAGAAATCTTAAATGAACATATTTGCTAAATTACACCACTGTGCTTTGTACAATCCCTCTACCGTTTGTTGTTGTTTCCTTTGCAATAACAACAACAAAATTAAACATTATGTAATTTATTGTTCCTAACCATCCAACCATCTAACAAGCCAACCATTCCCAGTCACTTTGTCCCATGTAGGCACCAAAAGGCAGTGCTAACATTGTTGGTCCTTTCGTTTGTGCTTTTATTATCCTTGCCCTGTATTTAGCTATACCAACTAAAGCCTTTCCTACAAATACGTATACACTTTGCATGTATGTGTGTGTGTGTGGGAGTGTTGTATTACAATAAATGTAATTAAAATTTTTCGAAATGAAAACTGAATGTCCCTTCACTTATTTTGTTTCGCTTTTTCATTCATCCAACTCTTTTAACTCTTTCTGGCATAGTTTCATTTGCCTTTGTTGTTCTTTTATTAGAAATTTTATTACTTAGAAATTTTATAATTAGTTTGTAACAATTTGCAATTAGAGAATGTTGACAAAGATACGTGTTTTTATATGCATATTTTAGATTTGCGTAAACGTCATTTAACAAATCTACAAAATGAAGTACATATTTTATTGTGCGTCAATACCAACATTAGGGAATAAAATATCTTTATCTTAAAGTTTATTTGTCTTTACTTAATGAAAGATTTGTAACTAAATGGATCAGTTAATAAGTAGCCGAACAATGAGACATTTCATTTCTGTATTTAATAAACTTTAAGCTATAAATATTCGTAAAACATGCAATTATTGCATTAAAATTGTAAACTCAATATGTCATAGGAATATCTTTCCTTTAGAGGACCTCAAACAACAAATCAAATGATTGTTCAGCAACAATGAACAGCTACCAAATCGAACATCTAAACATATAATTGCTGTTAACTGCCCAAAAGTTTCTTTCTTTTATTCGCAGTCAAACTGTACGAAAACCGTACATTTAATGTAAAATATTTATAGTAATCGGAAAGGTGAATCGTTTGAAAATTGGCCATTTGACAAACAAAAAATAAGCGCAGCTACTGTGAAGTAGACCTGGCCACAAGTTTTTGTGGATCTGTTATTTAAAGTTAAATGGTTTCAAAAGTAAAGTTAAATAAAACACACCTAAAGCTATGATTTCGATGAAACTTTTACTTCATTATAAAACTTGGACCTTGGCATTATGTACGAAATGCAATGTAATTTAAATAACCGCCTCTGAATTGGTTGCAGCAGTGAATGCCTTTGGAAGTAGTTTCCGAAAAAATACGGCCCAATGACACCTCCAGACCATAATGCGCACCAAATAGTTACTTTTCCCGGATGCAATGGCTTGTCCACATTCACTTCTGGATTGTCTGAATCCCATAAGGGACTGTTTTGCCTCTTGTTGTAACCACAGAGCGAGAAATTAGACTTCATCACTGAAGAAAAAATGTGTTTCAGTCGATTGAACGATTTCCGTTTGTCTGTATAGTATTTCGTAAACGACCTGGATTTTTGAGCATGGGTTGAATTCTAATTTTTGGCAAAATCTGAAATAAAGTCGAACGATTAATCATTCTACTTCTGGTAGCTCCCATACAAATGACCCATTTAGCTGACATATTCTTAGGTTCGCAACTATTATTCGGTTCCAGTTGAATTTCGTATACGTTTCATAGATTTGCTGAGGAGATTTTGATAATAGAAATAGACCGCTTTGCAATCCAATTCTAGCATCTAACATACAGAATGGCTTCTTTTTCGAAATTAGTTATTTTCCTTATAATGCCTGCAGCGATCTGAACTTTTGTTTATTATTTTTCTCCATTGTTCTTGGTAAACTGTGAGAAAATCGATCACCTAACGGCACCCCGACTTGTATTTCCCATACAAATTATCATTTCTACTGTTATATTTTTAGATTACTATCTTCTACACGATTACTCCAATTTCAGTTAAATATGGAACACATTAAGGATTTGATAAGATAGTGTTCCAGAATGGGAATAAACCTCAATATTGCACTCTTTATAGTACCTGCTTAAAATAAATTGAACCAAGAACTTTGCGGCTTAAAGAAACTAAATGTTTTCCCTGTACCTGCTAATACGTTGACTGCAGGTTTCCACATTTTTGTTCATTGCATCGCTTTTAATGCCTGTCAAAATTCGAAAAAAATGAACTAAGAATCAATTCCACTTCTGGTATAACTTATACAAATAACCGATTGAACCGACATATCTGTGGTCACAACCCGTAACAGCCTAACTCGAGTTAGGACACAATTGAGTTATTATCACCATCGTATTCAGCGTATATAAATTTATTTTCTCTAAATTTTTCATGTTTGTATCTCTTCTAGGAAGGCAATTAATCCTAAAAAACCTAATAGCTTAAGTTATTTTTCTAAATTACTGTTTTGGCATAACTGCCTAAGTCAATTTAGGATTACAACAAATATAAACATTATTTTTTCATCATTGCCTAAATCAACTTAAGTTTAAGCTTTATGAATTCTTATATAGGAATAACAACCTAACTCAACATGAGAGATCGAATCTGAAATATATTGACATAGAATAATAATTTATGTCAATTTAGGCGCACTTAAGGTTTTTTATTTAATCTGGAATAATAGCCTAACTCAACTTGAACTTCTTGACTTTCTTTCGTTCAACAATTCATAAGAGCCTAAGTGTCTTTTTCGATAATATCTTTTGACTGCGAGAATAAACAACTATTTTTTGTTAACAACTAAGTAAAGAAATTCGTTTCCTTGGAATCTGTAGCAAAGTTTTCCAAAAAGCACCTTCTCCTGATTTTCAGTGAAGATTTAAAACTTTAAACTCCTGTACTGAAAATATGGAAAAACAGACTTAGGCTGTTATGGGTTGTGACCACAGATATATTTTTCTAGCTTCATGTCTTTCAAACAGTTACACTGAGTTCAGACAAATTTGGCGCACGTCATGCATTTGGTAAACTTTGTTCTGAGATCGAAAATGGACTGTATTTTACTGCCCATTCGGATTTGGAGGAATTTAATTGTTCCCCTGTAGAAATATGTACATGGATGTAACTCAAATTTTTGCCAATAGCGTTTTTTTTTGTAATGCTTGATAAAATGTCAAAAAAATCTCCGGATAACTCCAGCATTATTGTGGTGATTTCTACATTTTCATTCTCAGAACTAACAATTTAAAATCGGTACAACTGATTGAAAGATATGATTTTGAGAATATATAAACTTAACCGGCCATTTGGAAAGGGAGGTACCAGAAGGAACGTGATTACTTGATAGATTCTTCTCAAAATTTTCCGATTTATTATGTATTTACTGATTTATTATCTCTGCAATCAATTAAATACTAGGCCATGACAGCCGGCTAATTAGAAATTACAGAGGAAAGATTAAAAGATTACAAAAGAAATGAAAGTATGGGTTTTTGAGTCAAATCGGTCATTTGCTTAGGAGGCACAACAAGGGGCGTCGCTAACTGGTAATTTTTTCAGATTTTGTCAAGCAGTATACACAAATACAATGAACAAAAATTTAGATTGATGCAATATACAAGTTAGGAGTTATAGAGGAAATTTTCAATATCGAAAAATCGGTCGATTTGTATGGGAAATAATAGAAGACGTGACCTGATATAGACCATTTATTCCAGGCTAATTTTAAGAAGTTTTGTGCAGATTTACGGCAGTTATCGTGCGTACCAACTAATCAGCTGGACAGATTGACTTACAAATCCTAACTCGCATTTGGTCTCAAGATTCTTGGAACTTTAAACGTAGAAGGCTGTTACATTTATCATTCCTTCGGGATAATATATAATAATAAAACCTGTTTTATGCCCAGTTTATAGCTCTTTCTAAAGAACAGTTGGCAGAAAATGGTAATATTGACTCTTTTAATTAAAGAAGTAGGCCATTAAGTTCTTGTTTCTGTCACCTAGAGCCAAGTGCCACGAATGTGCAATTTGCAATTCTCGGTTACATCTAGAAGAATGCATCTGTACGGTTTTATACTGTTCTAAAGAGGACCGAATCTTGTAAATTAGTGCTAGGTTTTGACAGAATTTTTTACTAATATTTCCCGAAATTATTATCATTTTCCACATTTTCATTTCAATTTCTTTAAGTGCACATTAAACCGACATCTGGTATCAAAGATGATAACTGTTAAGAATTTACTTGTGATTTCTCACAAGCAACAATAATTTTTCAAATTTCGTGAGACCTCTTGTGAGATAAGCAAATACTCGTTGCTATGATATCTCTAATAGGAATTATTCGCATAATTGTCATGACAGTGTCAACTGAACGCAGCTTTATATGGAACGCACATAAAGACCACAAACATTATCGAATGCACAAACCAGAAAATGGTAACGGAGCACCACCAAGCGTGAAATATATGAAACATAAAAACACACATATTGTCACTTTAACCACGCAACTCTGTTAAAAACACTCCAATTGGTGTTTTACTACCGTAATGATTATCATAATTTTTCCCCATTACCTGAGATGTGCCAGCGTTTTCATATGCGTGCATAGTAAAAACATATAAATGTGGTATACTAACGATGTGTATAACACTTTTTAGTACTCACGCATACCTGTTGTCTCTCTTCTACACGTAGAATATGAGGAAACTCTGTGATTGTCATATAAAACGCAACGACATAAATGTCACCCCCAAAATTGTATGTAAATTGTAGAAGAATCTAAAAACGCGTTAAACTCACTGAATGTTATACAATTGTCCCTTTCTGGCTTATAGATGTTGGGGAAAGAAATCTTAGTCATAATGGCCGACTTTGCACACAGAGTAATTATGGCCGCTGTCCTTTTGAGGTTTAGCCATATGAACCACTATCAATGGCATTTTTTGTCTCTTTCGTTCGCAGTGCTTTTTTTTTTTTTGTTGATAATTTTACTTTTTTTTAGCGTAAATTACCTGTTAAATATTATAAAAAGGCACATGATTCATAAATCATTTCCTAATTACCACTTTCGACTATAAACGTAAACAATTTATTGCATCTATCAACTTGCGGAACCCAGCAAAGCAACCCCTCCAATGAATTATGGCCACCTTGCAAAGTATTATATGGGGGCACAGAGGACGTTTTATGCGTACCTGATCGGATGTGCTGCATCGAGATGATGTGAGAATGCGGCAAGTAACAGCACTCATTAAATTATAATTTTACGATTATTGGTTGAGGTTTTTTGGCTCACTTAGGATGCAAAATGTTTTAGATGGTTTGGGTTTGTGTGATTTTTTCCCTGCACCTTTTGAACAAAATTCATTCACACTTTTGTAATATTATCTTCGTTGATGCATTTACAAGGTGTTACAAAAAATGTTACGTTTAATGGTTCGATTAAAAAAGGTAGTTATTTAATCGAAAGCTTTCTTAAAATCCAAATGTATACCATCGCCTTCACGGCACTAATTTAAGTACAATAAATAGTCTCTGTAATGGTTGCCATTTTGTGAGGAATATTTCCTTTCAAATGCGCCAGAAAAGTCAATTTATACCCGTAAACACTAGATTTCAGACAAGTTCATAATAAAAAAAATCCATAGGGGTTAAGAGAAGTTTGGGTGGAGGCAAATTTATGTCACCTCTTGCGGAGATCAATGTGTCAAATAAAAATTTCATGAATTCGTAGCAGAGACAGGACAGCAGGTTCGTGACGTTGTATTCCCTGGCGAAACAATGTTCGTTGGTTGGCAGAGAGGGGTTGTCTAGCAACTCAACATTAACTCTCCGTATTCACTATAATTGTACGTCCTATCTCATCTTCGGAAATGTATGCGGCAATAATTCCTCGCAATGGCATCGCAGCCGATATCAGCACTATATTCGAAAGTAGGGGTTTCTGATAGTTGAATTTCAGATTCAGCGGCAGTTCTGCGCATTTACATGCCCTTTAAAGGCTGGTACTATGATGACTTTTCGAGGCCTAACTCCATACAAAACAAAAAAAAAAAATTATCGTGAAATTTGAAGCTGAAATTTTCCAGAATTTCTCAGAAAGTGCTATGTTTTCCGGGAAGAAAATTTTCTTAAGGCGACTGCAACCTTTTTTTAGGTTTAAAAACCGAAACAACTAATTTTTTTATATCACAATATGTACTTGTAAACTTGTGGTATGAAATGGTAATACAAAAAGACAATTTTACAAATTTATTACCGAACATATTGCTACGTAAAAAATAATGTTATTTCGGTGACCGACCCTGAAACCGTTGTTATTACACGCGACTATCGTTCGCATGACTGCGGGTTCAATCCCCCATACAGTCACCTACCAGTCACTTCGGTATGTCTGACGAACATTTTATGCAAGTCGAGTAATTGACAAGTTTTGTAAATGCTTCCCAACCTATGAGCCTGTAGAAATATAGTAAAATAAAGAAAGTTGAATGTGAGAAACTCTTTCATATCTCCTAAAATCGTACGTTTTATGATCTAACAACATTCGTTCTTCCAATTTCCGTTTTGAGCATTTCCACGTTTTGGATATTATTTCCACGTGGATAAGTTCCACGAAACACTACTTCCTCATAAAAAAAATTTGCGGCATTACCAGTTTTTTACACTATTTTCCAACACATATCTTTGTATTACAATTTCATTTCACCAGTTCATAAATATATCGGGTTGTTCTCAAAGTTCGTTCGGTTATTTAAATAAATTTATTTAAAAATTTATATAAAAAAATACAATTATTTTAATCTATTTTATAATCTTCGCCTTTTTTTATCAACTTTTTCCCACCTCTCTGGCAGCTTTTGAAATCCTCTCTCATAAAAATTGCGTAGTTTTTCTGATAAAAGCGTTCAATTCGATTTTTCGCTTCCTCAGACTGCGAAATAGGTGATCGTCGGACGAGGTGAGGTTTGGAGAGTATGGCAGGTGAGGTAAAACTTCCCACCCAAGCTCTGACAGTTTCTGAAGAGTCCGCAGAGCAGCGCGGGGGTAGGTGTTGTCGTAATGGGAGATGGCGATTGATGGGCCTCGCCCGTTTGTCTTCTTAAGCCGCCTTCTACTTATCTAATTGTGCAATATAGTAGTCCGCATTAATCGTTGATTTGTTGGAAGAAGCTCAAAGAAGCTCAAAAATGGCTACTCCTTTGACATTCCACCAAATCGACAAAATTACTTTTCTGGGGTGAAGGCTCACTTTAAAAATGGATTGGTTTTCATTGTTTACATTGGTTTACATTGTTGTAGACTATCCATTTTTCATCCCCTGTGATGAGATTCTTCAGAAATGGTGTCTTGTTATGTTTTATCCTTAGGTTATCGCAAATTCAACGGCTTCAGGATTCAGGTACCCACATATCGAGGTTGCCCACAAATCAGAACTCTTTTGTAATCCCCAACTGTTGCACCGGGATTAACAATAATTAAATCTCTCACCTCCTGGGAAACAATTGTTTTCGGTCCTCCTGAGCTGGGAGCGTCCGTTACGGAGGAGTCGCCCTGTGCCTAAATTCCTATTTTTCCCTCATTTTTTCCAATTTTCAAAACTTTTTTTAAAACGCTATAACCACTCACGACTAGAACGAGAACACAAGTAAACAATAGTAAACAGTATAGAGAAGAGGTGGGAGGAAGTTATGCTAGTGTTTGAAGGAACACTACGTCATGAGAAGTGGCGTATGATGGACTAACAAATTAACCAAACGAACTTTCCGAACAACCCGATACTAACCATCGGCTCACACCTTCAAAATTAAAATTTTTCCCTGTAGTTTCTAATTCGTAGACTGCAGCGATGTGACTTTTTATCCATCATTTTGCTCTGCAATTCTCAGTAAAATATGAGGAAATGTTAAATTCCTCCTAATTCATCTTTATATCATCTATACAGTTACACTAAAATTAGTAAAATTAAGCAAACATTAAGTTTCCTAAGGTAGTATTTGAGATTGAAAATTTACCTCATTGTTACGCCTATTTTGGTGCCTCCCATACGAGATGGTCGATTTTCCGAAATTTATTTTTTCCCTTTAATTCCTAAATCGTGAACTATCACAACCTACGTTCTTGTCTTTGTAAACATAGAAAAAATTGGTCTCCATTATGTAATTCAATATTTACATTTGAAAGGTTTCAGTGCAACCAATTCTAAAGACGAGCTAGATTCTACTCTAGGGGAGTCTGCTCCTTCGTTTATGACTGTAAAATATTGGGTAGCAGAGTTTGAACGCGACCGTACGACCTGCCAAGATGAACACCGTAGTGTCCACAACAGACATGGTTAAAAAAAAGAATAAAATGGTATAAATGATCGTCGGCTGAAGGCGCATGAGTTAACTGAAATGATTGGTGTTTCAGAAAGGGTTATTCATCGTATATTGACCGAAGATTTGAAGATGAGAAAGCTGTTTTAGTAGAGTGTTTGGCGATGTTTCAACGCAATAAATTCGAATTTTTTCGTCGATTTATAACCATGGATAAGACATAGGTCTACCGCTTCACACCTGAGACAAAATATCAGTCAAAGCAGTGAACTGGAATGAGAGAATCGTATCGACAGAAGGCGAAGACGGTTCAATCTTCGAGTAAGCTCATGGGGTCTGTTTTTTGGAATTTTTTTTATTGATTATCTTCAGAAAGGAAAAACCATGAAAGGTGAATATTATGCTAACTTATTGTAGCGTTTGGGTGATGAAATTATGGGAAAAAAGCCGCATTTGGCGAAAAAAGTATTGTTTCGTCAAGACAATGCTCCAGTTCACGCGTCCGCTATTGCCATGGCCAAAATTAATGAATAAAAGTTTAAATTGTTTCATCACGCACGTTATTCGCCAGGTTTAGTTCCCTCGGACTATTTTCTATTTGCAAACTTGATAAAATGGTTCGGTGGTAAAAGATTTGCCAACAATGAAGAGATTTAGTCTGCGGTTGATGGCTATTTTAAGGAATTTGACAGTTCTTACAATAAACAGGGTATAGAAACTATTGAACATCGATGGGAAAAAGTGTATCGAGATAAAAGGAGATTATGCTGAAAAAAAATTAAATTATTATGTTGAGAAAAAAGATAAATAAAATATAAATAAAATGTTAAAAAGAAGATAATAAATAAAATAATATATAGGTCGGTTGCTAATTTTGGGACCGCTCTCATATTTCGTACACAAATTTATCG
>JAHXMU010000059.1:1072226-1162560 GCA_019455685.1 Philornis downsi
AATTTATCGATTTAGTGAAATGCAATTTTTCTCCTGTAAACTTAAATGCGCATACTGCAGTATGTAGCACTTAGTACATTATAATGCTTGATAAAATAAGAAGAAATTGTGCGGAACTCTCTTGCAAATTACTTTTTTAATCCATACTCGTATGCGCCCCGATTTAAGTCCTTCATTTAATAATTTTAAATTGTGCATTAATATAAAGCATTTGTTGATAAAAACTTAATGCTTTACATGCGTCAATTCTGACACTCTGCTGCCTTTTACGTCAATGCAAAAGAATATTGGGTCTCTTCAGCTCACTTGACCGAAATTTCTGTACAAGCTTCAATATTCGCGCCTTCAATTAGGGATGCGCTTTAAATAATATTTGAGTTAAGATTGCCCTTACCAGTATGTAACATTTACCAAAATGTATTACTTCTAAGTAACGAATAACTGCTACAATTTTTGGAAGAACACTAAAGAATTTCTATTGTTCAAGAGCAGAGTCCAGTCCGAGTGTCGACAATGTTTTTGTCGTTTAACCGATTTAAATCACTTGTACTACCTGCGACCCATATTGCAGAGAACGATGTTCCGATCCATTGGCAGATCTATGCGCCTGAGAGGTTCCTTCCTATATATTATACATCGACATAGACCGTTTTTCCTGTGAAAATAGCGATTTTTAAGTATTTTCACATAACCCCGTGCTTGAGAAATTATGCGAATTGGAGTATTTATTTCCAACAATCTACAAAATATTATTCCATATTGCCCTCAGATGGGTATTTTCAATTCCTATAGATTTTACTATCTATATCAAACAAATAAAACTCACTAATGTGTGTCTGCTTGTTGGTTACAATTCGTGCCACAAGAAACAATACTTTCCTATCCACCCCATGGAGGTGTGCATAAAAAAGGATATCATATAGTTGAAATTGTGCCTCATTTTAACACATTCGTATATTTTGCTTGTATTATATTCAAATTTTACTTACCCTGTTTCCTTGCTATGCATCTTAAACATATTTACGTTTAATATAAATAAACTAGTTTTTGGTTGATCAAGAAAACTGGAAACAATCGCAATGTTTATTTTTGTAAAATAATTACGAACTCTCTGTCTTATTGAAACTACTATGGTCACTAACATAGCGCTATTAAATACGAAATAAGCGATTTAATCCTTTATCATCCTTGACCTTAAGCAAGCAAATGTGATGCCCAGACACTCATGACATGACTCATGACATAAATTTATGCACATTAGCTGCAATATTAGAGCACGAAAATAACAAGTAGTTAGTTAGTTCATTCACAGTAACCTTGAGAAAGTAACACCTATATAAACAATGATCGTTGTGTTCTTTAACAAGCTGGTATAGGATACGGATTCAAATTTTGTTACCTCATTAATGTTGTGCATCTACAAATCTATTTAAAAATAAATTCAAGAAATGAGCAAGCAAAAAAAAAGGGTTGACATTGATCTCAGCATTTATTGTGCACCACTTCAGGGTCATTTAAGCTCAGTCGGAGTAAAAATAGAATTGCATTTTTCTAACTCACTTTGAAAACAGCATTATATTGTTTAAAAGCAATGTAAAAATTTAATTTAAATTTTTAATTAAAATTAAATTTAATTTAAATTCAAATTTAATTTAATTTTTAATTTAAATTTTTAATTAAAATTAAATTTAATTTAAATTCAAATTTAATAACTTGACGTAATTTGCTATTAACATTTACCACATTTAGCCAAACTGACACATAGATGGTGCCAGTAGTTTGAAAAAAAAAAATATTTAATGAAAAATGGCAACCTTATAAAACAAATGTTTTAAGTTTCAAGGCACCACGTTGTTTAGTATTTTTATTGGAGTAATTAAAAGTAAACGATTTCAGTGAATTTAAGTACATGGAAAAATTGGTCACCGTTGTGGTCACCATATTTCCATTTGAAAGGTCTCAGTTCAACCAGCCTAGCTAGATTCTACTCTACGGGAGTCTACTCCTTCATTTGCGACTGCAAAATATTGAATAGCAGAGTTCAAACATAGGCTGTACGAGCTGCCAAGACGAACACTGTTGTGGTCGACAAATTGAGGTGTCCACACCAGACACGATTAAGAAAATCCACAAAATGGGATGGGATGATCGTCGGCTGAAGGTGCGTGAGCTAGCTGAAATAACAGGCAATTTAAAAAGTATTGTAAATATATCGCATATTGACCGAAGATTTGCAGATGACAAAGCTGTGCGAAAGATGGGTGCCGCGCTTGCTTTCAAAAAGCGTCATATAGATGTTTTAGTACAGTGAGTGTTTGGCGCTATTTCAACGCAATGAAGCCGAATTTTTGCGTTGATTTATAACCATGGACAATGCATGAGTCTACCACTTCACACCTGAGATAAAGTCAAAGCAGCACACTGGAATGAGAGAATCGTTTCCAAAGAAGGCGACGACGATTCAATCTTCAGGCAAGGACATGTCGACTGTTTTTTGGGATGCTCATGGGATGATTTTTATTGATTATTTTTAGAAAGGAAAAACCATCAACGGCTCGCTCGGGCTATTTTCCATTTGCAAACAGGAAGATTTGCCAACAGTGAAGAGATGGAGTTTGCGGTTAATGCCTATTTAAAGGAGTTTGACAGTTCTTATTATAAACAAGGTACAGAAACTATTGAGTATCGCTGGAAAAAATTTACCGAGTTAACAGGAGATAATGTTGAAAAATAAAGAAATTTTTCCACAATTTTGTGTTTTTGGGACCGACATTGTAGGTAGGATGAACTGTAGAACTGACAACAGTCGCAGTTCAAAATGAGCTTCAAGTGCCAACAATATATTTTATCAATTGACTTGATCAAGTCGAACTCCTTGTACATTTTTGGCTAATGGGCTCTGCTAAAATGCCCAATATGTTTTCTATTCTTTCCCGAAAAATAATTTTCGTGTTCATTTCAATCATACTCGTATGTGATAGCTTTAACAGAATTTAATATTTTTTCTGAAAGGTAACTCCGTCAAATAGTGCAAAAATTAATAATTTGTTACCTTATAATAAGGTCATACTAAATTCTAAACATTCATGAATTTGTTTGTTTCATTCTTAGCTTCATATCTTTCAATGCATTGCTCTGAATACGGTCAGTGTGGGTCAGCGTGGCAGTCTGAATAGACAGACTCGCTTAGACAGTATGGTCCGCTGTTATACCACGGAAGCAAGAGATATGGATGTCCCTAGTTTCCCCTGTTGAACCATCCTGAGCGTCTCAAAAAGCTCTTAAGTCGGACGATATCTATATCGTCCAGATCTCCTAGGTCCCTAAAGAAATATGAGTTCATTGTTGATCTCCGCCTGTTCGCCAGGGCGAAACAATTGCAGAGAAGGTGTTCCACGGATTCCTCTTCATCCCTACAGCTCCTGTAGAAGCCACTAGTCGCAATCTTCAATCTGACTGCATGCCTTCCAATCAGACAGTGTCCCGTCATAACTCCCCCCATACGTGTAAGACGAGTTTGCCTGCACACATAATCCTGTATTTTATTCAAGATACAATCTCTAATAAACTTTGGAAACGAATGCTAATCCCCGATATTTTTTATACTTTTATAAATCTCTTGAGGTAGATATATGTCAGAAGTGAGCCCGTTCCTGCCCAACCAGACATCCTTATTTTTTTTTTTTTGCCACCTAACATTTGCTGCTAAATATGCTCTATCTCGCAGTAGGAGCTTTCCAGTGGCTAGAAGCATGCCCATGGACTCCAACTCGGCTGGAGTGCCTAGCTCGTCCGTTCTGCAGTTCCCTGGTATGTCCATGTAGCCTTACTACTGCAGTATACAACCAGTGAACAATGCGTGGCATAGGGAAACCCCTACTGCCCTTTTGCACGCATATAGCGCCACTGTGGCCTTTTTTGCCCTGTCCAGAATGTTGAGTTTAAAATTCAGCTTATTTTCCAATAATACATCATGTATTGGACAGTCCGCGAAATGAATTTCAGTACCTCCCAGGGAGATAGGATCTGCAGGTGGAATCTTGTACCTCCTGGTGAACAGAACCTCTTCGGTTTTGTTTGGAATTACTCCGGGATCTTTTCCCCCGCCAACTTCGTTACAGTGAAAAGGGCTCTTTGAAGGATGTCTCTGAGTGTTCCCAAAACTTTCCCCTCACTGTTTTTGCCACATCGCCTGTGTATGCGACAACTGTTCAGAGCGAGGTTTTACAGCAGGGGGGATAGAACACCACCACCTGACAAATCTAATCAGGTCCGACGACCCTAATTTAGCCCTGATACGTCTCTTCGCAAGAAGATTGTACACTAGCCTCCTATGTCGACGCCTACTCCCAGGTTTGATAGAGTTGCGATCGTATCAGAAGAAACGTTATTAAACGCCCCTTCTATATCTAGAAGGGCTACCAAAATACACTTCTTGACGGCGACCAAGTCGTACAGGGCTGTCTCAGTGGACTTACCCTTGCAGTAAGCATATTGTCTATCCGACAGCAGCTTCCGGTATATGTTCGTCCTAAGGTAGCTGTCAATAAGTCACTCCAGTGTTTTGAGGAGAAACGATGACAAACTGATAATTCTGAAATCTTTTGGTCCCATATGGCAGGTTTTCGCGGCTTTGGGAATAAATACCATCTTGGCCTCCCTTCACACAGCAGGGATATATATTACGTCGATACAGCCGATATAGAGCTCCTCAAGCCATACCATCAGCGTATCAGCCACCGTTTGTGGTTCATGTGCGGTGCGGGTGACTGAGGGTTCTAAGTCGAATTGTTCTAACTATGTTAAATAAAGACGTTCATGTCACGCAAAAGTAATGTGTGCTTTTACAACACGTTATATTTTTTTAAATATTAAGTATGAACCGTTTGAAACGCCAGTATTATCAGCTTCTTAATTGTGAATCGATGGTTTCCGAGCATCAAATCTTGGACTTGTTGAACATGACTTTCATCGATAGAACGATAGACTGATGACACCGATAAGCACTTCTTTCCAAAAAAAGTCTGTTCACCGAAAGCTTTTTGTAAGATTCTAAACGTTTCTGTAAGAGATTTTTATTTCGCAAATGGCGTTAAGTGCTACTTTTGTACTCGATAAAATAAAACATTGGAAAAATCGCTATTTGCGTCCTTTAAAATTAACCGTAAATCAAACATTAATGGACATTTAAGATGAGAAACATGCAGTCTTACCAACTTAGAAAAAAAAACTGTTTTTGAAAAAAGTACGTGGTTGTAGCTTTTCTAAACTGGCTTATGAGCATAATTTTTGAATCCAGTGGTATAATTTTCCGTTTGAGAACAAATGTATGAATTAATTGGAAACTCGTTGAATGTGAGGGGTGCCTTTCGCTTGTCTCAAAAGCCATTTAGAATTGTACTCTTTTGTCAGCATTATTGATTCGGCTATCTGCCTTGATGGTGGGGCTCGTACCCATAATAATCTTATGTCCTCTATTAGAATTTCAATATAAATGCCCTGTGAAAATATATCATTGAGGCTGTTATGTACATATAAAGTTGCACATTGTTCATATTATTTAAACTCTATAGATTTAATTGATATTTTTGGATAAAATATAATACAGTAATCAGAGAACACACACAAGTTATAGATAGTATGAAAATATGCATTATTGCAGGCATATATCAATATTGTTTAAATCACTTATTTTTGATATAAAAAATATTAAATTGACACAAATTAGAAACAGTTTATGAATTTGTAGAAAAAAATTGTATGAAACTTACATACTTTAAAATTTTCTTAACTCTGCAGATGCAGATGCATGCATTTATGCGGCGCAGTTTATGTTTTTTGAGAGTAGCACAATGTCAATAACAAAATCCAAAAATCTCAAAATATCGACACAACAATTGTTCACACAAGATTTATTGCACTTGAAATATTTTATGGAAATATTTACTGGAAACAAATAGTTTGTTTGCTACTTTATCACATAACACATAACAGTTTTTGTGTAACAAATGTAAAATATTTCGATAACGTATTAAACACATTTAATTTGTAGACATTTTTGCCTTAATTTCACATTAAAATTATTTTAGTTTAATTTATATTAAATATTCAAAAATATTTTTGTTTTTTTTAATTTGCTCTTTCGTGAAATCCATTTAAATGTTCATTAATTTCCAAACTAATTCACAAATTACAAATCACTTTCTTTGTTATAACAAAACGTTGATGCAGTCAGTAATTTCGTTTTTCCAATTAAATTGCGATTTTATTTCATCAATTACAATTTTAGTACTGACTGACTGACTGACTGATGGGGGATTCACTTCAGATTATTTGGATGTCTGGTCGGGAGAGGATGAATGTTCGTTGTTGTATTTAGCGTATTTAGTTTTACAACTACGGTAGTTATAACTGTTTGTTGTTGTGGTTATTATTACTGTATTACTATTATTATTGTTATATTGGCGTTTATTTTTCTTCTATTTGGTTATGTTAAATTTCACACGGAGTAGCGCACCGTCGCACTCTATGCCAACAAGAAGTTTACGACCAAATGCCATAAAAATTTGTTGTAAAAACTCATTGAGGTTGGAAGCAAATACACAGCGCTCGCACGCACACAAATGCACGCTCACTCACTCACTCACACATTTGCAATTTCTGGCATTCGCTGTTACTCACACTCTCTCACATGTATTGGTGTTTTGTATAGAGGTTGGTGTAGACACCATTTTTTCTTATTTATCAGACGCCTGACGCGGCCATGGATGGAATGTCGACTGTGACTCGGTGGTGCGAGAGCTGTTGGACCAACCAACCAGCCATTCATCCTACCGGTCATGCGACTATCCACTGTATCCATTCGTGCGATATACTGCGAACCAGCGTATTTCGGTGCACGCTTATTGCTCTGTTTCGTTTGAATTTATTCTCTCTCGCTTCTTAGGGCTTTGGCTTTGTTATTCCGCTTTTATGTGACGCACATGTGGGGGCTCGGGAAGCCGGAGCATCTACGTAGCAATAAATGTGTATCTGTTTATTTGTTTATCTGGTATATTTTTATATTCCAGTTCATTTTCTGGTTTGTTTTGTGTATCCATTTTATGGTCGGCTCCTGCTGCAGGAAAACAATACAAAGGCAAACAAATAATTTCATTCAGTGAAACAAATATTTGTTTGAACTAACTAAAATTTAGTCAAATCTACACATATAAATAAAAATCAAATGCCGTTCGTTGGTAAGGACATCAGTTGAGAACGGCTGGACCGAATTGAATAATTTTTTTTTTAAATGTTCGTCGTAGTCCAACTTAGGTTTTTATGGAAAGA
Organism: Philornis downsi; assembly: GCA_019455685.1. NCBI lineage: Eukaryota > Metazoa > Arthropoda > Insecta > Diptera > Muscidae > Philornis > Philornis downsi. The sequence goes on from JAHXMU010000059.1 coordinate 1,079,556, forward strand.
AAAATTTACCACGCCCACTTTTTTCGATTTATCTGAAATTGTAAAACGTCTACACCGATTTCGCTAATTCTTTTTTTAAATGTTTGTAGTAAGTGTTTCCAGTGCTGCTACAAACCATGAATTAAATATCCAATATTTCTGCTCCTGTTTACGGTATTTGCACAAAATTTGGTACATCGGTTTGGTGTACATATCTTAAGTGCTGCTGCAAATATGGGCGGGATTGGACAATGGGGCGTGGTACCTCCCATACAAACCACAAATTAAAAATCCATTATTTCTGCTCCTGCTAATGGTATTTGAACAAAATTTGGTATATAAGTTTGGTTTACATATTGTAAGTTCTGCTGCAAATATGGATTGGATTGGACAAATAGGCGTGGTACCACCCGAAGAAATCAAAAATTGAAAAACCATTATTTCTGATCCTGTTATAGGAAAATTTAAGAAGTTTTTCAAATACTGACTTTATTTCACTTCTCATTTTTCTATGTTTCCCGACAGACAAGCAAAGAACGTTGTACATGTGAAAGCGTTGCAGTAATTTTAAATCTCAATTAAATTGACTTAAATTAAATAATTTTTAAAAACTTTACAAAAAAAGTATTAAAGGCATTCATTTAAATAACCAAACTTTTCTAACAAAAATTTAAATACAGAACCATCTATCCTGAAAATTGTAAATCATTAATTTGCCACCTTTGAAGGCAGAACGAAGTTTGCCGGGTCCACTAGTCAAAAATAATAAAGGAATGGTTTTGTAATTGACGAACAACAAAAATAAACACTTGGTTTGGCACCGCAGAATTTCCAATTTATACTGAGGAGGAGGCTTACCGTTGCCCAAAATAAGCTGTAGTTTGTGAGATATTGTAGGGTTACTCACTTAGTGGTTTCAAAATCGCCGGTATGGCAAGGCTGTCGATTCGTAAATACCAGTCAACTGAAGTGTTATTTATTTTGTAAAAGGTTTGCCATTTATGAATATGGATCTTTTATTAACCGAGGAACGCGTAAAAATAGTTAAAACGTATTACAAAAGTGGTGATTCAAACGTGGGCACTCTTCATGCATTATGTGTCGTTCATTGTCGTCATAATCGACCTACTGTGCAAGGAATTGGCAAGATTATAAAGAAATCTGAAGAGACCGAAAGCGTTACAGATGTGGTCAGCCCTGTACATCATCACAACGTATGCACTGCCGAAAATATCGCTTCTGTTAGTGAAAGTGTAGCGGATAATCCGGGCAACCGTTGCCGTCAATTCAAAGCGCTATGAACGTAATATAGCCGATTTTTTTTTTTTGCACTCCAATTAAAGATTATGAACTAGGCGCTATGTGATTTTAACAAGACGGTGCCACGACCTACACAACACTACCGATTTTGGCTTTATTGCATGAGAAGTTTATTGAAAGTGTAATTTCACCTTTTGGCGGCGTCAATTGGCCACCAAGATTTGATTTGGCGATTTGACGGTGTTACACTTTTCTTTGTGGGGCTACGCCTAAAACCGTGTTTAAGCGATTAATTCCCGACCTTTTGAAAACCAACATTCGTCAAATTATCGTCAAGATACCATCCGAAATGTGTGAAAAACTACTCCGAAAACTACTTCCAAAGGATCCACTGCTGCAACCAATCCAAAGGCGGTAATTTAAATGACATTGTATTTCGTACATAATGGCAACGCCCAAGCGTTATAATGAAATAAAAGTTTCATCGAAATCATAGCTTTATATGTGTTTTATTTAACTTTACTTCTAACACGAAAAATGGATAACGATGTACAAAGGAACTCTTATAACATATTATTTTTTTAACGATTTATTTTTGGCGAACTGCAGCTCATCTCATTATTCTAGTAAAAATCGTATTTATACCCTCACCCGGAGGAATGAATGAAGGTGCATATCATTTGATACGGTCAAAAAAGTAACAACCAGAAGGAAGAGTTTAAAGTACCAAATATCTTCTGACCAAATGCGTGTCATGACTTTTTGAGTCGATTGGGTGATGTCCGCCAACCTAGCTGACCGATTGATAGACACGGTGAGAGCTATAAATCTTTATTGAACACTTAAAAATATAGCGCAGTCTAATATTATGTTAGATCTTAGCCAGAGATTGTAAATGGGCTACATCAACCCACGCATTCTGGTACGCCCTAAATAAATTGGCCGATTTTTCGGAATTAAATTACTTTCCTGTGACTCTTCATATGTTACTTGCAGCAGCTTAAGGTCCTCATTCATAAAAAAAAACACAAAAATAGGTTTAAAAGACTAATTTGGTGTCGAGGGTTTTAGCGCTTATTGAACGTTTCAAAAGAAACGTATTCACAAAGCGTATTTGAACTATTTGCAAAAAAAAAACATATGTTGAGTTTTTATCCTTCCCAACATTGTTCACGTGTATTTTAATGCAGTGACTGTAATGTACAGACAAAAAAAAAATAAGAACTGATATAAGGAATAATAAAACACGTTATTTAACTCTTTATAAAACCAGTTGGCAAATTTCAATAATTCATAATTTTTCAAAATATGTACCAAAAAATTATAATTTCAAATAAATTGTCTTAAATTCTCCGGCAAAGGGATATAAACATAGAATAACGAAAAGCTGCTGCTTGGTTGTGTAAACAGATAATCTAAACAGTTAATTATTTTAATGAATTTTATTAACAATGTTGACAATAATACAGTTGATAATTATTTTGATGAATTTTATTAATAATGTTGACAATAACAAAGTTGATAAATTCAATGATAGGATAAATAGATGCATATTTTGTTAGAATAAGAGTAAAATTCTAATAACTTAATAGGGCGAAAATAACACAAAAGAAATTTCCAATAGTTTTTGTAAATGTTCGGCCTTTTTAGTAGAACAAAACATTCATAAGATTTGCAATCTTATAGAACGTTTAATAGAGGTAATTTTGGTTTGTGAATACAAATTTTTGGATAAAACCTCATTAAACCCGCGGTAAACCTATTTTAAAATATTATAAGCAAGACCGTAAATTATTTATTTATTTCAGATATTAAGGTCCCAACACAATAAGGTTATATGGACCATAGAATATAAGTAGAATTATTAAAAAAAATTATTTATTTATTTATTTATATAAAGCTAACTTAAAGTTGAAGAAAAAAAATTATATTATTGTTATTTTTACAGTTTTTGAAACCAAGGTTTAAATCAGTTTAAATAAATTAATTTCGTTTAGAAATTGTTTAACATTTTCAAAATTTACATCGCTTGAGAGGACTTGAATGTTGTTTATCTTGAAACATAACGCTCATAATTTCACCACAGGTGCACAATGGAAGCTGACTTTTCTCAATAATATATTTATGTGAAAAATTATAATGCTCAATTTTAAGTCTCGTATATTTAATAAAATCAGTGTTGGATATTCTGGGGCTTTTGAATTTGTGTATTATATTTCTTCGGATTGCATATAGTTTGGAGTCATTATTACTATTCCAAGAAACTTCCCAGAGATCAAAAATATATTCTGAGATTTTCCGTTTTTAGTCCGAAAATTGATATTTGAATTCTCTAGCTACAACTTCTGTTAAAGAATTTTTAGCTAACTGGTCTGCCCTTTCATTTCCATGTATATCTAAATGGCTTGGGACCCATAGAAATTCTGTTTTGTTTGAAGAATTATTGATTATCTCTCTTATTTGTTGTATAATCATATTATTGGTGAATGGATTTGTTATGCCTATTAATGCACTTTTACTGTCACATATAATTAATGAATTTTGATCTATGTCAGAATTAAATATATATTGAAGACAGGTTTTGATAGCAAGTAGCTCAGCAGTGTAGATGGATGAGTAATCATTGATGCGTTTACACATTTCAAGATCAGTACTGAAAATTCCGAGGCCAACCTTTGCATTATTAACAGATCCGTCTGTAAAGAAAAGTTTATGATTTGAGTATTTAGTGTTTATGGCTTCCAAAAAATTCTGCTTTACTTCTGTAGCGTTCATATTTCTCTTTGACGAATAGGCGATGGAAAAATCTACGTTTATGGGTATATTCTATTTTCAATGTTGTCAACGTTTATAGGATATTTAGATAACATTTTTTCAAACTCAATAACACCTTTTGCATAAACTGGTAAAAACTTAGGGTTTCTCGATTTAAGGCTAGATATTTTATCGCTGTTTGTGATTTTTTCATATAATGGATGATGTTGTAAAGAATAAACTTTCAGTATATAATTTAATAAATATTTTTGTCTTCTCAGTTGAAGGGAAGGACATGAAGATACTATTTGTGAAATTTTAGCTGGACTAGTCTTAAAAGCACCAATTGAGAGTCGAATTCCTGTATTTAAAATTGGATCTAACGTTTTCAGTTTCGAATCATGGGCTGAAGAATAAATTATAGAGGCGTAGTCTATAGTGGGAAGGACAATAGAACAAAGAATTTTTAGAAGAGTTTGGGGTCTGAACTATATTGTGAACATCTAAGCATTTTAATTATATTAAGCTTTGAGTTTGATTTTGCCTTTATATTTTTTATGTGCGAACTGAAGCTAAGCTTTTCATCAAATGTTACTCCGAGAAACTTACATTCTTTTACAAATGTTATATTTCTACCATTTAGATTTAGAGATACATTGTTTGATATTGGTTTAGACCTAGATGAAAATTTAATTGCTACGGTAAATTATTATCGATTCTATTGTTCCAAAATGTTTGGCAAAATTTTAAAAAATCGACCGATTAACTATACTTTTTGTACCTTTCGCACAAATGACCTCTTTAATTCATATATTCTTAGATTCATATCTTTTATATAGTTGAAATTAGTTTATTTAAATTTGGTAAATATTCAGATTTTGGTATACAACCAAAACTAGATAACCTTACGAAGAAAACAAAACAAAGTGGGGATTTATTTATTTTTTTTTTAATTTTTTTTTCTATTTTTTAACATAATTTCCTTTTAGCTCGATACACTTTTTCCATCGATATTCATTACATTCTATACCCTGTTTATAGTAAGAACTGTCAAACTCCGTAAAATGGCCATCAATCGTAGATTACATCTCTTCATTGCTCGTAAATCTTTTGCCACCAAGCCGTTTTTTTCAAGTTTGGAAATAGAAAATAGTCCGAAGGAGCTAAATCTGGTGAATAAGGTGCTTGATGGAGCAGTATGAACTTTATTTCATTAACTTTGTACATCGCAATATTTCGTAATTTCCATAATTTCAACGCAAAAAAGCTACAATAAATTGGCATAATATACTTAGTTGATGGTTGTTTTATTCTGAAGATAGTCAACAAAAATAATCCCATGCGCATCGCAAAAAACAGACTTCATGACCTTGCCTGCAAATGGAACCATTTGGACACGATTGTCTCATTCCAGTCCAATGCTTTGGCTGTTTCTTTGCTTCAGGTGTGAAGAGGTGGACCCACAACTCATCCGCGGTTATAAATCGATTTAAAAATTCGGCTTTATTGCAGTGAAAAATCGCTAACACTCTACTAAAACACCTTTATGGCGTTGCTTTTGCTCCAGTAAAATCAAGCGCGGCACCGATCTTGTGCACAGCTTTCTCTTCTTCAAATCTTCGGTAAATCTTTTTGAAATGCCTTATATTAGCACCTTTTACGCACATTCAACCGAACGTCGTCTAATACCATTTGTGGATTTTCTTAACCGCGTCTGGCACGGACAGCTCAATTGGTTGATCACTGCGGTGTTCGTTTTGGCAGCTCGTACGGCCTCGTTTAAAGTCTGCTATTCAAGATTTTGCAGTCATAAACGAAAGTGCAGACTCCACAGAGTAGAATCTAGCTCGGCTTTAATACTGATTGGACTGAGACCTTTTAAATGGAAATATTGAATTACATAAAATTGGTCAATTTTTTCCAAATTTACAAATTCACTAAAATCGTTTACTTTTGATGGCCCACATAAAAATACAAAACAATGTGGCGCATTAAAACTTAAGTCATATGTCTCATAAGGTTGCCACTTTTCACCAAAATAATTTTTTTTCGAACTACTGGCACAATCTACACGTCAGGTCGGATAATTTTGGCCGTGTTTAGTTTAGTTTAGTTTAGTTTAGTGTCTCATTGTGGATATTGAGCAAATCATTACGTACGTTCTGGTAGCTTCCATATAAAATTTGCCAATTTTTCGAAATCCAATCAATCCTTTGTAATTTCTAATTTTTAGGCTATATTAATCTAGATTTTTATCCGCTACATTGGATTGTTTTTCTATATAACGTCTCACATCTCTCTTGGTATCTTCCCTATAAATGACCCATTTAACCAATACACGAGGTGTGTTCAAAAAAAAAAGTGAATTTTTTTTTAAATATTTATTTATTGATCAATTTCTAGTTTATCTCCTTCAAAGTAGTCCCCCTTAGATATAATACACTTGTGCCAGCGTTTTCCCTAATCCCCGAAGCAGTTCAGATATGTACTTTTTGATATGTCCTTGAGCTCTCTCAGCGATTCGGTTGTTATCTCCTCAATCGTCGCAAAACGCCGTCCTTTCATGGGTCTCAATCAATCTCTTCAGTCTTGGGAACAGGAAAAAGTCGCAGGGGGCGAAATCTATAGAATACGGTGGCTGAGGCATGACAACGGTGTTGTTTTTCACCAAATAATCTCCCACAAGCAAAGATGAGTGAGCAGGCGCATTATCATGATGCAAAAACCATGATTTTTTTCCACAATTCCGGGTGTTTTTTTTCGTATTGCTTCACGCAAACACCGTATATCTTTAAGGTAATACTCCTTGTTTACCCTACGACCTTGTGGTAAGAACTCCTGATGCACTATGCTATGGTAATCGAAGAAAACAGTGAGCAAAACCTTGACATTTAATGGAACTTGGCGTGCTTTTTTTGGTCTTGGCTTTTTCTCCTGGACTCTTCCATTGGGACGATTGGACTTTAGTTTCGATGTCATAACCATATACCCATGATTCGTTACCAGTTATGACCTTTTTAAGTAAATCTGGATCATCGTTGACGTCATTCAACAATTCCCGAGCGATGCTCATGCGACGTTTTTTTTTTTTTTTGGTCAAAATTCAGCAATTTTGAAACGAACTTCGCGTGCCCAAAATTTCCGAAAATATTGCATGACATGAGCCGAATGATATGCCGACATCCTCAGCAATTTCGCTAATTGTGATTCAAAGATTCTCCATAACAATTTTCTTCACTTTCTCAACATTTTCATCGGTTGCCGATGTGCTGAAGCGTCCAGAGCGAACGTCGTTATTCACATTTTCTCGACCTTCTGTGAAAAGCTTGTAACACTTGTAAACATTTTTTTGACTCGGAATACTCTCACCGTATCCCACTGTCAACATTTTAAGAGTTTTTAATTCCATTTTTTATACAAAATTTGATGCATCTTCTTTGATCCATTTTCTTCGATAGCAGAAAATCGCCGAGACGAGTGTACCAACATAAAAGACATAAAATAATAATCAAAAGTCGAATGTATGTAGCCCCCGAAATTTGAAAATTCACTTTATTTTTGAACACCCCTCATATGTGTATTTGTGCGTACCTAGAAATTATTTAAATTCTCGGATAATGAAAAGTTTGCACCTACCAGTTTCGCATAAATATAAATTATATAGGTCTACAAATGTTAGCCGTTATTAAAACTATTGAACTATATTGATACTCATACCACAGTTTCAAAAACTGTTTTAGCTACTAATGCTTCCATAAGGGTTGAAATCGACAAAATTAATTTAAGCCCAGCCTCATTGTCATTTTTGTCTCTTTTTTTCTTTTGCTTCCAAACAACATCTAATTAATGAATTCAAATTCATATTTTCTTAGTAGTGTACAGAGCAATATACCCCAAGTTAGATGTAATCTCAGGTAGAAATTTCTAAACTGAAACTGTTTTTAAGCATTTGGTTGCCGTAGCAATCACCTCAGTAATTACCCATTAAAATGATTTTTTTTTCAGATTCCATGACAGGTCCACCTTTAGATCCCTATATCACCGAATCGATGATGTTGGTACATCACCATATGCACACTTATCTACTTGTAACCAGATTATGAATATTCTAAATATATATCATCCGAAAATGTCCAATATTTCGTTGATTGCTCTTCTTTCAGAATACTAATCAACGACCTCCATTCTCATTGTTCGTTGCTGCAATGAAGAAAGTTCAGTGAATCAAAAACTGTACATTAGAACTTTAACAAACAAACATCAATACTGTTACGAAGTTCATGCCCTGACTAATTATTTGTTTTCCTTTCAAACCACGATTTAGAATTCTTCAACGCCCATTGGCTTTAATCAGCATATTAGCCACATAATACATCCTACAATTCCATCGCGTTCGGTGTCCATGTCATTGAGAGCATCAAATTAAATGAATTTCTAAAGGGTGTCCCAACAAGAACGCAAGATTTACATTTTAAATTAAACACAGATATTGTATCTCTGGCTGTATGACATGTGGCGCCGTCTTGTTGAAACCACATGCCCTTCACATTCATTTCTTCAATTCTAGGCACGAAAAAACTGGTTATCATTTCACAATACTGAACACCATTGACTGTTTGCACTTGACATGTCTCATTTTTATAAAAAAAAGGTCCAATGATTCCTCCATTTAATCGTTAATTCCGATTCCGATATATTCAGCCGTTTTGGCCATAGTGTTTATTTCATATATACTTTTATATCGCTTCGCGGACAATGCACTTGTTTTTGTTTTCCATCTATTCTTGGAGGTCCGTAAATATTTATTAGCAACAAATTAAACATCTGTGTCAGAGAAAAGCATTGAATATTCACACAATGATTCAGAATTATTGACTGTACTAAAAATAATTGTTTGCAGTTAAAACTCAAAAATAAAATTTGCATTGCTTAATGATGATTTACAAAATATTTGGTTCCTGAATTAAGTCTTCCGTGGGCTAAAAGCTTTTGAAAACGACCATGATTGTTTTGATGCTACGCTGCTTCCAAACAGCGCTTTTTGTGTAAATAACGTGTTTTTCATTTCGCGGTTCGAAACCGCCGGTCTGGCAAGGCCGTTAGTTGTTAACTACCTGTCATCTGAAGTGTTATTTATTCAGTGAAAGGTTTGCCATTTACAAATAAGCATTGCTTAAGGAAAAATGCGTAAAAATAGTTAAAGCCTACTTTAAAACAAATGCAAACGTGGGCACTTTTCGTGCATTATGGGGAGATTATGGTCGTCGTAATCGGCCTACTGTGCAGGCAATTCCCAAGATTTGAAGAGGCTGGAAGAGTTACACAACATCTGTAACATCAGGTCTGAGCATCATCGCAATGTACACACTGCCGGAAATATCGCTTCTGTTAGTGCAAGAGTGGAGGACATCCCGAATTTGTATTCACGGCGATTTTACGGCATATTTCATTATATCGTATTTTGCATTTGGATTTGCACCTCCATCCATATATAGTTCAACTCAAGCAACAATTAAAGCTAGCTGTTCATTCACAATGCAGTAGATGTGCCGATTGGGTGCTACAGCAACCGGCTTACAACTCTGATTTTTTGGAGAAAATGAAGTTCATTTCTTTTGGTTACGTCAACAAGCAAAGTTGGTGCATAGGGAGCACGGAGAACCCAGAAGTAATTGTGAAAAAGCCATTGCATCCGGAAAAAGTTACTCTTTAGAGCGCATTATAGTCCGGAAATGTCATTGCACCGTTTTTTTTTCTTCGAAAATGATGCTGGAAAATGAACCGTTACCGTCAATTCAGAGCGCTATGATAACCGACTCTTTTTGGCCTGCAATTGTAGATTATGAATAAACCGATATGCGGTTCCAGCAAGATGATGCAGTGAGCCCTACAATACGTCTGATTTTGTCTTTATTGCATGAGAGGTTTCCAGAAAGCGTAATTTCACGTTTTGGCGACGTCAATTGGCTACCAAGATCATGCGATTTGACGCCGTTAGACTTTTTTTCATAGGGCTATGCCAAAGACCGTGTTTTGCGCGGATAATCCCTAAATGTTGGAGCATTTGAAAACCAACATTCGTCAAGTTATCACAGAGATACCGCCCGAAATGTGCGAAAAATTGTTCGAAAACTACCTCATAAGAATCTCATGCTGCAACCAATCCAGAGCCGGTCTTTTAATTAACATTGTAGTTCGTACATACTCGTAATATCAAGGTCCAAGCATTGTAATGAAAAAAAGTTTCATGGAAATTATAGCATTTATGTGTGTTTTATTCAACTTTACTTTGGAAACCGAAAATTGGATAACCCGATATATTTATATCTTAATCAGAAGGAATTTTGCAAAACAGAGTTTACTAAATTACACTGGAAAGGTATGAAGATATGAATATAAAGTTTTAAATTGGACAACTTGCGTGGAAGGTAGCAAAAGCAGTGTGGTTATTTGATCTATTTTTCCAAATGTCATATAACGAAACAATGCAATGGTCAAAAATATAGATTTCCACAGCCTACCGATTATAAATTACAGGAGACCAATTGGATTTTGCAATGCCATCCATTGATAACAGTTATGGAGTGTCATTACATTCATTCTCACATCCAAGTTCACCAAAAGCTTAATGAGATTATAATAAAAAAAATTAAAAATTATTAAACTAAGGGCTAATTCTATCATTTAAATGGAAGGCACAAGAAGGTATATTACTTATAGGCCGAATTTATTCAAATTTTGCCAAGCATTATAAGGACATATATTAGACAAGAAGTTGGCATATTGAAGGCACGATTGAATTTTGAAAAAACCAGTCCTCATTTGCATGGAAGGTTGCTCACACGCTAGGTCGAGGCAGTCCATTTGTAATCCCCAGTTATGATGTGGTAAATAGTATGCTATCGCAATGTTTATGAAGTTCAATAAATTTTTGCGACAGTTATCATATCTACCGGTAGCCAGATAGATGGACGTAGCTCAATCGACTTAAAAAGTATAAAAAATTGATTAATACATAATTGTTACGTTAAACCCATTTTCACTTTTTTATTGACAATATCAAAAGATATATAAGATTATTCCTTCTGCTGAGGATATAAAAACGGATAACAAAATCTTCAAACGGAAGTTTTAGAAGGGAGGAAAAGTTATTGTAGAATTCTTATTATTCCATCTATAGAGCCGACTGAGAAAAGAACAAATAGGTGAAATTTAAGAGATCTGAAAAGATTATTAAAAATGCAACTTTCAAGAAAACACGATGTTTTCGAAAACGCTCAGCTGGTTAATGACTTGGCCCATGAAGTAAATATTTTGTAAATCCTCAATAAATGATACATAAATACATGATGTAATGTGAACGGTTGTTGTTAACTGTGTAAGCTTTTGAACAATTGTCACAAAAATATTTAATATTGATATTTGGGTATGAAAGAAATAGTAAGCAATAAACTTAAATCGTATCTATTTTCAAGAAAACCAACTTTAACTATATGCTATAATCTCAGTATTTATAAAAAAAAAATAAAAGAAAATTCGTAGATTACAACGCCAAATAAATGGTGTACGGTATTACAGTTTACAATTACACCACCAAATTTTTCCAATTTCAAACCCATTACCTTACTGAGCCATATTCGCTGCAAATAAAGCGCTTCTAAAGAAGCAAATAAAATGTTTTTTTTAACAGTATCGGAAATTGGTCACAAAAATACAAATGTTTGCAATTTGTTGTTTATTATTGATTGAATATTTATTATATTTATTTATATATTTATGTTTATTATTCATTGAAAATTATTGTATCGCCTTTAATGTATATAGGTCTGTTTCAAAATAATACATTTATGCTAACGAACAATTCGATCATCACAATATTTTTCAATCACATTTTCTGGGGGAAAAAAAAACTAATTTCGGCGTGGATTCTGAGTGATAATTTGAGTTTGAGCAAGCCTTATTAGGTAATTGTGGTGTTTATTTGATGATATTTATTGATATTTTGGATAAAAATTCTCCCATTTGTTCCTCATGAGATAGTGCGCTATGGTTTTTTACAATCCATCAGTTTTATTTCAACAAATCTATTCTTTTTCAATGAATTTGCTGTCTCTGACTTAATGTTAATATTCTTTATTTATCATCTAACCTTCCAGCAAGAAATCCATATAAATATCACTAAAATGCATAACACCGCTACAATCAAAGAAAACAGTCAATATTACCTTGACTTTTGATTAACTTTGTCATGATTTTTTTCAGTTTCGACTCGGTTGGAAGGCATCATCGCAAAGCTTGCTGATTGGTTTGCATATCAAATCCGTAAATCCATGTCTTATCACCGGTTATAATACGTTCTATGAATGTGGGGTCGGAATTGATTCGTTCTAGCATGCTTTCAGCTACCTTTATGCGATTAAGTTTTTGAGGAAAATGCAGGTGTTTCGGAACTAGGCGAGTGGTAATGCATTTCATACTTAAACGATCATGCAAAATTGTAGAATTTGAATGCCGACCAGAGAAAACAAATCTTCCGCCACATCTTAATCGCCTTTGAATGCACTCTACCTCTGAGAGGCAAGTATTTTTGATAAGCGTAAGCCTTCTACAACATTTTTAAAGTTACAGTATATGAAATACTCGTACTAAATGCAATGTAAAATCTAAGACAAATTCTTTGTTTGATTGTATTATCCATTAAAGAAATCGCAAAACGCACTTAAGATAGACCGACAAAACCGAACGCTAAAAACAAACTAATTGACAGATCGCGCTGAAACTTTGCATTAGTAAAGGGTGACGCATAAGTAACGACTATATTGAATGCGTTCTTGTGCATCATTTGGTTTTAACTCGTAAACCAATTGCATCTTATATGGGAAAAGATGTAACATATGTAAAATGCTTTGCAAAGACCGCCTAGACAGCTCTAACTGCTGAGAACGTCGCCTAGTGGAAGTTTCAGGGCTTTCCTCAATACTTGCTTGCACTCGAGCAATGGTCACTTCATTTCGAACTGCAGGAGGTTTTCCAGCAGGCGGAAGATCACAGACAGCCCCTTGTTGCCCAAAACGCTGAACCAATCGGTAAATTGTTGGAGCGCTAGGAGCATTTTGAACATGAAAGAAATTTCGATATGATCTGAATAATCGAATGCTGACTTTCAAAGTAAAATTGAACAACTTTGGTTCTTTGTTCTGTGTTGAGCTTTTCCGTTATAAAATTCCAAAGTATTATTTGATTAATTCTGTAAAGAGACGAAAACAAGACTTAAACAAAAAATGTATTCACTGATCAAATCCTAACGTAGCTTATGCGCCACCCTGTATAAAGGACAGCTGTGTCAACTTAGTGACAAAAGGACATTTTAAAATCGTTTTAAATGAGCCTGTTAAATGACTTTGTTAAATGGAATATTTTTTAATATTTTTTGTAAAGTCAATTTTTAAAAAGTACCAAAGATTGCATATTAATAGAATGGACTGTTAGCCAACATATATTTCCCGTAGGAATAATAGAATATGAGGAGCTGAATCAGAGTAAGTTACATAAACAGGGGGCGCACCAATTTTGCTACAATAAGAAATTCAAATAACTCTTTTTTTTAATGTAAACACATGAAATACATGAATTTCTTTACTAAAGGGTGTCCTAACAAGAACGCAAGATTTAAATTTGGCGCCATTCAAAGTCTCATTGTTTGACATTTGAACAATTGTTATTGTTTGCTAGTAGAAGGTACGAGGTTAGCAAAAATGGAGCGCTGCACGAATGAACAACGCATTCTCGTTGTGAAATTGTTTTACCAAAATGGTGAAAGTTTTGCGGCTACAATAATGTTCCAAAAAAAGTCACCTGTAAATAGATTAATTAATAAATTTGCCAAAACTGGGTCTGTTAGTGATGTGGAGACAACAGCGCGCCTTCGACCAGGTCGATCGACCGAAAATGTCGAAGCTGTACGTGATGATGTCGCCCAAACTCCATCCACCTCAATTCGACAGATTGGTGTCTCCAAATCCACTATGCAGCGAATTTTGACGAAATATTTGCATCTTCATGCATACAAAGTTAAATTGACTCAGGAACTGAAGCCAGCTGACCATGAACAGCGAAGGGAGTTCGTTAATTGAGAGAGACAGCATGAAAATGCTGATTTTGCCCATTTCCATCTTGATGGCTTCGTTAATAAGCAAGATTGTCGCATTTGGGGTGAGGAAAATCCTCGAGTGATTCATGAGAAGCAAATGCATCCTCAACGTGTCACTGTATGGTGTGGATTTTGGGCTGGAGGAATCATTGGACTTTTTTCTATGAAAATGAGGCATGTCAAGCGCAAACATGGCAATGATAACCAGTTTTTTCGTGCCTAGAATTGAAGAAATGAATGTGGAGGGCATGTGGTTTCAACAAGACGGCACCACATGTCATACAGCCAGAGAAATAATTCAATAGCTGCATCAGTCATTTCCCGGTCATGTTATTTCGCGTCTTGGGGACCAGAATTGGCCGCGTAGATCGTGCGATTTAACACCTTTTTTCTTTGGGGTTTTTTGAAGTCGATGGTTTATGCGAAGTGTAAATGTAAAGGCCGACGACGACTCAAGTCTTAAAAGAGGAAATTGGACGCTGCATTAATGAAATACCGCAGCATTTATGCAAAACGGTCATTGAAAATTTCATTAAAAGATCACGTGTGTGCCAGCAAAGCCGCGGCTGCCATCTGCCTGATGTGTTGTTCCATACATAACCTCATTCTGTCTACTTTACGATATAATAAAGTTTCACGATTTTTTTTTTGAATATCTGTGTTTTGTTTAAAATTTAAATCTTGCGTTCTTGTTGGGATACCCTTTATATATAAAATTCAGTTTGTATTTATATAACTAATTGATTTTGAAGATGATAAACCGTAAATGACCTCCATGATCATTCAAGCATATGCGATACCTGATCAGAAAATTATTCATTGCGGCCTGAAGGGTTGAGGTAGGGATTGCCTCAATTATTGTTTTAATGGACTGCTTCAATTCAGTCAAATTCCTTGGTTTCGTTTTCTGCTCCTCTTAGTTGATATATCACAAAAAAAAATGTCTGGTGCAATCTTTGGGGCCAGCAGAAAATTGAGTTTCTTGGCTTTAATTTGTTTGGAATTTTCCGTTGGAGCTCCGCCTGGTCTGACTATGGGTGCAGTTGCTCCATCGTGCTGGGACCAAATGCTGTTGAAACGGATACATTTTCGACGCAGTTCTGGGTAAAAAAAACTCCTTTCAACATCTTTAAACAACGGTCTCCATTGACATTGACATTGTGTTTGTACACGATTCATGCGCCACCCCGTACAGCATAAAAAAATAAAAAAATCATGATAAGAGTTGTATGGGATATGAACTGAAGAGACTCCGGTTGTTAGCCGATATGTTACTTCTATGCAGGATTGTTGTCAAAATTCCAGCTAGAAACATAAAGAGAGAAAAATTTTTGATATTTTGAAAAACAAAATTGTTCAAAAGTGGCTATTATCGTGATTCTGCGATTTTGGGTAGTAGTAAATATTTATTTAGACTTAAAGCGCTCATCAGGACAGTAGTTAAAAAAATTGAATATTTATTTAAAAACAGGTATTTAAAGGTATACAAATTATTTAGCTTCGATTTTTGTAACATGTAAATTGTGATTATGTGGTGTAACATCGATAGTTGTTAGCTACTCTGTGTAGAATTACTACACAGTTGATGTTAAAGATTTGATCGTTAGGCAGCGCATGTATGATCCTTATAATTTGAATTTTTTTTACCGCTCAAATATTTTTACTATTTTTTTGGGGCATCCATTGAATGCCAACGTTAGTGAATGCCGATCCCTGAAACGAAAACAATTACAATTTATCTTAACTGATTCAAACACAAATACGGGGGGCTAAAAGCACCATTATGCGGTCGCTGTGTTTGTTGCCATTAATTGACGCATAAAATCAATTTGCCAACATTTATTTTGTTTGGCAACCAGCTACAGACCCATTCGTTGTCATTATGGTATCTACATGAACATACAATCATTAATGGGATGCTGTTAGTACAGACCGTATCGTAAATCGATGTTTGATTGGCGAAGAATCTGGCTGAGTGGGTTTGAGTAAACTCAATTATTAATGTATAAGAAGCAGACATATTTAATAACTATTTTTATGGGTAAGCTGTTATAATTAATTACTCGCAATTATCTGATTTATGAATGAATCTGAAAACATTCTTTGCAATATGTGAACGGCCAATTATTGAGGCAGATACATTTTTGGGCAATTGAACAATATTAACTTTTATGAACATCATGCGAATGCTCAGCACTCACGAGTTTTGTGCCAGAGCCAGCATTTAGAGAGTGATATTTTCGTTGTCTGAAAACCTTGACTTATATTAGCATGATCTGAATGTAAATCGGGTACAAGGGTGTGGTGGCAGCTTATATACAGCCCACTGTACATTGTTGCCCACAGTGGTATAAACAATGCGGGTACGTCAGGGTGGCAGAAATATTTTCTTCCCACACATATTGGCTTATCTTATTTATGGAAAATATTCAATAACTACACACACAACTATAATAGTCCCTTCTAGATACATATGAATTGGAGCTGTTTGCTCTCGCATCTACCAAGCACCCACCCCCTCCTCACCCATATTTGAAATATTAGAAAAGATCGAAAAAGTGGTTTCATTTCAAAAGTTAGGCTAATTCGTACCAACCGTGATACCTGCAAGCCATAGCGGCATAGACGATGTATTGATTTATATTATAGCAAATTTGGCAGTCGCCAAAAATGTTCTCTACTGTATACTATATATAATACTCCAATGAAAATTCGTATTTTTTTAGCGTTTTTGTATAACTACGCCCACAGTTGCCCTGGTAACTTAAGAGATGTATGAAATAAGTAGCCCTTTATACAATATCTCCATATAAGCCTTGACGAATAAATGACACGATCGTTTAAAAAACTTCCCAAATACTCAATATTTCAATGCTGCATTCAGTTTTTGTACAGCACATCTGCAGTCTGTTGTTCACCTGCGGTTTATTGAGCAAAGGTTGTTATTATTGTTGTTGCAGAAGCAAATTCTTGTCGTATTTTATATATCGACTTAGCCTGCGGTGAAAATGATGGAAATGATTATTTTTAGCATTTTATACTAACCTCGTGCATAATTAAGATAATTTCTTAAAAACAAATATAAGCTGAGATGGTTCTTGCTAGTGCTTATGTAATACAAGGTGTCCGTTGGGAAGGTATACTACTTTCTTTATTTATAATTTTTGATTAAATGAAAGAGAATGGACCTTATATTAATAAATGTTTTATTTAATATCGGCAATTATGTGTGAAATACAATATAAGATAAATGTCTGCCTCTGCTAGCCTCACAAATGCAAGCCCTTTTCAGCACATTTTTCATTACATATCACATTTCACGCGGTATTTCATTAATTTCATCACAAATACCTTGTTTTAGTTGCTTGGGCGCTTCTGGTTTGTTTGCATAAACCTTGCTTTTAAGATATCCCCACATAAAGAAGTCCGGAGCAGTCAAATCAGGCGACCATGGAGACCAATCAACATCACCATTTCTTGAAATAACTTGTTATGAAAAGAGGTTTCGCAGTAATTCCATTGTAATCCTGGTTGTATGCGATGTGGCATCGTCTTGTTGATACCACATGTTAACCAAGCGGAAAGCATGCAGTTGTGGTGTTAAAAAGTTTTCAATCATATCACGATATCGCTCCCCATTGACAGTTACCGTTACGCCGCTTTCAGTTTCAAAGAAGTAACGTCCAATGATTCCTCCTGACAAATTGTTATGGATGCAAAGGTAACTGATGAATAATTTGAAGGGTTTCCATTGCCCAGAACCGACTATTCTGTTTATTCACATATCCATTCAAATGAAAATGTGCCTCGTCCCTCATTATGATTTTTTTATGAAAATCGGGATTGTCATGGGCGAGCTGTAACATCCTATTGGCATATGTAGGGCAGCGTAAATGGTCTTGTGGAAGAAGCTCTTATGTCAACTGAATCTTAAATGGAAACAAATGCAAATCCTTGTGCAAAATTGTGGCCAAAGTTGTTCTTTGAAGACCAAGCTCCTGAGCACGGCATCGAATTGAGGTTGATTGTTGATTGTTTTGAACATTTTCTTGAGCAGCAGTAATGTTTTCAGCCAATCTTTCAGTACGTTCTGGTCCTTGCTTGACCCTATCAGCTACAGACCCTCCTTCTTCGAAATTATTCACTACACGATAAATAGTGCGTCTTGTTGGCACGTTGTTTCTCCCAAAAATTTCACGTAACTTTCTCATCGTCACAGTAATCGATGATTGATTTTAATAAAAATGTTTTAACGATTAAAACGCGTTGGTTCATCGAATATTTTTTCATAAAAAAATTTGCCATGTGTCTACTTTACGACTGCCAAATATGAACTCTCAAGAATAATGTTTACCAAAATGACGGCAAAACAAAGTAGCATACCTTCCCGACGGACACCCTGCATATGTTGTTTTTGATTAGCCAATAGCGGTTAAATTATCTAAAAAAGTTTTGAAAGATTACAATTTTTCAAGAAGTGGGTTTGTTTCCAAAAGGTATTGGAATACTGTTTTGTCCCAGCGTTTTACATAACTTTACTTTTATTTATCTTTGCACACTTAAGCGCTACGTGACTGTGTCACCAAATGACTTAATTTTTTTTATTGATTTCTAAGAATTAAGACAAGGTAGTGCTTTTCTGAATTATTCTGAAATTGCCAAAATAAAGTAATATCAACTTGGAACACTGTGTCCACCGGTCTAATGGAGAAATTGTGTGCCACCAACGAAGGCTTACACTAAATGGTGTTAATGTCAAATGTTAAAGTACGAAAGAAAAAAATAAATAAATAAAATAAATAAATAAAATGACGGGTTGAAGACCTCACTTAATGGAAGAATCCATTGAAGGACGTTGATGATGTTGAGAAAATAGGTCGCATCAGGTGAAAAAATCCCATTTTATCCAACATTGCTCGAAATACCACAAGGAAGTAAGTCAATCTAGTCGCCAAACACCTAATAATGAAATTTTATGTCTCCGATGAGGGCATTGTGATCTCAATGTTTCAACAAGAAAATTTCGAAAAAATCCCTGAAATACAACAGCGCTGGAATTCAAAACTTCCTGAACATTAAATAAAAATTAATACGTTTTTATGTCTTAACACTTCATATTCGACATTTAAAAGTATTTCTATTGTAGCTCTTTTTCATTTCCGATATTTATGCATTTCTTGAATATCCCATCCTCACTTATCAGAAATCTCCATCGAATGTCAAAAGTTATAAAACGTTTTTGGGTTGTATTTGGTATCATGGATTTTGTTAATTTGTCGATTTTGCAAAAAAAAAAAAAAAATGTTACTGGTGCCTTGTGAAACTCTCGATTTTGTCTGACGTCCTTAGAGATCCCCAAAAAATGAAGTCAATTCTGTCTTTGAGCGTCTCATTTTACAGCTATGGTAGTTTTTCTAAATTTTTAAAATTTTCATGGTTTTATCAGATTAAAGCTTTTTATAGGTAAGCGCGCAGAATGAAAAAGATCGACGAAAATTGACTTAATTCGTATTAAGGTAAAGAACTTTTCAATAATGATTAAATATGTCAGGGTTGCCAACATACCAGTACGCATTGCTGTATTCCAATGTAGGAAAACTACCTATTAATGCATTGTCATCTAAATTGTATACGAATGGTAATCTGGCATCACAAAAAAGTCCGCCTGTTCTGCCTAGCCTACCCTCCGCACTAGTATGAGATTCTATTCAGACTGTAGTACAATTACAAAGTCGTAAATTATCATTTCCATTTGACACATGACAACACATAAAAATTTGTTAAAGAAATCTGAGAAAACAAAATGAAATAACAAACTGAAATGAATAAAACTCTAAAACCAACACATGAAAGGCAACGTTGTGGAACGGCTGCATAAGAAAAAATTAAGCGCGAAACAAAATCGCTCGTTTTATTTCATTCAAACTTAGCATTTCGTTGATATGGCGACAAGAAGAACATATTTCATTTTACACCATTAATTGATTTTGAATTAAAATAAATTTCCTCCAAACGTGTCGCATTAATAAAAAACCGATACGGCATCGAATTAGTTTAACATCAAGTTGTACAATTTGCTCAATGAAATGAGCCATAATGGGCGAATGATAAAATCTAATTTGAATATGGCATTTTTAAATGAATATTTATAGTTATGCGGTCGTTTTTCGCGCTTGAATTTACTTAAGTAATATATCCATGACGAAGAGGACCATGAATAATACAGGGTGGCGCAATAGAACGTGCATATTTAAAAAATAGATTAAAAAATAAATACAAAAGGTATGGTTAAAATAAATCTAAGGCATTGTAGAGTAATAAATGGAGTTTGTTTTGTAAAAATAACATCATCTAAATGGTGACCCTCTCTACGACGGCACTCCTCTAACCGCAAACGAAAATTATTGAAAACTTTCTTCAGTAATACTGGTGTAATGGCTGCCATTTCATCACGGATATTCTCCTTGAGCTGAACGATGTTTCTTGGATTATTACTGTAAACTTTGTGTTTGAGGCGTCAAGTCTGGACTACGTTTTGCCCCCCGCGCATTTTCGAAGAAATAAGGACCAATTATTCCTCTGCCAGAGATTGCTATCCATACTGTCACTTTAGGACTATGCAATGGTTTCTGGTGTTTGATTTTGGGATTTTCACTGTTCCAGTAACGACAATTTTGACGGTTTACGAACCCATTCATAAGGAAATGAGCCTCGTCAAAGAAAAGGATATTGTCAAAATTGGAAAATCGACTAAGCATTTCATTAGCAAATGCGAGCCTTGCTATGAAGTCAGGCTCTTTCAATTTCTGTGTTAATTGCAGCTTATATGGATGCAGTTTAAGATCCAATGTTAAAATTCGTTGCAAACTTTGTCGCGATAATTGTAAGACAGACGATCTCTTGCGAGTCGAAATTTGTTTATTTCCTCGTACTGACTCCATAACTCTCTCAACATTGTCATCGGTCCTAGATGTTCTTGGGCGACCATTTGCTTGTGGTTTAAATGTTGAACCGGTCTCTTCAAAACGCTTTACCCATATTTTAATTAAATTAGCACTCGGAGCTTCACTAATTCGCCGTAGTCCATATTCAGCACAATATAGTCGCCTAGTAGCAATATATGAACGAGAGTTCTCGTAAAATGCGCGCACGCAAAACGCCAACGATGTAGGCGCCCCCCGCCCGCGCCTTTTCTACCCCGCAAAAAAAGATGATGCAATATGCACGTTCTATTGCGCCACCCTGTAGAATGAAAAGTGACCGTATACTCGTATTAATGGTCATATGTCGGTTTACTCTAACAGTGTACTAAATTAAATCGCTACTTTGGTATTTATGGGGTATCGAAATAAATAAACACCGTTAAAATTAACGTGTTCACATTTGTTGTTAAAAAGTACTAAACATGGAAATAACATTTTAGCTAAGAAAAGACTATTCATCTTTTTTGTTGGTTACCTTTAAGGCTGCTATTTTGCGACAATTAGTAACTCTTTCGGACAGTCGAATGCCCATAATTTATACGTGCTAGATAGCTTTATCGAGTCTCTTGGAGTAAACTTGACCAATGCATTTAAATTTACAGTAAATATTTTGTATACCTTCACCCGGTACGGTGATACGGGTAAAATGTTACAAACAGAAAGACGTACCACACTTTTTGTGACCAAACAGGTTTCATTTTTAGTACCATTGAATGTTTCAGTTCAGTCCGGTTTCATTTTTAGTCCGCCTGGTTTGCTGGTTGGTATACACGATGACTGTTGTAAATCTTTATGAAACCTCTTAAAACATGACATAACCTAATATTTTATCGGATCGTAGCCGGGATCTACAATGGTCTACATCGATTCACCCCTTCTGTTATCCCCAATTCCCAGAGTGTAGCGTCGTAAGATTTTCCCATTGAATTGCTTGATAGCGGTTGATAAAACTTGAAAGAAATCCATCGATTGACTTCGCACTTTCTTATACCTCCCATACAAATGACCCATTTAACCCATATATTTTTAACTTCATATACTCGTATATGTTTATTCATTTTTCGGTTTCAAAAGTAAAGTCAAATAAGACGCATACAAAGCTATGATTTCGATGAAACTTTTATTTCATATTAATGCTTGGACCTTTCCATTATGTACGAAATATTAGATGCGCATCTAAGTTCCCGTTGTTTGTCAATAGATGGCGGCAGCTGTAGGTGCTAGTCGATTCTGACATAACCTAAACGTCATGAGCCAAGCTTAGGCATATATGGTAAAAATACCGCCTCGACACAGTGGTGATTTTCGTTTGACATCATATTCTTTTGGTTCTGTAAATTTGTATGATTTTGTGCCAAATAGTCGTCATTTGAGGGAAATATTGATTTTCTTCTTTCAAGCGAAGAAAGTGGCGGCTGAAGCACATCGAGAGCTTCAAAACGTTTACGAAGATACTGCTTTAAGTGAAACAACGTGTCGAGATTAGTTCCGATGCTTTAAAGGCGGTGATTTTGATGTTGACGACCGTTCGCGTGAGGGAAGGCGAAAGACCTTCGGAGACACTGAATTAACGGCATTGTTTGATGGCGATCTATGTCAAACACAGGTAGAGCTTGCTTCAATTTTAGGAGTTAAGTGTCAAGCCATTCCAAAGTGATTTCATGCGTTGGGAATGATTCAAAAGCAAGAAACTTGGGATCCTTATGAGTTAAAGCCGTATTGTAATGGGTTATGAAAAATGGATTCATTACAGCATTCCACAGAAACAAAAAGTCATAGGGGCCACGCTTCTACTCCACGAAGGTTATGCTCTGTATTTAATGGAACCAGGCCGGTGTTACTCATAAGGAGCTGTTGAAATCAACTGAACTCATCACTGGGGATCGGACAGGCACGAAAAGGTGATTCTTCAGCATGGCAATGCTCAGCCTCACGTGGCCAAGCCCGTTAAAACTACCTGGAAACGATAAAATGGGAAGTCTTAATCCATCCGTCATATTCTCCAGATATTGCTTCGTCCGATTATCACTTGTTCCATTTGATGGCACACGGTCAGGTTGACCAGCGGTTCCACCCATATGACCACATCAAGGAATGGCTAGATTCGCGGATAGCCCCAAAAATCAAAGAGTTTTACCATGACGAAATTCGAGCTTTGCCAGAAAGATGGGAAAAAGTAGTAGCTAGCGATGCATAATACTTTCAATAAACCATTTGTAAACATGTTTTCATAATAAAGTTGAATTTTTATGAAAAGAAACAGCGAGAGCTTTATTGCGCGCCTAATACAATGTCATTTAAGTGATCGCCTCTGGATTGGTTGTAGCAGTACATCCTTTTGAGATAGTTTTCGACCAATTTTTCGCACATATGTGGCGGTATCTCGGGGATAACTTGACGAATGTTGGTTCAAATGCTTCAACGTTTAGTGATTGTTCGCATAAACACGGTCTTTGGCGTAGCCCCACAAAGAAAAGTCTAACAGCATCAAATCGTGTGATCTCGGTAGCCAATTGACGCCGACAAGACTTGGAATTACGCTTTTTGGAAACTTCCCACGCAATAAAGCCAAAATTATTCGTATTGTGTTGCTCGTGGCATCGTGTTGTTGTCCAGTTCATAATCCTGTTTAATTGCAGGGAAAAACATTTCGGTTATCATATGGCAATTGAAATTCGGATTATCCGCCACATTTTCATTAGCAGAAGCAATATTTTTGGCAATTCGTACATTGCGATGACGCAAATTGCTTTATAATCTTGTCAATTCCTTGCACAGGAAGTCTTATGACGATCATAATCATTCCGTAATGCACAAAAAGTTCTCACGTTTGAATCACCACATTTGTAGTAAGTTTTAACAATTTTGGCGCGTATTTCGATTATTAAACGATCCGAAACGATCGTAAATGGCAAAACTTTCACTAAGTAAATAACATTTCAGATGACAGGTATTTAACAGCTGACGGAATTGTTAGACCGGCGATTTTAAAACCACTAAATGGATAACCCGTACCTCAGGTTGACAAAGAGAAGCTTTGACATGTCATTTGTGACATTATTAACAAAATGATTTATTTTCCCTCTGATTTCTGCACGAGGCAAACATTTCTGTGGCACATCATCCAAAACATCTGGAGATCCCTAACACATGTTCTGTTGATAAAACACCATCATTCAAAGTTGAAATATGCTATATAAATTAAAGAATATTGTACTTTGCAAATAGATTCACATCTATTTTTAAACAAAATATTCCCTTCCGTATTTTATTATTAGTTAAAGTTCATATCACACGTGTATACCCAGAATAACATATTCTAAATTTCAAGAGTCTGTTAAGTTAATTTACTTTTAATTAATTGAATATTGTTTACCGAACGTATTTAAATTAATCTCCATGTGTTCGGTGGACGTGTTGCCTATTTCAATATGCATGCTTTAAGAAATATTCTACGCTGGTTTTTGTTATTATGTATCCAAAACTTTTATAATTTCATGTAAATAAATTCTAGTTGTGCTGATAACATAAATTTTCCTTTTTTATAGTCCGGCACTCACGTGGTTTCTCGCTTCGTGCGTGTAGATGGCAGGCGTAGTAACTACTGCAGATTGCTTGCGTCGTAAAAGTTGCTTGCCTCTTTTGCAAAAGCAGCCCCTGCCGAACTTCTAACATCCGCACTTTTATTTTGTGCTTATGCTTATCAAATTCGTGGTATTAATTGAATTCAGAGATGGGCAACATGAGGACTATTAAGGAGCTATTGAAAATGTAGAGCTTTGGATTGAAAATTACTAAAATGAAGAAACGTAGACTAACGTAACAAGACTACTAAAGATGAAAATAATATATACCGATCAATTAAAAGCCATTTGTGATTCTTCAGCTTCGTTTTTAAAGTATAAGCTAATAACTATGCATCACCGTTTACTAAATCCCTTGTGCAAACATAACGTCTAACGTCTCTTTTTGTCGCTTTTGCAAACCCCCAGAAGAGAGAGGCCAACTGAAACTCCTTTAGACCAAGTATTTGAAATGCTGTCAAACTGGATAAGGAGAGCGGAAGTCTGAAACACTTAGATATATTTTCTAAGAGTGTCTATTTTGTCACTTTCACACATTTTCATTGGAATTTGTTTAGGGCAAACATGTGCTCTCGTAGATGGCGACTACAGTAGACCTTATTATCTAAAGGGTGTCCCAACAAGAATGCAAGATTTAAATTTGGCGCCATTCGAAGTGTCATTGTTTGACATTTGAACAATTGTTGTTGTTTGCTAGTAGAAGATATGAGGTTAGTAAAAATGGAGCGCTACACGAATGAACAACACATTTTTATTGTGAAATTGTTTTACCAAAATGGTAAAAGTTTTACGGCTACAGTTCGCAAATTGCGATCAATTTGGGATCACAATAATGCTCCAAAAGAGTCAACTGTAAAGAGATTAATGGATAAATTTGCCAAAACTGGGTCTGTTAGTGATGTAAAGACAACAACGCGCCTTCAGATCGATCGATCGAAAATTTCGCAGCTGTACGTGATGATGTCGCTCAAACTCCATCCACCTCAATTCGACACCGAGCTCAGCAAATTGGTGTCTCCAAATCCTCTATGCAGCGAATTTTGACGAAAAATTAGCATCTTCATGCATACAAAGTTCAATTGACTCAGGAACTGAAGCCAGCTGACCATGGACAGCGGGGGAAGTTCGTTAATTGGGTATTGGAGAGACAACATGAAAATGCTGATTTTGCCGATAAAATCATCTTCAGTGACGAGCCCCATTTTCATCTGGATGACTTCGTCAATAGGCAGAATTTTCGCATTTGGGGTGAGGAAAATCCTCGAGTGATTCACGAGAAGCAAATGCATCCTCAACGTGTCACTGTGTGGATTTTGGATTTTGGGCTGGAGGAATCATTGGACTTTTTTTATGAAAATGAGGCATGTCAAGCGCAAACAGTCAATGGTGTTTGGTATCGTGAAAGGATAACCAGTTTTTCTTGCGTTCTTGTTGGGACACCCCTTATTATGCGTCTTACATAAAAAAAATGTCCAGCACTTTTGCAATCGCTCTGCATTTCGTCTTACTTATTTATTTCAGGAAATTATTCTTTTCAACGGAGGTTTGCCTTCTCTGTCGCTCGAATCGAAGACTTTTCGTGCTGGACTCCATATAATTTATAGAGAACTTTTCTTTGTAAGGCTCAAAAATCAGATTAATCTGCTTGTGACATAACTCAGAATTCTGCGGTATACGGCAAGAAGCTTGTAATACCATTTTGTGGATTTTAATGTTTGTTCGTCGAACGATGGCTTTGTCGTAAAAGCAGTTGTTTATCACCCTATGAATGAGTTAATAAAAAATTAATGTTTGCATATATGCTCCGAATAGGCATCTAAACTAAAACTGTCATGAAATTTTCAAAGCCTATTTACAAAGCCTAGGAAAGACCCATAGGCTGTAGTACTATTTAGACAAGCACTATTGTACAAGTACTATTGTAGTACTATTTAGACAAGCGAGCGACGCACCACTCACACAAACAACAATTTTGAACGGCACTAAGAGAGATGTCCGATGTCCGATACATATGCCACTGGCATACAAAAAAATATGTTCAAGTAAAAAGTTGGCGACAACCCGACCTTTTTTAAAAAAGGGCATGGCGCCGCCCACGCAACTAACTTTTTGAATGACCATATCTCGTAAACTATTACAGATTTAAGGGTAGGATTAAGTACATATGCCACTGGTACGATGTACGAGGTGTGTTCAAAAACTAAATGTATATTTTAAAATTTTGCGGGTTACATACATTCGACTTTCGATCATTTTTTTTTTTTTTTTTGTGTTTTATGTTGGTACACTCGTCTCGAAGATATGTTGATGGTTTTATCCATATTACATGTTTAGTTTGTTTGTGAGAGACATAAATAAAAAAAAGTGCTTTGCGAACCTCTTAGCAATTGGGCCTATTTTACGGCTCATTATGGCGTATTTTTAAATTCTTAAAGAATTTTAAATTCTTAAAAGAATTGCCTCAGAAAGGCTTACAACTTCTAACAAGAATATACAATGCAATCTTTCTAAAGTTGTACATTCCGCCACAATGGAAAATATCTCAGGTAAAAATGATACGAAAACCAGGAAAATTACCTGAAGAAACCTCCTCTTATAGACCCATAAGCCTCCTATACCATCAAAAGTCCTTGAAATTTGATTTCTCCGAAGATTAAACCCCATAATAGAGTTAAAAAAAACTAATACCTGATCACCAATTTGGTTTTAGACAGGGACATGGGACGATTGAACAGGTTCATAGATTAGTTGAACTGATAAATAAATCTTTCGACACGAAAAAGTATTGCAGTGCGGTATTTCTGGACATTTCACAAGCCTTTGATAGGGTATGGCACGAAAGTTTATTATTCACATTGAGGAAAATGTTACCCACGAATTTCTTCATTTTTCTGAAATCGCGGATCGTGAAACGCGGATCATGCATCTAGAAAATTGCAAAAACATCTCGATACCATAACAAAATGGCTACAGAAATGGAGAATAAAAGCAAACGAAACGAAATCGGTTCAGGTAACGTTTACACTTTGGAGAGGATGTTGCCCTCCCGTGTCTATTAATAATGTTGAAATACCTCAAGCAAATGATGCAAAGTATCCAGGCATTTATTTGGACAGAACACTGACTTGGGGAAAGCATATATTTACATAAAGATTGGCCTTGGGGCTCAAACTAAGACCCTTAAATTGGCTTTTGAATGGTAAATCCAAATTATCCCTAAATAACAAATTAAAAATCTATAAATGTGTCTTAAAGCCCGTATGGACATATGGAATCCAGTTATGGGGGACTGCAGCAAACTCCAACCTTGAAATATTGCAACGCTTTCAATCCAAAATACTGCGAACCATTACCGGTGCACCCAGATACCCCTCGATCAAACAATTGCATAGAGAATTGAAAACACCCGTCATTAAGGAAGAAGTCCAAAAATACTCCGCTAGATACATGAATCGTATTCAACAACATCCGAATCAGCTTGCGTCCAATCTAATGAACGAAACACCATTATTTACCAGACTAAGGAGGAGAACCACGCAGGACCTGGCTACTCAGGAAGAATATAGCAGTAGGGACACTCAAGGAAGTGTTCCCGAATAAAAATAAAATTTTAGTATATAGGTAGTATGTAGGCCATTGTAAATATTAATGAATGTCCAAGGACAGATTGTAATAAATCCAGAATTCAAAAAAAAAAAAAAAAAAAAATGGCGTATTTTGCATTTGAATTTGCACCTCCATCCATATAGCGCCCAAATCACGCAACACTTAAAGACGGCTGATCACTCACAATGCCGTAGAAATGATAATTGTATGCTACAATATACAGATTTCAGAATTGATTTTTCGAACAAAATTGTCTTCAGCGATGAAGCCCAATTCTCACTCGCTGGTTACAAGGAAAATTGTCGCATATGGGGCTATTTCATACGAAAACAGTGGCTTTTATATTGCGCATTATGGTCTGGAGGTGTCACTGGGCCGTATTTTTCTTAAATGATGCTGAAGGAACCGTTGCCATCAATACAGAGCGCCTTTTTTCAGCTTGCACACAAAGATTATTAGCTGGACGATATATGGTTTCAACAAGACGGTACCACGAGTTACGACTCACACAACACGACCGAATGTGGCTTTATTGCATGCGAAATTTATAGAATGCGTAATTTCACGTTTTATCGACGTCAATCGGGCACCAAAATCATGCGACTATTTTTGTGGGGCTACGTCAAAGACCGTATTTACGCGGATAATCCCCAAATGTTGGAGTATTTATAAACCAACATTCGTCAAGTTATCGCCGAGATACCGACCTAAATGTGCGAAAAAGTGATTGAAAACTGCCTTAAAAGGATCCGCAGAGGTGGCCATTTAAATGACATTGTATTGCGTACATAATGGCAAGGTCCAAACATTATAATGAAGTAAAAGTTTTATCAAAATAGCTCTATGTGCGTTTTATTTAACTTTCCTTTTGAAACCGAAAAATGGATAACGCGGTATAAGGCGCTGGTCGATATAGTCCATTGACAATGTTTAGCTAAGACCCAACAAAATGTTAGATTGTGCAAAGTTTGAAAAAATTTTGTTAAGCTGACAGACGAAGGGACACCACACATTCAACTTGAGAAATCATGGAACATATTTCGTCAGCACATACGAGTACATGACACTTTAAACTCTTCTTCCTGGATGTTACAGTTTTTGTTACTGTACCAGATGATATGAGAGATTAACAGACATTGCTCAGTCGACTTAAAAAGTCATTAATCTCATTTGGTTAAAGTTTAAGAGTTACTTGGCTTTTTAAAGGCTTCCTATCAAATGAAAAAATGTATGTACAAAATATCAGTGAAACTTCGGATTAAGAATAAACATGAAATAGATCGTTTTACTAACATTTGAAGATGACTCGGAATCCCATTTAGTTAAATAATAAGTTCGCAATATAAATTACAAGAATGCGCAGTAGACATGAAATTAGGCGAGTGCACATGTGGACACATGTTATACTTGGCCAATATCAAACGTAACATACCCATATCATCGAATCTCAAATAGTCTTTTAAGAAGTATTGACATAGAATGTCATATAAGGGAAAATTCTGATGAAAACTATGATCTCTGAGTGCGATGAAACCATGCGTGAACGGTAAATCCATATGGGGTCTGTAACAAGACAAGAACCTATGCGAAGTCGTCCCTGACACAACCGAATCGTATAAATATATAATAAATTAATCAAATTCCACTGAAAATGGTGGTTGTAGAAGCCGCAAGAGCAATCCAGGACACTTCATTTGTATTGATGCCATTGTATATCCTTGGATCAAACGTGACTTGTACTGTGATCACAAGAGGCAAATGAATAGTTGGACATCGCTATTTCGAATTAAAAAAATAATTATGCATTTATCGGTTTACGTTTTACGTTTGCAAACATCAGTGCTGTCTTCTGAGCCGCAACGTAAGTTAGGTTAAAATGAATCATATAGAAATATAGAAACTAACGCTTAATAGAAAAATATTTTTGAAAACATCATATCGAATTGTCACAAATCTATCGAAAATTCCTTGGAACTGTCTAAATTAAGTTTTAGTATTATATAACATATTTCAAGAACCGATTTATTTTAAACAAATATTTAATCAGTTTTAATATTTTGCCATAAAAATAATTCATTAAACATTTCGTATGTGCAAATATCCGCTCTTATCCTTGCACTGGACATCTAACAAATGTTGCCCACATCTGTATTTCCAAAAGCAATCCCTGATTTCTTCATGGATTGGGAGAGGAATTCGTGTGGCATTCATTCGCAAACGAAAGTGTGCTGCTTGATCCACTTGAGATTAGGCTGTCGCAAATGGAATTGGAAAGAACAACATGATGATGAAAATGGAATTTTTATGTGTGTTTGCCAAACGGTAGAGAAAAGCCAACACACAAAATCCTATCCCAAATTCAACAGCAAGAGTATAATCCATAAATATAAACGGACGTACGTCCGTACAGATGCGGATACATCGCAAAATGGCGTAGTTACTTTCCCCCAATTCGAGAAGCAGGGCTACATCACATAATGGAGTAACGCCATTTGATAAGAAAGAAAATTTGGCTCGTAAATGATTGCCTGTTTTTCTCATACTGAAAATATTTAATATTTTAATGGAAGTTTTTCGTTACGAAAAACCTTGACAGGCAATAGGAATAAAGGCGACAGCAATGGAAGGGTGGGTGGGCAAGTTAAGTAACGAAGGAAGTAGCAAAGAATTATGCCATAAAATACCAACAAACAGCAGCAGTGACGACGGCCATAAAAACATCCCGCGGCTTAGGCATTAACTTACTACAATGGGGGTAAATTGTAACCAAACCAAACATATGGGGTCGTTACAGCCCCTAGCCTGCGAAGGAACTTGCCTTTTTTTCCATAAACTGAATGGAAATTAAGTTGCTATTGTTTCGCTACAATTAAAGGGTGTGAAAATAAAAGCAAACTTTTTCTTTTCCTTTTCTTTGCCGTGTTTAGGGTAGATATATAATTTACATAAAAAAGCAACGAAATTTATGGCCGAGCAAGCCTGAATTTATTCACCCCCACAAAGAAATTTACACTAACTCGATTGAATAGCATAATGTAAAAAAATGAAAGAATATGTGGAGTTTGTGGGACGAAATATCGGTGAAATATCTGTGGAGGGCAAATAAGTACTAGGTTATGTTTAATATACATATATATATATATATATATATTAATTTTAGAAAATACTCTGTCACTAAATGTAATTTTTGATACTTTTAAATGTTTAACACAAGTGTACACATATCTTGTAATATATGAATAATTTGTTACTTACATTATAATTCGAAATAAGGCTGAGAGACTGTTTGTAATCTAGAATTATTCTAAAAACAAAAGAACAGAAGTATTGTAAATTTTCAATAAAATCATATTCGCTGTTCTCCTTACGGTCTTTGAAATCTTTGTAATCTAGAACTATTCTAAAAACGAAACTACTAAAGTATTGCCCTTTGAAATTTGATTCGCTGATAAGATATAACATGATATGATAATGTGCAATACACAAGTGTCATTAACATCGCAATAGAGTTTCAAGAGTCAATTCATGAAAAATATTAACAAATAGAATGTGGCCTTAAAAGGATACGCAACGTTCTGAACGTTAAACAGCAGGCAAGCACAAATTATGTTGAACAGACGCTGTGCTAATACCACCCCCAAATTATATATATATATATATATATATATATATATATACATATATATATATACGTACATGTTGGCGATTTAATACTTCAATTTCTCGGTAACGCGCGGCGCGGGGTGGCGGGGGGATATGTTGTTCGCTGCGCCACTTCCTGGAAATTTAGTCGCCATGGAGCCGTACACGGGAGTGCAGCGTGCATTTTGTGTCCGAGCGTATTACGAAAACAAAAAATCAGTGATTACTGCACGACGTTTGTATCGGCATGAACACGGTTTACACGATTTAAGTGAAGTTCCAAGTTCCCCGATGCTTGCATGAACGTCCACTTCGCAGCCCTAAGCTTGTGTGGGTTGGGATAACGTCAACCGATATTATTGGACCATACTTTTTTGAGGACGAAAGAGGGCATGCGATGACGGTTAGAGCGAACAATTATTGCAACATGCTAGCAGACTTTTTGGTGCCAGCTTTGCTAGAACTTCAAGGCAATACCTCGAGGATGTGGTTTCAACAGGATGGGGCCACATGTCTTACGGCTAGGGTATCCATAGAGATGCTGAAAAATGTTTTTCCTGGAAAACTCATTTCGAAAAGGGGAGATATTGAATGGCCCCCACGTAGCCCCGATCTCTCTCCATGCGATTATTTTCTATGGGGCTACCTCAAATCGATAGTCTACGAGAATAATCCGACCAATTTAGAGCAGTTGAAGAGGAATATTATTCAGGAAAGTAACAAAATACCGAGAACAATTTTTCAACGAGTTTTCCAAAATTTGCGACTTCGGTTCCAAGAGTGTCAAGCAGCCGAGGGAAGCCATTTGGACAACATTATTTTTAAGTCTTAAAAATTCCCATGCTTCTACTTTTTAAAAATACAAATATATTTTTTTTATGTTTCGTAGTTTTTTTTTAATTGAATATTTAAACCGCCAACACCCTTATGGCCCACCGTGTATATATATATATATATATATATATATGTACATGTAAATATGAAAAGGAATACACAAAAAAGTTTGGAAAAATATTTTTTTATTCTTTAACATAACCTCCTTTTAGCTCAATACACTTTTTCCAGCAAAATTCAATAGTTCCTATACCCTGTTTATATTAAGAACTGTCAAACTCCTTAAAACAGCCATCAAACGCAGACTCCACCTGTTCATTGTTGGCAAATATTTTACCACCAAGCCATTCTTTTCAAGTTTGCAAATAGAAAATAGTCCGAGGGAGCTAAACCTGTTGAATAAGGTTCGTGATGAAGCAATTCAAACTTTAATTCATTAACTTTGGCCACCGTAATAGTGGATGTATGGACTGAAGCATTACCTTGATGAAACAACACTTTCTTTTTCGCCAAACGCGACCCTTTTCCCATAATTTCATCACCTAAACGCTGCAAAAAGTTAGCATAATATTAGCCGTTGATAACTTTTCTTTTTTGAAGTTAATCAATAAAAATAATCCCATGCGTACCCAAAAAAACAGACGACATGGAATTGTCTGCAGATTGAACCGTCTTCGCTTTCTTTGAAGACAATTCTCCCATTTCAGTTCACTGCGTTGGCTGTTCCTTTGTCTCAGGTGTGAAGTTATGGATCCATGTCTCAGCCTTGGTTATAAATGAACAAATTCGGCTTTATTGCGGTGAAACATCGCTAAACACTCAACTGAAACATCTCCACGATGCTGTTTTTGCTTTAACGAAAGCAAGCAAGAGCAGCAGCTCGTTTACTTTTAATGGTTCAAATAAAAATACGTGGTGCCTTGAAACTTAAATGTTGCCACTTTTCACCAAAATATTTTTTTCAAACTGCTGGCATCAACTATACTATCTATATATATATATTATATATATATTATTTGATGCTGCAAACACGTAATACCTAGAAAGAAGCGTTCGAAATACCATCTTTTGACCAAATTTTGTTTTTGTATAAAAATATATACAGAGTGATTTTTTAAAATTTAAGTTTTTCAGGTAATGGCGTCCAAAAGTCATCTGACAAAGTGATAAGTGTACAGTATACTCTGCCATTTCATCATGGAAAGGCTAACAAACGAGCAACAATTGCAAATTGTTGAAATTTATTATCAAATTTCGTGCTCTGCGACAAATGTGCATCGTTTGATATGACCATTTTATGGTCGTCATAATCGACCTGCTGACTCAACAATTCGTGCCGTTATCTCCGTATTTCGCACCAAATTTACTTTTTTGACGTAAAACCATCGACTCAGATGCGTAGAGTGCGTACCAAAGAAAATATTGCAGCCTTAGCGACCAGTGTTAATGACGATTGTGAAAAGTCATTTCGTCGCCGTTCTCAGCGATTGGGCATGTGTTACTCAACCACAAGGAAAATTTTACATGTCGATTTGGTTTTGAAAGCCTATAAAATTCAACTCACGCAAGAATTGAAGCCGAATGACCTACCACAATGCCTAATTTTTGGTGAATTGGCCTTACAAAAGCTCAATGAAAATCCGTTTTTTTTATCGAAAAATTGTGTTCAGCGATGAGGCTCATTTCTTGCCATACACAAGCAAAACTGTCGCATCTGGGTTGATGAACAGCTACATGCCATACATGAATTACCGAGGCATCCCGAAAAAATGACAGTCTGGTTTGGTTTATGGGCTGGTGGCATCTTCGGTCCATTTTTCTTCAAAGGCGACCGTGGAAGAGACGTTACCGTCAACGGCGAACGATTTCAACCCATGATACGCGATGTTTTTTGCCCCAATTGGCTGAATTGAACTTGGTTGACATGTGATTTCATCAGCACGGTGCAATATGCCACAGTGCTCGTGAAACAATGGATATGTTGATGGATGAACATGGTGAGCTCCATTTGGCCCCCAAGATCTTATGATTTAACGCCTCTTGATTATTTCTTGTCGGGTTATGTCAAGCCGAATGTTATTGAAGCCTTACAGGATAACATAACACGCCTTATTTGTGGAATTCAGGCCGAAATGCTCGAAAAAGTGACGCAAAATTGGACCTTCCGAATGGACATTTTGAGACGGAGCAGCGGACAACATTTACATGAAATTATTTTTAAAAATTAAATGGCAAAGACCAATTTATCGATTCCAATAAAAAATTTTAACATATCATCCAAATTTAAGTGTTTTGTTCGATTAAAAAAAAAAAGAACTACGATTAAAAAATCACCCTTTACATATAGATATTATTTGATACCGTAAACTTGTAATACCTAGGAAGAAGCATTCGAAATACCACATTTTTCGCGACTTTCTTAGTCGATTGAACGATTTTCAAGCTGGTGCATCTGAGAATTGTCGAAAATCTTTATGGAAATTTTTGAAATTTTCCACAATTTAATATTTTTTTTTTGGCGGTGGATTGTGAATGGGCTGTAGGGACATCGGTATCTCCATTAAAAATTAATCGCTAATTCGTCTACTTCAGCATCCTAACTTTTTTTATCCATTGTATTTTCTCATAATGCTTGCCGAAATTTAAAAAAATCAGTCGCTTGATCACGCCTCCTGGCGCCCTCCATGCACATCAAGTATATAACTCATTAAATCATTGGTCTATGTTTTTTAGTTGGTTGCACTAAATTTAGTAAAATTTAGCACACATTGAAAATTTGTGGAAGTAAAGTCTTAAAATGAAAATGGCGCACTTTGCGGTACCGTTTCTAGTACATCCATTCCCATTTGGACGATTTAGAGCAATGAATTTGAATGACAATTTGGGGCAATTCCCGTTGCAGCCGTCCATGCAGTAAGGAATAACGACGTCACAATATGCTACCGAGAATCGATCCTATTTAAATTCAATTATTATTAAAAACGAATAAAAAGCCATAATAAAAATGTGTTATTTTTCTACTAAATAAAGAAAACATATATGAAAAGTTAAACCTTTTTTCATAAAGTTATTTAAGGTTCGTAACGTAGCAAAATTCGTCAGCCACCCCATACTAATATCTCAGTAACATCTAAACTTTTCATAACTTGAATTTGATGACAAATTTTAAATCATTTCGATCTATCGAAATTAAATGATTTCATGATTGATGTTGTCCACCTACATCTGAATGATATAAACTGTGATAATTTTCCTTTATATAAATAAGAAATATAACACAAACAAATCAATATAACATAATATAAATATAACACAAAATAAATATAACACAACAAAAATAATATAGAGTCAATAAAATCGATATATCTGCGCGAATTGGGCAAAAACCACCATCTATTAAAAGTGGACAATTCTTGAAAACTTAAGTGCAATTGCATAAAAAATTTAATGGCTACGTGTACCTGTACATCAAATAAATCTTGCAATGATGTTATTGAAAATGTGCGGATTTGTTTTTTTTTTATATAGAAAATCTTATTTAATGACCTCCATGCTTATTTACGCATGTGCGACACCAGATTGCAAAATTATTCATTGCGAGATCGCCCCAATGATTGTTTTAATGGACTGCTTCAATTCAGTCAAATTCCTTAGTTTCGTCTTGCTCGACATAACGCCATAAAAAAGTCTAGTGCAGTCCGGGGGGAACTGAATTGGGGGCCAGCGGAAAGTTAAACTTCTGGATGTTAATTTTTTTTTTGGGAATTTTCATTGGAGCTTTGCCATAACCGGTCTGCCTATGTGTGTAGTTGTTCCATCGTGATGAAACCAAATGCTGCTGAAACAGATACGTCTTCGACGCAAACGACCCCCCCTCCCCCCCAACATCTTCAAAAAACGCCAAATTTGTGGTGCCCCATGGTATATTAGGATTGATAACATACACAAGGATTTAAACATTCCTTATATTTCTGAGGAAATAATAAAAACCAACAACAACATTTTCGACATTTTCCCGCTCACATGCGGTTAAGAAGAAAGGACTTGGTCGGTGATACAAAATTCGGCTCACCACAAATAATATCCGGCGACGGCAGGATACTTTAGTTTAAGGTAGGATTAAGATTTAAAGACATATTGTAAGTTTCAAAAGAAAGATTCAATAAAGAAAATGAATAGAAAGAAAAAAAAATGTGTACATTAATAGTAGAGAGTAGCACGACTCTTGCTCCACAGCCACCTATCATTACTTGAGTGATGATCACATCGATGTTTCTTAAGAACTCTTCGATTAGTCGAATAAACGGCGAGTCATGTTTGAGTCAATGTTTCTCAGACTTGACGTTCTGAATCGTCGTTAAGCTTTAAGTCCCGTTCAGTGAGTCTAAAAATTTATTTTCTTTTTTTTCGTAGGTGTAGGAAATAGAAGTCACCAGGGTTTAATACATATCATAATTATTCAGTTACAATTTGGTAAATGGGTAATCAAACAATGTGGCTACAAAAATTTGTTGTTCTTATACTTAGATATAAGTATTTTGCGACATTTTTCGCCAAACCAGGCACCTACAGGGCGGTAGTCTATCATTCAATATCTTATCATTAGTCGAAAATTGAGCGGTGGTACTGCAGCCTTCTCAAGTAATGACAACATTAGTGGTCCTGCTAAAAAACCAGGGTTGAAACCATATTATATGTGTTATCGTTTGGGATGTTGCATGAACGCTGGCAGCCATAGTACGAGTATAGAGGGGGTATTACGTTATTTAAATTTTCGATAAAAATTCATTTCTCCCAGACACCAGTCTTACCATCTTTTCGTTCATCGCTGAATGCTGGTTAACGACATACGAGTATGTGGATATAGCTGCTGAGCTTGGAGATCACTCAAAAACATACAGATATTTTTGTATTAACATAGAGTAAAATATTAATTTTTTATAAATACACAACAATGTATTAATGTTTCCATATGACATTTTAGAAATTATTTGTGCGATTTACTTTTATGTTGTAAACTTTCGAAGTTGTGCAATTTACAAATATTCTAAAAATATCACACTATAGTCAACTGGCAGAAGTTGCACCACGTACCTTAATATCACTTGAGCCAAACCAAAACTCAGTAGTATTTTGTAAGCAATTTAAGCGGTTTTTTTTCACTTCAATACCACACATTTATGATGTCGCTCA
Organism: Philornis downsi; assembly: GCA_019455685.1. Taxonomy (NCBI): domain Eukaryota; kingdom Metazoa; phylum Arthropoda; class Insecta; order Diptera; family Muscidae; genus Philornis; species Philornis downsi. The sequence continues at coordinate 1,117,541 of JAHXMU010000059.1, forward strand.
TAAACGTTTTTATTTGCGTCCATAAAGTTTGTAGTGAATGGTGGCAGCACCACTTTAACACATGTGCCACAATGTCTTAGCCACAATTTTGTAACTGCATATCAATTGCTTAACTCTGAGTAGTGGCACTTGGCATGAATCAGAACTGTAGTTAAAAATCGATTAAAATAGCATAATTTGACGATTAAGATCTAAATGATCGTTCATTTATTTGTATGCCTTGAGGTAACAGGAGTCAATTCATGATCGCATTGGAATTTTCTTGAAAACTACAAATGATTAGAATTATCTTTGCGCAATTGCTATAAAATCTGTTATCATATTATAATATAATAATATAATGTAATATAAAACTATATATATATATATAGTTATATAATATATATATAGGTATATATATAATATTATAATATAATATTTCATATTCATGCTGATATAGAAAATAATGATTTAGTAATCGAGCAATCGATAAGTTTAGTTAGTAAAAGCCTCTCAATTTGACATTCGGGATAGATCGGGATATTTTCCATATCCTATTCATAGGATGCAAAGGAATTTATTTTTTTTATAACTACTACAATAGGATGATGGTACAATAACCAAAAAAACCTGTTAATCCAAAAATTTCAATTATCAGTTGTCTTGAAAAACAAAATTTTAAAGAAAGCAAGTTCTATGGCTTGTTTAAGAAAACTGGTTCGGCATGATGTATGCCAAATTTGGCTGAATTATGTGCGACGACTTGAAAAATATAAAGGCACCATAAAGGGTTTGATATTGCGGTAAATTTTAATTTTAAGACTCTATTTTAATGAACCCTAAACATGTGTCTAATTTAGCTGAACTTTGGGTAACTGAAATAAATTATAACTATGTATATGTTAAATAAATTATTTGTATGGGAATTATCAAAAGGGGCGCGGTTAAGCAGTCAACTTGTTTCAAATTTGATCAAGCATTATAAAGGAGATCCAATGGAAAATAATTTTGGCTACAGCATTCTGCTAATTGGGAGTTATAGGAAAAAACCGAGAGTCAAGAAATTGATCAGTTTGTATAAAAAGCACCAGAAGTCTTGGTTGATGTAGCCGATTTACTATGAATGGATTCACAAAGATTTACTGCAGATATTGTGTCCATCTGTCGGGCAGCCAGCCAGCCGACCAGATAGACGGATATCGTTGAAAAAGTCATGAAATACAGTTGGTCAAAAAATACTTGGTGGTTTAAATGCCTCCTTCTAAGTGTTGCATTTTTGACGTTTCCAATGACACATATATATCTTCTACGTTGAAGATATAAATAAGCATTTTCGCGAAAAAAAAATTGATTAAATCGATGTGTAATGCATGATACGACCAGTAATATTATCGAATTTATTATAATGTAAAAATTTAAGTTTTTCCAATTTTAATTTAATTTAATTTCTTATTCATTATTATTCTTATAATTCTTATTTCTGTGGTCACAACCCGTAACAGCCTAACTCGAGTTAGGACACAATTGAGATATTAGCACCGTCGTATTCAGCGTATCTAAATTTAGTTGCTCTAAATTTTTCATGTTTGTATCTCTTCTAGGAAGGCAATTAATCCTAAAAAACCTAATAGCTTAAGTTATTTTTCTAAATGACTGTTTTGGAATAACTGCCTAAGACAATTTAGGATTACAACAAATATAAACATTATTTTTTCATCATTGCCTAAATCAACTTAAGTCGTTAATCCAAAATAATAAAGAAACAATTTTATTTTCCTAACTTGAGTTAAGCTCTTATTCCGAATTACAATTTCGTTTTTTGATAAACATAAATTGAGTTAAGGTCTTTCTCCAAACTTAACGTTTTTTATTTAATCTGGAATAATAACCTAACTCAACTTGAACTTTTTGACTTTCTTTCGTTCAATAATTCATAAGAGCCTAAGTGTCTTTTTCGATAATATCTTTCGACTGCGAGAATAAACAACTATTTTTTGTTAACAACTAAGTAAAGAAATTCGTTTCCTTGGAATCTGTAGCAAAGTTTTCCAAAAAACACCTTCTCCTGATTTTCAGTGAAGATTCAAACCTTTAAACTCCTGTACTGAAAATATTGAAAAACAGACTTAGGCTGTTATGGGTTGTGACTACAGATTTATTCAGGATTGTAGTTTTAAGCCTTAATACCGAATTAATTAAATTACAATATTACAACATGTCTTCTTCATAATTCAATACCAAATACATAATACAACTTTACAATACTAATGTTAGAAAAATATTGCGTATCTTAATAGCAGAAAAATATAATTTACAATATGACAGTCTACTTCTCTTATTAGAATTTTTCACTTTGCATGTTTTTCGTCTTAAAATATATAACTATAACCTTAATTGGAATTTACATAATATAACGAAAACTATAGTAACAGATTAAATGGCAAAAATTAATAACTTTAAATTTAGTGTTAGAATCTATCAAAAAAAATAATTGGCGTTGCCACCTAAAAATTTTTTTGATAAGGTTCTATGTTTTCTTCAGGAGGAAAAAATTTCCTCGTGAAAAAATTTAGCGACATTGCCAGCTTCTTTTCGTATTGATTTCTAGCACTGAAATCTGAAAAATTTATGTTTTTATGTCATAATATGTTCAATAATATATTTATAACATTTTAAAATACGGTCTGTTTACATTACATTTTCATTTCATTCATTTCACAAGTTTACAACTATATCATGTACATTACAGTGTTGGAAACCATCACAAAAAGTTGGCGTTGCCAATTAAAAAAGTTTTGCTAGCAAAACAAAACATAGATCTGCCTGCTTAAAAAATTAAGCCTCAAATTTTACGACCATTTTTCATATGAAATTCCCCCGTAAAAGTCAGTATAGACTAGCTATACGGCAAAACCCTGTTGGGTGATTGTTTGTGTTATACAGGGTGGTGCAAAGAACGTGCATATTTAAAAAATAGATTAAAAAATAAATACAAAAGGTATGGTTAAAATGAATCTAAGGCATTGTAGAGTAATAAATGGAGTTTGTTTTGTAAAAATAACATCATCTAAATGGTGACCCTCTCTACGACGGCACTCCTCTTACCGCAAATGAAAATTATTGAAAACTTTCTTCAGTAATACTGGTGTAATGGCATCTCAACATAGCGTTCCGTATTAACCGTGACGTTGTGGCCCCGCGCATTTTCGAAGAATAAAGGACCAATTATTCTTCTGCCAGAGATTGCTGCCCATACTGTCACTTTAGGACTATGCAATGGTTTCTGGTGTTTGATTTTGGGATTTTCACTGTTCCAGTAACGACAATTTTGACGGTTTACGAACCCATTCATAAGGAAATGAGCCTCGTCAGAGAAAAGGATATTGTCAAAATTGGAAAATCGATTAAGCATTTCATTAGCAAATGCGAGCCTTGTTATGAAGTCAGACTTTTTCCATTCTTGTGTTAATTGCAGCTTATATGGATGCAGTTTAAGATCCAATGTTAAAATTCGTTGCAAACTTCGTCGCGATAATTGTAAGACAGACGATCTCTGGCGAGTCGACATTTGTGGATCTCCTCCTACTGAGTCCATAATTCTCTCAACATTGTCTTCGGTCCTAGATGTTCTTGGGAGACCTTTTGCTTGTAGTTTAAATGTTGAACCGGTCTCTTCAAAACGCTTTACCCATATTTTAATTAAATTAGCACTCGGAGCTTCACTAATTCGCCATAGTCCATATTCAGCACAATATAGTCGCCTAGAAGTAATATATGTACAAGAGTTCTCGTAAAATACGCGACGCTTCCCGTCGAAGTGATTCATAGCGACTAAAACTCCATGAGCCCGCCAGCCCAACGATGTAGGCGCCCCCCCGCCCGCGCATTTTCTACCCTGCAAAAAAAGATGATGCAATATGCACGTTCTATTGTGCCACCCTGTATTAGCCAGTTGGAAAGTAATGTTAAAAAAACCAAATTCCCTTGAAACCTTATATGGGAGAGGTTTTCACATTCAGTGAGTATAAAAACATCACATTCTTAGACACACTCAAAAGCAGCTACAACAATTTCGAACGTCACATTTTGAGAAGCGTTTATCAAACTTGTCGATTACTCTACTATTCGTAGTAATCGTCAGGTACATCTAAGTGGCAGCCGCTCAAATGATAGGTGGCTATACGAGTATACCTATACAGGGCCAAACCCGAGAACATGCAAATGACAGTTGCTTGTACTAACCTTCGTGCCACGATCTATCATGATAATTTTAGATCTAAACCTGCGTAAGCAAAATGCTCTTCATAAATTTTTTTTTTACAATCACGTTTAAATTCAACTCTGCTGTAGTTTTACATAGATAATAACGAGTTCCACTTTTAGCTCGAGGCTTTCTTTTTTAAGCTCAAGTATGCCATTTATGTTGTAAAACCTTAAATTACTCGTATTTCAGTTTAATAAAATTGGAAAAAATTTTAACTTTTAATAGAGACCAAATGATGCAGTTGCCCGAAACATAACTTTGTTTGGCCACTGATGTCGCCGCCTCCATTGGAGCCTATGTAAATATTATGTAAAATGTTAATAGGAAAATTTATAAATATAAAGGGCACAGATGCATTTCAATGGGTTTATAAGTGATTTTCTATGCTTATGCTGTGTAATCTCAATGGCTGTTTTTAACCTGTTTTGAAAATTCACCATTCAAAATCCCACTCAAACCTGAATGTTTATTTATATGTTCGTAAAATATCCATTTGAAATTTTATCTGTATACACTGAGTTAAGAACACACCCATTTGATTGTATATACAAATTTATGTAGGTATAAGAAAGGCTGTTATGCGTGTACAGCAATGCTGGTTGCTCTTATTAGCCTTATAATTTTGTGTGAACATTTCTTTATAAGGCTTTTACCGTGGCTGAAAACCTGTTCCGCGGTAAACAGTCAATAACGCAAAAGAAGATTGGTTTATAAGAGCAAACCCACAAGAAAACTGGAATGCCGTTGAACTGTGAGTGTGAAGATAGTATATAAAATATTTGGAGTCCATAAAATCAGACAATGAAATTGTATTAAATCTTACCGAAGGCATATAAATACACATGATAAACGAATATATTTATTTCTTGTGTATCGTGTATGCTATATTGAAAGATATTTGATAAAAATAAGGTAGCTGATTCAAAATTTATGAGATACGATAATTAGAATTCCATTTTCAATTAAAATGAAACTGTATTCAGATAAGAATGCAATGAAAGCTAAAATATATTGACTAAAATGACGAATTTATCTTTATAATATATAGCATTATAAATATAAATTCGAAAAGTTATTAGCTGCGTTGTAATAAATTTTAATGGAGATCAGAAAACTTTGGGTAGCCAGTTTAAAGGCCGGTTTATGTTAATACAGCACGATAAAGCATTTCAGCTGAAACAAACACCAATTTAAAATACAAAACGAAATGCACAAGATATTTCCCAAAATGCCTAAAACTTTTCGAAAACGTCGCAACAGCCTTATTTATTTATATCGTTAAAAAAATCACTATCGCTTGCGATCCAAATCTTCGAGTAAAAAGTAGTAGACTAGAAGACCAAATTTTTCTCATCTCTAATGAAATGTTACACAGTTTTTGTTAATTTTGGGTTAGAGAAAAAGTTCTTTTAATTTAGACCAATAAAAATGGTAAAAAAAGAATTACAGTACATACTAGAAAATAATATACACAAAGTTAGAGCAGTTATTATAAGTTAGAACCCAGAATGAAATTAATTTTTTTTTTCCGATAGATTCGATACGTTAAAAAATATTTCAAGTTTTGAGACTCTCCCTAGCGTTTGGATTTGTCGTTTGTTCTTTTAAATATTTATTGAAATGAAGACTTTTACTTGATGTAAATGATCAAGACAATTGATTGGGATTCTCCCTAGCGTTTGCATTTGTTGTTTGTTCTTTTAAGCCTTTATTGAAATGAAGATTTTTACTTGATGTAAATGATCAAGACAATTGAAAAAACTTTTGAAGACATTTTTAGTTTCAGCTAATTTTAAGATAACTAACTACGGAAATTTGTCAGCACCCAGTTATCTATGAATAGAAATAAAAAGGACGTAGCAGCAATCGAAACCCAAAGATTGGTTTAATTTCAGTATTTTAATAAACGAGCAAAAATAACCTGCGATCGAACCGTCGAAATCATTTCGAGTTGAAATATTTTTTTTATGAAGCACCTTTTGAATACAATGAATATTATTATAATGAAAAAAAAAACGAACGAAATAGGACGGTTTTTTCCAAAATCTATACAATATAATGTTATAAAACAAAAAAAAAAAATTCTTTTGCATTCCATTAATGAGATATGGGAGAGATCCTCGCATTCAGCCAGCCTCACATGTCATATTTTTACACTCATTTTACTGAATCGATCTCACTATAGATCAGACAATTTATCACCAAAACTGGCGATTTTCAATCGCTTCTGGCTATGACAATTTTAGAGTTGCGATTAACGATTTCCTTGGCAGTTTTTAAGTACTTTGCCATATTTTTGGCAGCATATCTTAAGACTGTTCTTTTTATGTGTATGATTATTTGCCACAACGGACCTGAGTTGCTGTAAACAAAGCTTATTATGTCATTTGGGACTTTCTAAAAAATATAATCTGACAGCATTATTAAATGCATAGTTGGAATCACGCCAGTGGCAGCGATAAACGTTCTTTAATATAAAAACAAATGTCGAACAGTAAAGTCTAAAGGAAGCAAACATTAAAAATCAGCGAATTAAATCAGAATATAAAAACCAAAATAAATGGACAAGGAAACTAAATTCATACTGACAATAACTATAAATCGAAAGCGCCATCTACAACGACCAGTCGGAACAGGAATGCTGACCAAAAAGTACACGTTCTCTATTTTCTTTAAAAATTTGTATTGCCTCCTGATTCATGTCCAATGTGGATCGCCTAAAAATAGCTTGTTGTTTCCAATCAACAAGTAACGCTTTAAATGCAGCATGGTATTTTGCAAGGATATACTAAAAAAATCTTTTTTTAACTAAAATAACACGATTATGTATATTGTCGATATTTTGGGTACTTTAGCGATATTTGGCGATGCATTTGGCGATAAAGCTGCTGTCTACATTTTAACGACCTAACGTCGATTTAAAAAGCATTTACTAGACTTGTCGATTACCCCACCACTTAAATAAAGGAGGATGGTTGCGTCGGTGCTCAGAACCATGATCACATCCATGATAGTCGAGTGCTCTAACCGTCACGAAAGTCACATCATGGCAATGGTAATAAGTGATAAAATTGTTGAAATTTCATTTTATGGACAATTTTTATTACTTTTCCGATTTTTCCCAAACTGAAACGTAGTCCGTCTATGACTATAAGGTACTTTTGTAGCAAATTTCAATCTTCTAGCTTAAACGGTACTAACTCTACCATGCTCTCTACGGACACGTGAATGGGCGAAGGAAGGACAGGCTTAGATGGATAGATTTATATGACGAGCAGAAAATATATTCCATTTTTATAGTGTCATAGATGGATACAAAATGATGTATCTCATATCATATGGTGTTGGGTATAAACTTGAGATTAGAATCGGTTGCCATTTGTAGAGACTGAAGTTCACAAAGATGTTTCGCAACCGAGGTAGTCAACTTTCACAAGCTATAGTTTGCCCCACATTGACGTGTGATTGTATAGGTCTGTTTTCCCTGAATAACTGTGTTGTCCTTTATAGATCACCTAGAAGTCCCTGTCGATGGAAGCGGTAGTTTCGCAGATCTAAAGTTATTTTTTGCATAATTATTTCTAGAGCACTGTGTCTAGAACTGACATGCTGAGTGAAGGATGGACATGCTTAAACCATACGGGGTTATCTGAAGGATCAAGAACACATTTTTTTTGTGGGGTTCCACATAACCACTTCAAGTTGTTTCAGATAGCATAATAAACTTAATATACCCCTATTCTATGGCAGAGGCTAACAAATTAAAAAAAAATCTTAAGGATAATTCAGTTTAAACAACTTTTGAAACCTGCTAAGAGCGTTTGGTAAGACTATAGAGAATTAGGTCGGTGTGAGGAGTAGAAGTCACTAAACCGGCCAATTGCAGCTTTATTCCATAAGAGACATTACTAATGAACTTTATAACAAAAAAAGTCATAACTTTCGCAAAAAAAAAATTAAATAAAACAATCTACAAAATATCCAGAAAAAGTTTTTTTTAAGGAAATTGATGTAGTTTGTACTGCATTAATTCTATTAATTTTTATTGTTTTCATAAGTTGAAACTTAGCAGATGAGATTTGTATTCATACTAAAAGTTCTTTCGGGATGTGGTATACATTTCAATTCGATTGAAGGATTCATAAGAACTACGCGAAAGCGTAATCTTCATGTAGCCAACATCGTTTCTATTCTACCATGAGATCCAATTGCGCTAGGATTGCATTACATTATTGCAAACATTATTTACTATTAGAGTGTCCATACCAATAAAACAGCTTTTATGACCACAGACTGTATGAGTCCTTTTCTAAAGCACAATTTTTGATTAATAAATTACTATTATTTACTTTATTTAATCCATTTAAAGATCCGATTAATATCATAATATTAGTGAAATGATTTTCCTTAAGTCATAAAAATAACATGAATTGTATTCTGATTTATCTCATTTCACAAAACATTAACATTACGATGCATGAAAAGTTCTTCATTGAGTAAAATATTCTTAACCGAAGCGTAATTTTCTAAATTATTACAAATGTCTGATATGAAAGCTGTATTTAACAGGATTCGCTTATGTATGGATTTATAATTGTCTCCAGGGGTGAAATGCTGATCTAACCTGAATTTAAATTCCGATTTTGCCTCAAAATAATAATCAAAAAGGCTAAGATATTGTATGAAGTTGATTTTTTTCTTATAAATGTTGATATTTTATAACTGAATATATAAAATTTTCATTCATTTTTATTCTATAGAAAAGATCAAAATACAACAGTTTTAAGTAAATCCCGATTATTTAAAAAGATTTTCTAAAAGGAACAGTTTTTTACAGCATTTTGCATATTTTTTATTGTTTAATAACATAATACGATTGTATTTTTATGAAAACATTGAAATATTAATTTTCCTGCAAAAAGAAATCAATGTTTCAAGTTTCCGTTTGAATAATTTATACATCATTTTTACTTCCATTTCACGGAAAAATACAAAATGTGTTTTTACTTACCGCCGCACGCTACGTCTAAAAACCTAGGATTCTGAATCTGACATCCTTTAATCCATTCGCACAGCCATTTTTTCAACGCCGTAATCAGATCTTTTCGTAATCATATAGTTTTCTTTTAAACTGTAAGCTGCTGCAGCAATTTTTAATAGAACTATTTTAGAATTCCCGTATGCTGGAATAAGTTTCAAAGCCAGAAAAAAATCTAAAAAATTTATGAAAAACCCCAGAAAAAAAGCTTAAAGTTGAATCCAGAAAAAGGTAAATTTAGTGGAAAAAAGTTTAACTCTCAACGCTACTCGTACTAATAACTGTTGTTCAATTGTTCAGAAATAGCGATTGCTTTGAAATAACAAACTGACATACCCTCATTCTAGGCAGAGGCATCCTTTTGAAAAGCCATTGGAATCTGCTTAGAGTGTTAGTCGAAACTATAGAAAATGAGGTCAGCCTGGGGAGCAGGAGTCACAAAACTCTATGATTGCGGCATTATTTCATGGAAGATGTTACTAATAACTGGGGTTCAGTTGTTCAGAAATTGCGATTACTTTGAATTGTTTCAGCCGTCATTGTCCTTCAACACATATGTGTGTATGTATGTATATATTTACTATGTACATAAATTGATTTTATATAATGGCGCACAGTTTTCTTTCGTATACTCGTACGCTTGTCAGTCTTACGATTCCATTCAGATCAAATTTCTTGTTTGGAGACATTTTACGACTTATAAATTATAGTAGTTTCTTTTGTATGTTTTGTTTCTTTTCTTTTCAAATTCTTGTTCGCCACAAATAAAAAAAAACGAAGGATAACCATTACCAAAAAACCAATACATACAAAAATATTCAGCATACGAACGTATGCGCACACACACATACTCGTATGTCCATGCAATGAGTTCGAACTCCCCAAGAGAAGAAAATAAGAAAAACAATGGGAACAGGGCATTAAGATATGGCTTAACCATAACGAAATGAGAAATGCCAGTCAAGTCCATGTAAGGCCATTTAGTAGAGATTGTAGACGGCGAAACATATAAGAACGCATGTGTGTGTGCATGTGTGTGTGGGTATGTCTGTAGTTTGGTAGGACGGCTCTGACACTGCTGGTTGTGGCATAAATTTAGGGCTGTTCCATTAAAACTGTGACAGGCAAAATGAAATTTATGACCATGTGTTTTGCCATGATGGCTACATGGCGAGTGTACATTAACTGATATGTATGTATGTAACTATATACGTATGTTTGGCATCATACACACTAACGTGTATGGCATATATGTGCATATACCTAATTGTACTTGTACGATAACCTTTTGCCTTTTCCCCAAAAGAAAACTAATTCCCAAAGATGAATGAACAATTAAACTAAACCTTGTTCTTCCAGCAGAGGGATTGCTTTTATTCCATTACATTTTTTGCTTCGTTGCGAATGAATGAATTTAGATTAAACAATTTATTTAATTGTATATTAAGAAAATCTCTTTGGCAAATATTAACCAAGTATAAAAGTCTGACAAAAGTCATGACAAAGCGAATGGAGAATTTAAATCGTATACAAATGTATAGTAATATAATGACAGCTGCTGTATTTTTTGATATTATGGTGCTTTTGACAAATAACAGACAAATAATAAAATTCGGAATTAAATTCATTTATTTAGAAAAGCTGAACCCGCCATGCCATTGCAAAGATTATACCAAAATGCAAGGACCAATCACAACCGCAACAATTGCAACTAATAGGAAGCAGCATTGTAGCAAAATCTAAGTTAATTCTTTCTTTTGGCTAGTATTCCTCTGTCATAAATACAAAATTGCTTTAATTTTTTTTCAGTTTACGTCTCCGATCGAGTGAAAATGAAATGTGTTTTATTTTAATAACTTGCATTAGTTGTAGTGTTTTTCAGGTTGGAATAACTGAGAACTACAGCGATTCGATTTGTGCGGACAACAAAAACGAGTGAAGTGTGATCATTGGATTGGATGATTATTGGATCATTTCTAAGCAATATCCGGCTTTGCACTGTGCATTTTCAAATTTGACACTTGATATTACTTCAGGCTTGAAAATTCCTATACAAAATTTCACGAAATTTTCTTTCCTGTCCATAACACTGTCACATCTCTAGAGCAAAATTGAAATACATACCCAACAATTTTCATAATATTTTTAGAGATAGACGTACAAAGTCTATTGGAAAAAATTAGATTTCTGTCAGACCCTATAATTATGTACAAAAATGTATATGAAAACTAAATATAAATTTATATTTTAACAAAGCAACTAAAGTTACCAGAGCGGTCCCAAAACTAACCGACCTAACAAAGAAGACACAAAAGTTGGGAAAAATTTTCTTTATTTTTCAACATAACCTCCTTTTAGCTCTATACAATTTTTTCAGCGATATTCAATAGCTTCTATATCTTTTAGTAAGAACTGCCAAACTCCTTAAAATAGCCATCAAACGTAGACTCCACCTTTTCATTGTGGGTAAATCGTTTACCACCGAGTTACTTTTTTAAATTTGGAAATAGAAAACAATCAGAGGGATTGTTAAGAGGGATTAAACTTCGAACTTTAATTCATTAATTTGGGGTATCGCTATAGTGGATGTGTGAACTGGAGCAATGTCTTGATGAAACAACACATTGCTTTTCGCCAAATACGGGCTTTTTCTACAATTTCATCCTAATCGCTCTTACACAACGCTATATACAGATTACTAAAGCCGCCAATTGGAAAAATAATGGACTTGCAGATATGATAGAAATTCAGTTTAAAGTTTATGTCCAAAAAACAAAAAGAAAAAGTACACTGCATTTCCGAAAGTAGTCAAATTTTCCTCAAATAACTTTCGTGTCTAACTAGCTGACTTATTTGGAATATTCAGCTAGTAAGTTTTAATCATTTTACGAAGATTATTAGTACAATTAATATTTCCAGCATAACTGTTCCAAATTAAAGAAAACTAAAAAAAGGATTTCTCGCATATTTTCCATACAAATTAAAATTTTACATTCCTTCCACTTTTCTTACGAATAAAAAATTTAATTTTTTGTATTATTTTAGTTATTATTTAAACAGAAATAATACCGCTTTACTATTTACATATCATCAAATATATGAAAAGAATACTTATACGAGGGCGGTACCAAACCAAGCCGACCTGATGTATAAATAGATGGTCTCAGTAGTGTGAAATAAATGGTTTTGGTAAAAAGTGACAACCTTATAAAATATATGTTTTAAGTTGTTCAGTATTTTTATTTGAGCCATCAAAACTAAACGATCTCAATGAATTTGTGAACACGGAAAAAAATTGGTCACAGTTATGTAATTCAATATTTCCATTTGAAAGGTCTCAGGACAACCAACATTAAAGCCTAGCTAGATTCTACTGTGAAGGAGTCTGCTTCTTAGTTTATGACTGTAAAATATTGGGTAGCAGAGTGTAAACGAGGCCGTACGATCTGACATGATGAACACCGTAGTGGTCGACCAATTGAGAGTTCCATGCATGACATGGTTAATAAAATCGACAAAATAGTATTGAATAATTGTCGGCTGAAGGTACGTGAGCTAGCTGAAATGATATACATTTCAAAAAGTGCTATATATTGCATATTGACCCAAAATTTGAAGATGGGAAACTGTGAGCAAGATCGGTGCCGCGCTTGCTTTTATTGAAGCAAAAACAATACCATAAAGATGTTTTAGTAGAGTGTTAGCGATGTTTCACCGCAATAAAGCCAAATTTTTACGTTGATTTATAACCATGGATGAGACATGGGTCCGCCACTTCACACCTGAGACAAAGTAACAGCCAAAGCAGTGGACTGGAATGGGAGAATCGTGTCCAAAGAAGGCCAAGACGGTTTCATCTGCAGAGAAGGTCATGGCGTCTGTTTTTCGGGATGAGCATGGGATAATTTTTATTGATTATCTTCATAGAGCTGAAATCATGAGCGTCAAATTTTATGCTAATTTGTTGCAGCGTTTAGTTGGTGACATCATGGAAAATAACCGCATTTGGCGAAAAAGAAACGTAGTTTCATCAATACATTGCTCCAGTTCACACATCCACTATTGCGATGGCCAAACTTAATGACATTAAAGTTCGAATTGCATTCACCAGATTTAGCTCCCTCAGACTGTTTTCTACACCCGAAATTATCAAAAATGGCTCGATGGTAAAAGATTTTCCAACAACGAAGAGGCGGAGTCTGCTTTTGATGGTTATTTCAAGGAGTTTGACAGCTCGTACTGTAAACAGGGTAAAGAAACTATTAAATGTCGCTGGAAACAATGTATCGAGCTGAAAGGAGATGATGTTGAAATATAAAGAATTTTTTTTCCAACTTTTTTGTGTCTTCTTTGTTAGGTTGGCTAGTTTTGGAACCGTCTTCGTACATCTTCATATTTTATTAAAATAAAAAACTAACATAACTGAGCACTCTTAATCAGATTCCGGGCGCCAACAAATATCCACCAACAAAGGGTTACGTTTACAAAACTTGGCTACGATCTGGCAAAACAATAGGCTGTGCTAAGTTTAAAGAAGTTCTATAAATATTTATAACAGTTATCGTATCTATCTGTCAACCAGGCAGCCAAACAAATAGGCGGACATCGATTAAAATTGACTTAAAAATTCATGAAACCAATTGAGTCAGGTTGCTAAATTTGTTAAGGTGTTAAATTTTTGTCGCATCAAATGATGTATAGCTTCATTCCTTCGGGTAAATATATAAAAATGATTCCTATATTGAGTTACGGTATAACGGATAGCAGAAAAAAATGTCCTGAAGTGGCAGCAAGATATAAATATTTCTTTTCCATGGAAGTACGGATGGAAGTACGGTTGTCTTATCTACCCTTTAACAAATCAACACTTCGTTTATCTCATAAATTCTCATCCCATGCTATTCTGTACTGTGGAAGAGAAAGGTATGTAATGATCCCCTAAGCCACAAATTTTTTTGACACAAAAACTGCAGCTTTCATTCTTCAAATTAGTGTGCTTTATATGACAAATGTATTATATTGCTTTTAAACAACCACGCACAAAATATCCATACCGAGCAAAACTCATTCATACAACAAAGCAGCCCTTAACTCTAAAACGTAGTGATATCCAAGGTTTATACCAAATAGTATGAAATTATTATATTAGCAAAAAGCTACAATCTACATTCCTCTTAATCCTTTCTTCTCAAATACGAAAATCCACGACTACCTTTCTCAGTTTTACTCATCACCTAGATCCCCATAACCAATCGCAATTCAAATCGGTACTTATTGTAAATTTGTTTGTTTTTCATCTTCAAAAGTTTCTTCACATATTTTTTTTTTTCTTTTGTGAAATAAATACTTTGAGATACCCTCCATGAAAACTACAATTCATGCGGCAAATTCCAACTAAATACGAAGGGGTAAAGAAATGAAAAGAAATAAGCTAAGCGTGACGTTTTTTCATTGAACACACTCATACGTATGTAAGTGAGTGTGTAAATATTCCTTCCACTATAGCTTTAAAGCTATATATTGTGTCACGTTTCGTCTGAGCACATCAAAAGAAAATTCCAAGAAATCTAATTTTCAATGGCAACAAACGTGACATGATGAAGCTTGAAAATATAAAACCAACAAGAAATGAAGCACTGAAGTCACTGAGAGACTGGATAAAAAATATTATTGTGCGACTTGGAAGGGTACAAACGCTCAAGTTATTCACCACTGATACGTAGGCGGGTTATATGGGATGTAGGCCTAAGTCAGGGGCCTGCAAAAGGGTAGTCCATATCTGAATGAATAACAAAATTTTGCCTATTATTGAAGAAAGTGATCTCTGAAAAGAAAGTAATCTGCAAATCAAGGGTTATTCGTTTCTCAGTTTCAAAAGCAAAGTCAAATGAAACACACAGAAAGCTATGATTTCGATGACTATTGTATTTCATTATAATGCTTGAGCCTTGCCATTAAGCACAAAATATAATGTCGTTTAAATGACCGCCTCCGGATTGGTTGCAGCAGTGGATCCTTTTGATGTAGTTTTCGACCACTTTTTCAGACATTTCAGATGATAACTCGGCGATAACTTGACGAATGTTGGTTTTCAAATTCTCCAACATTTGGGGATTATCCGCGCTAACACGGTCTTTGACGTAGCCCCACAAAACAAGTGTAACGGCGCCAAATCGCAGGATCTTTCTGGAAACTTATCATGCAATGAAGCCAAAATGGATCGTGTCTTGTGGCTCGTGGCATCGTTTTATAGAAACCACACCTAGACTATACGAGTATGTTTTATTGTACATTATAAATATCATAAATCTTCATGAACCTCCTTGAAATTTGGTACAGCCTAATATTTTCCCAGATGGTTGCTGAGAACTGTAAAAGGACCATCTGCTGCCTGCCACACAAGTTGATTGAATTTCCAAAATTCAAGTTTTATCTTGTAACTCCTAATTTGTATATTGCACCAACCTAAATTTTTGTTCATGCATTTCCTTATAATAGTGAACAAAATGTAAAAAAATCGACAACATAATCGTGCCTCTTTCGTATGTATCCCCGATACATATACCGATTTAAAACACATATGCTTGGCCTAGTGAGGTGATTAATACACGCGACTATCGTTCGCATGATCGCGGGTTCAATCACGCTTACATGCACTTTCGTAATCGTCGTCAAACTGTAGACTCCGTTGAACGTGTCTAAAAAAAAAGAATGTGTGAAAGGTGACAGGGATGCAAAAGTATTTGTTTATTCTTAGTTTCGAATTCGTTATTCTGATGCACTAAATTTAGTTAAATTCGTTATAGTATTTGGTATTCTCCATAACTCATTTGTTGATTTGTAACTTTTGATCTTTCCGGCATTTATCCTGAATTCGGTCTAATTTGGCAAGCAACATGCTTTTAGTGAAATAAATTCTGAGAATGAAAATAGGAGGCATTGCGGCAACTCTACTGTTACCTTACAGATCTGAACCATATGTTCGTAGCTTCATATTGTTCAAGCAGTTGCAAATAATTTAGCACTATTTGAAACGCATCATGTATTTGAAGACCCAAGCGCTTTGAATTTTGTACATACGAGGTGTGATAAAATAAAACGGTTTTTTTCAAATTCCGTAAGTTACGTATGTTCGATTTTCGCATTTTTTTTCTGTTATGTTGGTACACATGTCTTTTATATATGTTGACAATATCAGCCATTTTGGATTGTCAGTTTATTTTTGGCAGGTAAAAAGGTTAGTCGTGTTTTGGTGTGCTGTTCGATTTTTTACTATTCGAAAAAATGGATCAAAGAAACTGTATTATGTTTTGTGTAGAAAATGAAATTAAATGTGCAAGGACATTTAAAATGTTGACTGTGGCGTTTGTCGAGTCTACTATGAGCAGAACACAAGTTCAATTGTGGTATAACCGGTTTAAGGAAGACCGAGAAGATGTCAATGACGATGCTCGTCCTGGTCGCCCGAGCACGTCAACAATCGATGAAAACATTGAAGCAGTGAAGAAAATGATTTTGAATAATCGTCGAATCACTATTAGAGAGGTTGCTGATGATGTTGGCATATCGTTCGGCTCATACCAAGCAATTTTTACGGATGTTTTAGGCATGAAAGGTGCGGCAGCGAAGATTGTTTCAAAACTGCTAAATTTTGAGCAAAAACAACGTCGCATGGATATCGCTCAGGAGCTGTTGAACGTCGTCAACGATGACCTAGATTTCCTCAAAAAGGTCATAACTGGTGACGAATCATGGCTGTATGGCTATGACATTAAAACCAAAGCCCAATCATCCGAATGGAGGCGTCCAGAGGAGCCAAGACCGAGGATTAGAAGAAACGCTGGCACAAGTGTATTATATCTGAGGGGGTCTACTTTAAAGGAAACAAAATAGAAATTGATGAATAAATAAATAATTTTTGAAAAAAAAAATTTTAAATAATGGTTATTTTTTGATCACACCTCGTATAAATGACCATTTTAATCAGCATATTCCTACCGTCATATCTTTCAAACCGTTTTACTGAATTCAACCAAATTTGGAACACATGCTACAACACTAGTACCTTATTTTAGTTTAAGATATTTATAAAAGAAATGTTCAGATTTTGATTTTGAATTAGTCGTATGCACAAATTTTGATTCTATTAAAAGACCAGTATTACAATATATATTCAGAGGAATACTTATCGAGATGTTGCTGCTGCTAATGTCCAGAAAGAAGAGACCCAACCTACCAATATTTTGTTCTCAACAAGCTGACCTTTGGTTGCATTGAGTGGTCATGAAAATAGTACCGCTTCTCAAATACAGCCTTACCTCCATCTCCTTGCATTCAATTATGCTTATAATGTTTCAATTTTTAAACCAAAATGACTTGAAAATATATAAAAAATGCAATGCGGAATAGGTGTACAATAGCATTATGCAGTCAACAGTATATTGTTTGCTAACGATCGATCTGTCAACAGCATAAACAATTGACAGCACACTTTTAAGTGAAAATGCATCATGAATCTTGTCACTCAAAAGTGTTCCCTCAATAAATGCATAGAAATGTACAGTGTTGCGCAAAACAAAAACATCAAGATGTACTCCAGACTATAAATATAATTTTCATAAAAACAAAATATTTAAAACAAAGCTTACCATTTATTTTCACAGAGGTATTATTAAGCTATAAAACCAATACATTACAACAACAACAACAACTGCGTTTAAAAGAAATGTGAAAAAATGTAGAGCAGAGCCGGAATTCACTTGCTTAGCGCAAGTGAATTCCGGTAACAAAATCAACATTTTGTTGTTTTGCCCTTGCTTTTAATAACATCTTCGCACCTTTTTGGCATCGAAGCAACTAATGAATAAAAACATCCTTTTAAGGATGCCAAAAAGTTTTCAATAGGATTCGAATCAGGTGATTGTGCCGGCCAATCAAGAGTTTGAATCCTATTGTTTGTTAGCCACTCTTTTGCCACTTTCGATGTGTGTTTTGGATCGTTATCATGTTCAAACACCCATCGAATTGGCATATTCCACTCTGCATGGGGTAGCATTTGGTGTTGTAGTATGGCTCGATATCCCTCACCGTTCATTATTCCATCTATTTTATGAAATGGACCAGGTCCTTGAGCCGAAAAGCATGTCCACACCATTATATTTCCACCACCATGCTTTGCAGTGACGAGGATGTTCTTGGTTTTAAGACGTTGTCCTCTGTGTCGCCTGACGGTCTGCATTCCATCCGATTGAATTAGATTAAATTTAGATTCACCGCTAAACAGTACTGTCCTTCACTTATTTACTGACCAATTGCGATGTCTTTTAGCAAATGTTAACTTTTTCCAAAGAAATAATAGTAATATTAATACAGCATTACACTAAAAATAAAAACTCACCTATTTTTTATATGCCTTATTGTAAGCAATGTTGTTTTGGCTGGTCTGTAACTTTTTAAATTGTTTTCTACAGCCCGTCTTCGTACTGTACTGTGATGAATATTCAGTTTTAAAGATGTTACAATTGTTTTTGACGAAATAAACGGATCTTTCTTTATCATCTTAACAATTTCACGGTCTGACAAACTGAATCAAATATTACACAAATTGAAAGTATTTTACGGCAGCTTCTCAAAAACATTGTGAAAGTACCGCTAGATCGCATTCTTTTTATTCTCTTCTTTCTCTACTTTGTTGCTATTGTTTTGCGCAAGTGAATTCCGACTCTGTTGTACATTTTTTCATATTTCTTTTAAACGCAATTGTTGTTGTTGTTGTAATGTATTGGTTTCATAGCTTAATAATACCTCTGTGAAAATAAATGATAAGCTTTGTTTTAAATATTCTGTTTTTATGAAAATTATATATTTATAGTCTGGAGTACATTTTGTTGCTTTTGTTTTGCGCAACACTGTATATGCATTAAATCAAAGTGTGTACACTGTATGCAAATAGTGTACATATGTACGTAATTTAGAAAATAAAACAAATTATAAATAATAATATTGAATAAATATAAGTAAATGTTAACAATTGGTTGAGAAATTGAAGAATTTCTCAACAACACATCATACGTTTGACAAACTTAATTTCGAGAATTCTATACAAATTGAAGTCTAAATTTCATTCTTCCTCTTTTTAATTTGCAGACTGCAATGACTTACATATACCTATACTTTTAATCATTTGCATTACATCATAAATGCCTGGTAATATTTGTCTTATTAGTTGAACTGTTTTATTTGTCAATATGAATTTCCATACTTTTTATGAATTATAATCATACACCATTCATTATATAGAAGTACGAAATTCATTGTACTTTCATTCTTTATCATAGTACCATGGAAGGTATTCATATTTTCTAGCCAAATATCAATTATCGTTCCTAATTTTTTACGTAAACTAGTTGAAAATAAAACCGAGTTTTTGTAAAGCAAGTTCACTATGATTTGGTTTCTTTTTCTCGGGGTCTTCATCAAAGATAGAGTTATACTGATGTCTCTTAATAAATATAAGTCTACACATTAAATATTCTAAATAAATTCTCCATTTACCTGAAAAATAATCAGGCAATTACCCTCTTCTTAACTGTATTTAGATATAAGTCCAATATTTTTGGCTTTTCCGTCTCCTGAACAGTGTGATACTTCCTGAATGTCCAGGCATTTCTATTATCCTAAGATGGCTGGATTTTAAACATAAGACGTTTGTTAAAGTTAACACGCAAATGAAAATTGACTGCACTAACACGCCTTTAGTATATGTACAAATTACTTGATTCAGTAGTCTACTACGACTTCTTCCAATAATTTCTAAATGCATAAATTCATAAAATTATAATTTTACTTCTTTTATTGTCCTTGAGTAAAACCGTTTTATGATAAAAAAAACAAGTTTTTCCACAAACTTCACAAATTTTTGTAACAGCAGAAAAGAATGTTGGATGAAAGTTCATCTGACTGAAATTTCTATGATTATTAAGTCAAATTAAAAAAGTATTTAAAAATTCTGAACTGATTAGAGAGAATTCAATAGATATTGATAACGACTATTCTTAAAATGCCAACCACATTCCTTTTGCTAATGATGAAGCTATTATTCAGAACGAGTCACACTTGTATACAGGTAGCATAAAGCATATAATTGGCAATTAGAAATCAAAGCTATAAATGTCTCTTCACTCACCATTTGGCTTGACTTCCTTCCCATTGGAAATAATCAGAAGTTTAATTAAAAGTAAATTGAACAATAAAAGGCAAACGGGTGTAAATATGTACATATGTATGTACGAATGTATGTGTGTTCAGTAGCAGCATCTGCAATTGAGGTAAAGAATTCGTACGGAAAAGGGATTTACTACCATGAAATGATTTACAACCAAAATCATTCACTCTGAACAATTCTTGAAATTTATTACTCATTTATATCCTTGACAACAGCGCCAGCTGTTCAATGCAAAGATTTTCCATGTTATAATAATATAATTTATCTTAAAGCGGATTCAATGAATGGTTTAATAAGGCTCCTGGATTATTTTCTGATTTGAATGTTTACACATAAGAATTCCTATTTTTCGACTATTGGACAAAGCGTTTGAAACGTTTTCTTTGTGGAGTTTTGTCAATTCCTACTGCTGCAATTTATATAGTAGATATATCAAACAAAATATTTTTATATTACTTGTAATATCCTTAAAAATCTGAGGTATTTTCTTGCTATAATGTATAGACAATAAAACTTCTTTGTCACATTCTTATTTAGCCCTTTTGCCCACTTTCTATCTCATTTCCGCAGTGAAGCAGAGAAAGGCAATGCAATAAATCTGATATCATCAATCCAGTGAGAGACTTCATTTAACAGAATTTATATGCAAATTGCATTATATTTTTTGATGACTCATAAAAAAACAACAAGTAATTTATGTGGCAATTCTATTAAAAACAAGAAGAACAAAAGTACAGATACAAGAGAAATGTTTCAACATAAAACGTCACAAAAATGTTCAACGAATTACATTTGGCGCTGTAGAAACAAGTGATTGAAGGATGAAAAGCGATGGCAGCCATGGATGGCATCCCAACGGATGACTGATAATGATGGCGGGCATTATGATGATGTGGATGATGATAATGGACCGAAAATGAAAACATTTTTTCATTTTAATGTAGCAGAAAAAAATGTAATTTCCTTAGAATCTTTATGACTAATTGTCCCAAAAATAAGTCTTGCAGATGATTCCAGACGACGTTTCATTCTTTAATAGCCAAATCCATGCATCTCAGCCAACACGAAGTTGATGTGGCAGCCAAACAACCTACAACCATTATTAACCCTGCATCATTTGGTGGAGGGATGGAAATAGGGATTGAAATAGTAATGTCTATATCTATGGCTAAATAGGAAATTTATAACGAAATCTTTGGATTATGTGAGGACAGCAGCGACAGTGGCACATATGGTTATAACGTCGAACAAGAGTAAATAAAATTAATAATGATAAATTTGATTAGCTTCATTTTAATTGGTAGATTCTTGCCAATATGTGCAGTGACAACAGAGTAATATTGTTTTATATTTTTGCTTAACGTTTTTATTTTGAATAACATTGTAGTGAATAAAAAAAATACATTTCTAAACACGACCTTGCAATATTGATACAAATGCATTGAACGATGAAATTTTACCTACTATAGCGATAATTCGAGTAATCTGGCTTTGCCACGAAAATGCTGTCGCTATTCTTCTTGTTTATTTGCTATTTGCAGTCGAATGTAAGCAATTATGTAATTACATAAAATAGTAAAAATTTAACAAATTGTTGACAATATTTGAAAATAAGTCACGGTGTCTAGCCGCCTCTAAGAGATGATCCACCTGCCGAGTCCTTTTCTTCCTTCAAGTTTGCCTAGGAGTATAAGTAAAAATGCTACAATTTCGTATTTTCAGGTACGACGATTTTCTTTATTTGACGCACGTGAGCAATTGCCTGTCTCCATTCACTCTCCTTAGCACTTCTTCGTTGGAAATATGAGCGGTGCATGGTATTTTTAGCAGCCTTCGCAGGATCCACAAATGCTTCTAGTCTATTTATATCGGCTACTTTTAAAGTCCATAGTTCCATACCATGTAGAAGAACTGTGTGTTTGTGATGTGTATTTTGAGATACCGATAGAAATCTTTGCATCGCAAAATATTCCCATATTTCAGAAATGCAGATTTGGCTGATTCAATAACGATATCTTATTTCTGTTAAGACGTCCCAACTTTCATTTAGTAGACAGACAAGTTGTACCAATTTCTTCACTCTTTCTACAGGAGCACTGTTATTAGTGAAAAGGATATTGTAAGTACGAGATTGGTTACCGTTATGTAATTCAATATTTTTGTTTGAAAGGTCACAGTACAACCAATAGTAAAGACGAGAAAGATTCTACTCTGGAGGAGTCTGCTCCTTCGTTTATGACTGTAAAATACTGGATAGCAGAGTTTTACGAGCTGCCAAGATAAACACCGTAGTGAGGTGTCCACGCCAGACAAAATGGTTTGGATAATTGTCGGCTGAAGGTGCGTAAGCTACCTGAAATGATAAGCATTTCAAAAAGCGATATACATCATATATTGACCGAAGATATGAATATGAGAAAGCTGTGCTCAAGGTGGCTGCCACGCTTGCTTTTAATAGAGCAAAAACAGCGTAGTGAAGATGTTTCAGTAGAGTGTTTGACGATGTTTCACCACAATAAAGCCGAACTTTTGCGTCAATTTATAACCATGAATGAGACATGGGTCCACCATTTCACACCAGAATTAAAGAAACAGTCAAAGAAATGGACTGGAATAAGAGAATCGTGTCCAAAGAAAGCGAAAACGGTTCCATTTACAGGCAAGGTCTTGGCGTCTGTTTCTTGAGATCTGCATAGGATTGATTGCATTGATTATCTTCGGCGAATATTATGCTAATGTATTGCAGCGTTTCGGTGTTGAAATTATGAAATACAGGTTGCATTTGGTGAAAAAGAAAGTTTTGCTTCATCAAGACAATGCTACAGTTGAAACATCCATTATTGCGATGGCTAAATCTAATGAATTAAAGTTCGAATTTCACCGTTACGCACCTAATTTGCCAGATTTAAATCCCATGGACCATTTTCAATATCCAAACTTAAAAATAGGTTCGATGGCAAAAGATTTTCTAACAATAAAGAGGTGGAGTCTGCAGTTGATGGGTATTTTAAGGAGTTCTTATTATAAGCAGAATATAAAAGCTATTGAATATCGCTGGAAAAAGTGTATCGAGCTAAAAGGAGATTTTGTTGAAAAATAAAGAAAAATTTTTCCCAACTTTTTGGAACGGCTCTCATATATGCCGAGCTGTGTCGTCTGTCCGTGTATGTGTTGACTGCACTTCCCGGCCTAAGAAACTGAAATTTTGCACACCAATGCAGAAATGCATAATAAAAGAAAAATTATAACACTATTGATGTCTTTTGTTTAGAAATGCTTAGAAATTATAGAACAACTATTGATATTTGTAAAATCGAGGTATTGCATACGTGGTAGTCTAAGGGGTGTATTTATTGTGATTAAAAGCGAATGTCAACCTGGAAATCTGTTGGTTAAATTAGATTATTTGTATGCGTATGCAGATGATATAGATGTCTATATATATTGGCAGAAAACTCCGAGATGTTACTGCAACCTTCTCAAGCCTTGAGAAGGAATCAGCAATAATGGGTCTGGTGGTAAACGGGGACAAAACAAAGTTGTTTGTTTCAACGAACAAAGAGTCTACTTGATTGCTACTTATTCGCGTATTTAAACGATATATATAGACATTATTGGCAGAAGTCTGCGAGCTGTTACTGCAACCTTTTCAAGCATTCAGATGGAATGAACAATAATGGGTCTGGTGGTAACGGGGACAAAACAAAGTTGTTTATTTCAACGAACAAGGTCTACTTGCTTACTACTTATTCGAGTATGTAGACGATATAGACATTATTGGCAGAAGACTGTATGATGTTACTGCAACCTTCTCAAACCTTGAGAAGGAATCAACAATAATGGATTTGGTGGCAAAGGAGGACAAAACAAAGCTATTTGTTTCAACGAACAAAGAGGCTACTAGCTTGGGACGCTATGTGAACGTCGACAACTATAACTTTGGCGTGGTAGATGACCTAGGTTTTACCTCAATTCTGCTGTAAACAAAACGAATGGTGTTAGCATGAATATTAAGTGAAGAGAACTGTTTGCTAACAGATGTTACTATGGTCTAAGCAAGCTATTTAATGATAAAGCAATCTCTTGCCAAACAAATATCCGACTGTACTAGACCTTGGTTTTGCCTGTCTTGTTGTATAACGCAGAATTCTGGGCTATGACACAAGTGAATGAATCAGTGCTGGTAGTCTTCGAAAGCAAAATACTCCGGAAAACATATTGAACAATCATCGTAAACGGAGAATATTGGCATCGCATGAACAATGAGCTGTATAAGCTATATAAAGACATCGAAGTGGTCAGGCTCTTTAATACATAGCAATTGCGTTGGTGGGTCATATTGTGTGGATGGATCCAAATACTCCAGTATGCAAAATTGTCGTCAACAATCTCGATGGGCGGTGCAGAATATGACGACCAAAATTCCGTTAAAAAGACCAGACTTTTTTAATACGAGTACTACGGAAAATTAATGTGAAAAATTAGTGAAAAAACGTATAAGATCAAAGCGCTAGGAAATATTGTTTAAGTAAGGATATCCGTTCTAGTCGCCATTCAAGTAAGTAAGTAAGTATGAGCGGCACCAGAAAGAGCATGGTTGCCAGGTCTCAACACAATTAAAAAAAAAAATTAAGCCATCACAATCTACGTATTAGAGGTTATAGGGAAGA
Organism: Philornis downsi; assembly: GCA_019455685.1. NCBI lineage: Eukaryota > Metazoa > Arthropoda > Insecta > Diptera > Muscidae > Philornis > Philornis downsi. The sequence continues at coordinate 1,142,716 of JAHXMU010000059.1, forward strand.
TACAGTGGATCGTGAGATTGATGGGAACTCATCTGCTATGAACTGTTCCTTTTCGACCAAATTCTTAATTCGGGCTTGTTATGTCAACAACTGGACCTTCTGAAGAAAGCAATCGTCTAGTGGCGGCCAGCTTTAGCCAATAGTAGAGAAATTGTGTTACATCAGCACAACGCCAGGCAACACAAAACGAAAGTGACTCGCTTGAAGCTCTGGAAGGTTCTTATTTTCCCATCGTATAGCTGGCATCAAGTGATTTCTACCTATCCCTGCATATAGCGAATGTTGAAAAATCGCTCCCAGAAAGGCTTATGAAAATCGACTGCTCTAGTTTTTCACCAATAGAAATGAGGATTTCTATGAGTGAGACATAAAGAAATTACAGTCAAAATGGAAACAAGTTGTTGAAGAAATCGGTGCATATTTGACCTAATTCGGATCAATTCAACTTTGCTAAATAAAGCCTTCAATGTCATGCAAAAACAATGGATTTATATGATCATTACGGGCAACATCTGCTGCATCAGCGAACAGTTTTTGCTCGCTAAATAACCTCAATTAACGCCAATGTAACACGACCACCCATCCACATAGTAGGTTTGTAAGTAACACCTTCTCTTAAAGCGTATACCCATATAAAAGATTTGCAGTAACTAAATAGTTACGACCATAATAAGTCATTATTATGGCCTGGAAATTATGACACCCATTCGTTCACTCTTTGGCAGAGGGACTATAGAGCTGAAGCAAATTGTAGCAAATTGTAAGATAAACCTCACAGCTTTTCGCTACCTCTCTACAATTTTAACTGTTTTTACTTTTTGTCTTTCTGTAAAAGATGTTCATTTTATTGCAGGGGAAATAGGTAAAGTTAGTTTTTTTTTCTCTGCTCTTCCCATCATTATTATTTTGGTTTAATTGACTGTAAACGTTTTTATAGCACAGTTTAGTGGGGTCACGTCCATTTGTTAACGGATTGGAAAAAGTCGTCACTTCTGTCAATAATGACTTATTTTAACTCTATTAACTGTAAAATAAAAGGTGTAGTTATTCGTTCGAACTTTTTGTTCTTAGACGCAGTAAAAAGATAAATCGAGTACAGTGCCAATCAATGCAACGTAAGAAAAATAGAGTGAACAGAAATACAAAAATTGTTATGTATAAGTAAAATAACAAAAATCTGTTATAGACATAAAGGAAAGAGTGTTTAGCAATATACAATTCGCTTATTTCAGAGGATGTTGGAACTTTGATTTGAAGATCTGCAAAGGCTGTTTGTTAGGTGTGGAAAGATTCCAGAATGACTAATGTGAGTGGTCATCCGTCGTTTTCTTTTCGTGTCATATGTTATTTTGGTGAGCTGTTTTCGTCACCAAACATTGTAAGAAAAGTGTAGGTTTTGACTTGTTTTGGAGTGTACAGGTTTTACTAAACAATTTTTCTTCGAAACATCATTATAGTCAACGGGACACACTAATCCATAGTGTTAGCCTACATTTGCTATCAAGAAATTTACATGAATTTGAATGGATCAAATAGTCAAGCATTTTTTGGTTAAATGTGTTTCAGCACCTTTTTAACTCGATCGACCGATGTCTGCCGTTCTGGCTGGCTAGTTGGGTTTCTGATAGTCAAAATAGCTGCTGTAACTCTTTATGAAAATTCTCAAAACTTAGAACAACCTATTATTTTGCCGAATCACAGCCAGAGATTGTAAATGGGCTATATCGGTCAGTTACTTTTGGTTTCTCTCATGCAATATTTAACATTTTAATTTTTCTTTATAACTCTCTGTAACAACATTTTTGCCCATTGTATTGATTGGTAATGCTTGGTAAAATTTGAAAAAAATCTCCCATATAGATGAAGGTTTTAGCTCCTATGTATATGTATATTTTTAGGTTCATATATTTCATCCAGTTGCACTTCACATTCAGTCAAACTTGGTTCACGTTGAGCCTATGTCAAAATCGCAACTGAGAATGAAAATAGGTAGCAGTACCACACTCTTCCTTGTATTCCATATACAAATTTATCGATTTTCCAAAATTAACACTTTTCTCTATAGCTCTTAATTCGTAGGCTACAGCAACCTCAATTTTTGTCGATTGTTTTGGTGTATAATGCTTGAAAAGTTTTTGAAAAAGTCGAATACTTGACTACTTCCCTTCCGGCATCTCCTATGCAAATAATCGATTTAATCCAATTATTCTCAGGTTCATATCTTTCATGCAGTTTAACTACATTCAGACAAACATTTTTCAGGTTAAGAGTTTGGAAAAGTGCAGTAAGCGAAGTAAAATTTATCTCAGTGCCACGCCCCTTCTTATGTATTGATAGGTTTTCCGATTTTACTTTTTATGGGCAGGTAAATTGTAACTCCTTACACGTAAATTGCGGCAGTTTTAGTTTTTGTTCATAGTATTGCTTTATGATGCACAGTAAAATTTAGCGTAAATCGACCAAGTAACTGCAAAAAGTGTGGCACCTTTCATATGATAGATTTAAATCACATATTTTTAGCTTCATATCTTTCAAGACTTTGTGCTGTATTCAATCAAATTAGACAGAGAATGAGAATGAAAACGGAATTTACCGATATTTGAATATTTCCGCTGGTATGCCTTATTTATAGACTGCAGTTACTTAAATATACTAATATTGGATTGTAATGTGTAGTAAAATTTAAGGAAAATCTATCGAGTAGCCGCTCCTACTCTGGTAACGCACAAGTTTATAAATCTGGATTCATGTCCTTCATTCAGTTGCACTAACTTCAGTGTAACTAACACATATACAAATTGACACATACAAATTGGCCGATTCTGCTAAACTTAGTGACATATCTATAATTTGTAAGCGGAGGACATCAGAAAGTTATAACTAGAGGTTTTTTGTATTGTTTAATTCAGAGCATCTTTAGAAAGAACCTGGCTATTCACCACAACCCTTCTTGCACCGCTCGAACTCGCTCGAACCAATGCAGAATTGACCTCAGCTACGTTTTGACGCCCTTCTTCAGTTTTCTGTTTTACGTCAGTGGAAGATCAATGTTGTAGCCAATTTACAAATTATTCAGGACCCTGAAGGGGAACATAAAGTTATTCACGAGATAGAGTCGAAAATTGTTAACCGAAATAGCAACTTTATTGAAGTTTTTATTCAATCAATAATCGGCAGGATTACTATCATGAATAGATCAATAACTTTGGAAAACATGTTGATTTGTCTTAGAATCTGTTGAGAACACGATAAAATAAACATAAATATATTTCATAGTCGTAGGCAATTCGTAGGTGTAGTTCGAAATTGGGCTAAATCGCCCTAAACGCTAATGGAAACGGTAAAGTATCGCATTTGTAACTTCCCTTAATGTCTGTTGAAACTATTGAAACTAAGATAGAGGCCTCGTCACTTGAAAATTAGATCCAAAACATTTCCTAGTCTAAGACTAAGTTTCATATTGAACTAAGTCGGTCCTTTAAGAGGCCATCCGTCCGTTTGCGGATCTATTGAAAATACGATGGAAGTTCGCATAGTCCGAAAATTGGCCAATTTTATAGCCGTAGGCTGGTTAAGTTCGAAATTGGACTGAATCGGCCAGGTGGAAAAAAATCTTCTCCATACAAACAATGACGGAAACGGCGAAATATTACTTGTTTAATATCCTTTTCTGAGCAGGCAAATGCACTCTCTAAGCATTGATTTTTTCGCTTAAACCCCGTTTTCTGATAATATGGATGTTACCCCGGTGTTTTCAAACATTGAAAAGACGTAATTGGAATGAAGTTTGGCACCGAATGAGTCTATATATTAAAGACACTGCACATCTTAATATAATTTGTTTAATATTCTTTTCCAAACAGGCAAATGCTGCATTTTTATAGATTACATTGACAAGACGACATCTTTTTCAGAAAAGGAATTGTTATAAACTAATTTAAAAGGTTGAAATTTCTGAACTTTTTTTTCACTTAAAACTAATTTTTTGATAATATAGATTTTACTCCAGTCTTTTCGAACATTGAAAAGATGTAATTTGGATGGAGTTTGGCACCGAATGAAAATCAAATAGACTGCTCTTCTTACCCATTCTTATTATTTCTTCTTGAACTATAATAACCTGTAAGCTATCACCGTCATGAATTCGACTTAATTAATTGAATTACAAAATACAAAGCGCATTTTATTTCCAGAAATTTCTTAATTGTTGCTCTCCTTGTTTCGGCTTTCGAATAAATCAGCAACGTACAACATACTAAATATTTTTACCTGAATTTTAGCTTAAAATTGACAGGACGACATGTTCTTCAGAAAAGGAATCGTCATACACTAATTTAAATGGTTGAAATTTCTGAACTTTTTTTCGATTAATACCAATTTTTAGATAATGTAGATGATAGTCCAGTTTTTTCGAACATTGAAAAGATGTAATTGGGATAGGGTTTGGCACCGAATGAGCCTAATCCAAAAAACACTGACCTTCTCAGCCTTTCTTATTCGTTCTTCTTGAATTATGATTACCTGTAAGCTATCACCGCCATGAATTCGACTTAATGAATTGAATTACAAAATACAAAGCGCATTTATTTTCCAGAAACTTCTTAATTGTTGCTCTCTTTTTTTCGGCTTTCAAATAAATCAGCAACGTACAACATACTAAATATTTTTACCTGAATTTTAGCTTAAAATTATCCGATTTTTTTCAACAGCAACCAGGGGAAACTAAAAAGAAATACGAGTATAACATTTGTGTTGAAATCTCACCAAAATCCAATTAAAATTCAATGTCTGTCAAAATAAAATTTATGTTCCTGTCCCTGAATGCTAGCAAGAAATGGATGGAAGTGCGGACAACGACAAAAGATTTAGTGGCTTTCTTGATTTCGTATACAATTCTATGTACGCTTGAATATAACTACATCCACTCACACACACACACACACACACACACTCACACCGGTACCCTTATACACACATTTCATTTTTAATCAAATTGTACAACAAAGTATTTTTGTCGTCTCCCATAAATGCTGGACTGCGATCAATGGCACAGATAATTGTGATGATGGCGGCTCTTTCATTCCAACCCCATCCATGACATTGACATTTATTTCATTTTCATCGTTTACGTATCTTCTATTTCGTATTTTCTTTAGGTTTTTTTTTATCTCTCTGATTTTGAAATTAAAATGAAACTTTTCCCCCCTTTTCCCAATGCCAACAATAAATTATTGTATCGCAGGGCAAACGCAATTCCGTTTCTAAAGTAATCAACACTTCCCACTCGAGTTTAGAAAGAGAGGTTTCTCTAGCAAAATATCTACATACTGCATAACACAAACTGTATCACATATCTTATATAAATATGTAGAAAGAAGTGTAAATATGTAAATTTGTATACCACTTGTTCACTTGTACAACTTCTTTAGAGGTTGGTGAGGGCGAGCTTTTATGCAGTCTTTCCATCAAATCTTCTTAGTTTATCACAATGGCGACTAATTTATATAGATTCATACATAGTGAGGTACATTTTCTCGCTCTGTTGTGACTGTGAAGATGGTCTTTCCACATACAGAGTGGCACATGAATCGTGGTACTGTGATGTGTCAACTGTCAATGGGGGCCGTTATTTAAAGATGTTGAAATGTTTATTTTTTACCCAGAACTGCGCCGAAGACATATCCGTATCAACATAAATTTGTTTCAGCATGATGGAGCAACTGCACATACACAGACCGCCTGTGGCGGAGCTCCACGAAAATTACCAAACAAATTAATATTCAAAAACTCCACTTTCCCCAGGCCTCTAAAGTCCTGACTGCACCAGACTTTTTTTATGGGGTTATGTCAAGCAAGAGGTATACAAAACGAAACCAACGAATTTGACAGAATTAAAGTAGTCCATTTAAACAATAATTGAGGCGGGCCCGCAATGAATAATTTTCTGATCTGCATATGTATGAATGAGCATGGAGGTCATTTATCGTCTATCATCTTCAAATTAGTTATACAATGTGAGATTGAATTTTCTATACAATAAAAAAAAGTAAATAAAGTGTATTGGTTTAAAAAAAGTTATTTGAATTTCTTATTGCAATAAAATCGGATTGCCACCCTGTATAACCCACAGTGTGGCCTCGATAGATGTACCTGCTGTTAATAAAAACAAGTATACAACACGTAGCTACAACAAAGCTAGTTAGACAACTCCTAACTTGATTTTTCTTTATAGTCCTTTGGTAGACCAATAGTCGGCTGAAAACTTTGCACTTTGTAAAGTTTATTTTGTTGCACTATCAACAGTCAAACAAAATTTCGTCTTGTCTTGGCAGATAAAATAAATCGACGAAATATGATTTTCGTTTACAATCCGAGTATTATTTTTGATAAACCTTAATGATTAGATTTTCTTCAGCAATTTTGGATTGGTTCATTTATGTCCCAAAAATCTAAAATTCTGAAAATAATTGATTGCAGAATATTTGAAAACTGCTATAGCGCCTATTGATTGGACACTTTATAGGGTTTCATAAAAAGAGACTTTAAATACATATAACTTATGTCTCTGTAGTGGTGATAGTTGTCGAGATATCATGCAATGTATTTTTTAATATTATAAGATGAAATACATAAATTACATTTAGGGCACATTTTCTAGGCTAATGTACAGCCATTAAATCATTATAAATTTAGATTTGATAATTTTAGGTGTGCTTTCAGCTCCTAATTTTAAAGATATGTCCATAAACAACTTTTTAGAAATTGATCTAAATTGGCGCCTTTTCAATTGCTTTCCAAAATGTATATTTATTTAATTTTATAAAAAGACCGCAGAATAAATGAATGAATCTTTCCATAATCCACAATTAAATTTTAATATTGGAATGACTCAAAATGAATCTCATTTCATTGCAGTTCATCTCTGAAATCATTACTGCCAATATAAGTAAAAATAGAAATTTGTCATGTATCTTGAAAATGTTCAAAAATTATTAACTTGTTTTTAAAATATTGTTAGATGATACAATATTAATTTCCTTTTGAAATCAGAGAGGTGCAAATAATTATTTTAAGACGTTTTTGAGGGGTTTAAATATTGTGTCGAATATATCGATGAGCAGATTCTAACTCTGTTTGCATAAATATAAGGTTATCTCGTTATCATTAAACAATAATTCCGGTAAAATTTATTCATTTTTAGTTTTTAAATAAAGTTGAATAAAAAACACATAAAGCCCTGATTTCGATGAAACTTTTATCTCATTATAAAGCTTTGACCTTGCCATTATGTGTGAAATACAATGCCATTTAAATGGCCACCTCTGGATTGGTTGCAGCAGTGGATCTTTTTGAGATAGTTTTTGAAAAACTACAGCCCAATGACACCTCCAGACGTTAATGCGCACCAAACAGCCAATTTTTCCGTAATTTTTGAAATGGCTTTTCCACAATCACTTCTGTGTGCTCCGAGCGCCATATGAGGCAATTTTGTTTGTTGACCGAGTGCGAAATGAGCTTCATCGCTGAAGAAAATTCTGGGCGAATGAAAGCTCACGTTTGAATCACCACTTTTGCAGTAAGTTATAACCATTTTACGCGTTCTTCGGTTGTTAAACGATCCATATTCGTAAATGGCAAATTTTTGACTTAATATATAACACTTCAAATGATAGGTATTTAACAGCTGATAATCTTGCCGGACCGGTTTTTAAACCACTAAATGGGTAACCCTATATTTATTCGTTATACGAGCAGGGTCTTTCTTACTAGACCTATTTGTTCCAATTGTAACACCTTCGAGCTATGGCTTTGTGGACGATATGTCGACTTATCGCTAGGTAAATGAAATTCCTCTACTCACGCTCGCCTCCTCCTCCACTGTAATAACTAATATTTTTTGTTACTTTTAATAACCACACCCTCATATTTTTTGTTATTTTTAATAACCACACCCGCAGTTAGGGTGGTGCGTTAAAAATTCTTTAGGTAGAATGGTTATTTCCAATGTTAATGAATTAACGAATTAGTAGTAACATTTTTGAACAACCAGTGGAAATGCTAAGTATTTCAATGCTGGGTTCAGTCTCTGTACGGCAAGTTTTTTCTTAGTGCACCCAATTCGCCCATTTGTCGTCCATAGCGTAGATGGATATGTTTCAGCTTTACATATGACTAATATAAGTTGGAATGGTTTTTCCCCACTTCTGTCCAATAATATACGATATTAATTTTAATTAACAAAGTAATTAACGAATAATAAATTTTGAATAAATCCTGACTAATGACCCTTTTAAAATGGTCGCTTCAGTGCTTGTATGAATGAATTCTTTATTCTGACACACTTTGCCCAAATAAATATTTGACCTGTCTATAAATATGAGACATATTTTTGCCAAATATCGGGCTCTAGTATAAAGTTTAAACAACATTTTAGTCCACTCAACGTCCATTTATATCTACACGGAAAATATTTTTTTGGGAGTCTAAAATATTTTTTATTTTTATTTTTTTTTCTTAAGTTTTCAATATTTATGTCAATCCCATAAACTTTTCTGTGCATAGCAGAAATTTCAGTGAAGTAAACTGACCCAGCACAAAAAAATTAAAGTCCTTCAAAAAGAATCACATTTTCATCACCTCTAAATCCATGCATATTTATCGCTTCCAACGTAGCTGTTTTAAACCACTTCCAAAACCACCGTAGTGAAGTGCTTAAAGAAATTGTTTTATTTTTATTTCTTATTCCAAGGGAAGAGACATCATAAAAAAGCGTTTCCCTCCTATTACAACCCTATGTTATTTCCGTTGGTGATTACGCAATTTTTCACCACTTGCATTTCTTCACAAATTGTGACGAACATTCGCTTCTTTGAGTGCACTTCTTTTTTGCTGGTATGCCGTTGGGTGAGGTCCTTTTGCGTTGGTGAAAACGTTTAAGGCCTGTCAGAACTGGTGCGGCCAATTCCTTAGCACAATTATAACAATAATTGAAGCAAAATTGTAACTTCCAGAAGACCTCAGCTTAACCACTCATTTTTGCTAAATCAGTTTGTGTGTTCTGTATCCTGACGGGCGTAGCGGTGTATTCCATTTTCATACATAAAACTAGATTTACTAAATGCCCGATGTGTGAATTTACTGCAATTATATTATACAATTATGCCAAAATGTAGGCAGGTTAAGGTAAAATAATTAGAAATTGCAATGGTGAAACTGAATTTAGGGAAATAGGCCAATTTGCAGGAGAGGCATCAAAAGGGACAATGTGCTTCGTTTTCATTCTGACACCTAGCAATGGCAAGCATTAAACCGGTAACAATTTCGACTACATTTAATGCAGCAAAATCAAACATATCAAGAATATATGGGTTAAATCGGAAGGCTATGGGGAATGGGAAGTGGGTAACCGGTAGGTTTTCTTAAGTTCTGTATAGCATTACAAAAATGTAAATTGCTGCGGTCTACCAACAAGGAGTTACAAGGATGTTTTTATTAAATTTCGCAAAATCGGTCAATTTGGCTACGGTATGAAAAGATATTATATTTAATAATACATATATTATTATTAACATTATTAAAAGCCATCGTGTCTACTTGCTTAAAGTCATGAAATCAAAATCGTTGAAATCAATCGTTCAAAAGATATCACTAACCAACATGGTTTAGCACTGGAGTAACCAAATATCTTACTTAGGGTAATTTGGTTGGCTGAATTCGAATCTGCAAGTGGTTTTTCTCTACCACGTCAGGTTTTCGAGATACCAAAAAGTGTTTTTATTCGTTTTTACATAAAAAATGGAATTATTTAAACGTCGTTTATATTTTGTTGGTTCGGTTTCACGTATCAGAGTCCAGTAATAGTCTCCCAGCATGCTTTTGTCTCAAAATCTTTCACAATTTTTTTCAATTTCCATTAAATCTTGGTGAGCACGCTCCCTTTGTGCGTCATTCACAGCAACTAGGTTTTTGGGAAAAAATCTAACTGCGAATGAAGGAAATGCATTTTGAGTGGCATTTGTGCACCTAAGTCGGAATAATTTTTCAATAATTCAGCAACAATTTGTCTGAAATAAACCATCAACATCAATACAGTATAGAATAGAGTGTTTCTTTTTAAAATATGCAGCCAATTTCAAGCTTCTATCTCTATAGATTGTTACTTTTGTCCCAACTGCAAGATGTTTCTACTGCTGCATGAAACTAGTAATTCTGGGTCTTGCCTCGTTAAATGTAAATCCTCAATTAGATCATTCAGCTTAGTTTAAGTCACTAAATGGCGTTCATCATCAACCTGATACAAACTGCCATTGCCCGGTGAAAGATGTTTCGGACTCAGTGCTCGTAGCATTGGAATTGACTGGGAATGGATCATTTGGCGGACGTTGAACTGGTTTGGAAACCGATGGGACATTCGCCTAAGTATTATTTTTTCGACTTTTCATATTGAATCTAGCAACTTTTGTTAAATGGAAATAACAATCGTTTTTGTGGTTACTTGACTCTCTCCAAAGTACTGGAATTGAAAAATCGAAACAGATCTTCTTGCCTTTTGACTACTTGTATAAAACAGTTCCGAAACTATTGCAAAACATTGTCGGTGTTCACGGATTGTTCAAATTTCTGACAACAAAACCAAAATAATATAAATATGCATATTTTAATGATTCTGATATTGCATATCCTTCTTTTTCAACCAAGTATTCACCACACACAAAGCTTGAATCAGTAACACACGATCTCCCTTGGCATGCTGAAACGCTACTATTATGAAGATTTAGAATGAATGTGGGCTTCTGTCTAATTAATAATTGTGAAATTGTAGTGTCAGTATTGACTGCTTTACAGTATTGCCAGCATGCGATAAAAACTTAACAAGTCATGATAGTCCAGTTTTTATGCCAGATTCGAATTCAGCGCACCCAGATTAGTTATAAAAACATGCTTCGTTTCTGCAGTCAATTTCTTTTTCCAAATTTGTAGACCTGTGTAATTGGTACTTAAAGTGTTTACAACTGGGCGTTACACTTTTGGGCTTATCAATTGATGTGCACTTTCATTCCTTCGGATAAAGTTATAAAAAGTACGCTTGTTAGTGCTAGTAAATGGGTGGCAAATGGTAATAAAGAGCGGAAATATGTAAAAAGTATGTTGCTTTCCTTAAAATTTTACAAGTTTTTACTCCTTTTTTAATGAAGTTGAGGCCGGACGAATAAAATCCGCTCCAACTCGCAATTAGACTTCAATAATATCTGCCGCACTCCGACTGTACAACCTTATTACCCATTCCACGATTTAGGATATAAAAATTGCTAACAAATAATTGCCTAAGCGCTTATACGAGTAGTTGATCATACGTGATTTCAACTGCCATCTCCGCTAACTTTATTCGTGTTAAAGAACTTTTCAGCAGTGCTGCCGTCACAATATCGCTCATTGCTACATCCCTCAGCTGTATCCCCCCATTAATATAATGAAGTTTTGTTCAAATTGTCTGAGAATTGTTTTCTTGTATCACAAAGCAGTCTGCCCGTTCTGGCCTTCCTCTATTGTGAAATTCTATTCGGACTGCAGTTCAATTACAAAGTCGTAAATTATCATTTATATTTGACACATGACATGACAACACATAAAAATTTGTTTAAAAAAAAAACTGAAAAAATATAATGAAACAACAAATTGAAAGACTAAGGGAATAAAATAAAACCCGCATATGGGAGGAGACGTTATGTGAATGAATACAACAAGAAAATAAAATGAAGTGTGAAACAAAATCTCTTGTTTCATTACAATGAAATTTAGCGTTTCTTCAATATGGCGACATCAGGGCAACAACAGTCAACACTTTTCGAAGGTGTACCAAAGAAAAAAACAAATTTCATTCTACATAATGAACTATTTTTAAATTAATGTTTTATATCTTATAAATTCTCTTGAATGGGGAGCACTAATAACAATCAAATTCGATGCTGAATTAGTTTGACGTCAGGTCGTGCTATTTGCTTTATGAAATGGACCATAACGAGCAAATGATGAAAACAAATTTGAATATGGCATTTATGAATGAATTTTTATAGTGTTGCAGCCGTTTTTCGCGCTTAAGTTTATTTAAATGATATACACACGGCACAGGGGGGTCCATAAATAATAAAATGAGAAGTGTAAAACTAAAGATCATATACTTATTTTCTCAATTGTGTAGTAAATTAAATTTTTATTTGTATACATACTTTTCGTACACTGAAATATACAATAAATAAATATATAAATACATAATAAATATACAATATTAAAAATTAAAAACAAAACACGATAAACAATTTTGTCTATTTTGACTGTAAAAATAATATATAAAATAAATACTTTATTCTTCTTGACATGTTGTGAGTCAACCTTGGAATTAATTTACTTTTATGTAAGCCGTATTGAAAACAAAATTCATTATTTAAACGTCAAATTTATACCATTTTGTTCGATAACTTGTTGCCATTTTGAGGATAATTTCATTATGCCTCTATTACATAGAAACCATAATTCCTATTGCCGAAAAACTGGGCTAATGGATTTTTACAAGCTTCTCTTGAGACAAATTTTCCATCAGCGAAATCATTTGCAATATAATAGGAACAGATGATAATCACTTGGTGCTATGTCGGGACTATAAACGGAATCCATAAAAACCACCAAGCCAAGCTTACGGAACTTCTGGCGAGTCACCATCGATGTGCGTGACCTGACGTTGTTCTAATGGAATATAATTCCCATCTTTTTGACCAAGGCTGGCCGCCTATGGGCGATTGAATCTTTCAGACGGTCCAAATGTTGACAGTCCCAATTAAAAGTTTGACCGCAGAGGAGCAGCTTATGCTTGTTTATTCCCAGCCAATCCCACCAAATACGCAGCTAACCCTTCCTAAGCAACAATCCCAGTTTGTCGATTGCACCAACTCGCTGTTACTCGACCACGGCGATTTTCGCTTGACGTTATCGTAAGTAGCCAATTTTCAGCACCAGCCACCATTCGCTCCCCAAAAAGATCGGTTTTGTAGCGATTTGCAGATGGAAATTAATTCCATGATATGGTTTTGAAAGCTCTAAAGACTGGACTTATCGCCAACAATGAGGACATTTGTAACAATTTTAAAATATTAGTACTGCATATAAAGGATGATTTTTTAATCGTAGTTTTTTTTTTTAAATCGAATAAAATACTCAAATTGGCATCATATAATACAATTTTTTTATTTGAATCGATAAACTGGTCTTTGCCATTTAATTTTTAAAGATAATTTCATGTAAATGTTGTCCGCGGCTCCGTCTCAAAATGTCCATTCGAAACGTCCAATTTTTCGTCACTTTTTCGAGCATTTCGGCCTGTATTCCACGAATAACGCGTCTTATGTTATTCTGTAAGTCTTCAATAGTGTTCGGCTTGTCCACATAGATTAACGACTTGACATAACCCCATAAGAAATAGTCAAGAGGCGTTAAATCTTGGGGGTCAAATCGCTACCAAAACCAAAGCTGCTCACCAAATTCATTCCTCAACATATCTATCGTTTCACGAGCAGTGTGGCATGTTGCACCGTCCTGATGAAAATACATGTCAACCAAGTTCAACTCAGCCAATGGGGGCAAAAAAAAATCGCGTATCATGGTTCGATATCATTCGCCGTTGACGGTAAAGTTTTATCCACGGTCGTCTTTGAAGTAAAAGGGACCGATAATGATAGACGTTGTGGTAGGTCATTCGTTATTCCATGATGAAATGGCAGAGTACTTTGACAGATGACGTTTGGTCGTTACCAAATAGTACTGGCAACCTGAAAAACGTACATCTTAAAAAATCACCCCATAGTTATTGTAACCCTTAAGGGATGATTATTAGGTGAATAAGAGAATATGATTACTAAAAAGTACATAAAAGTATAAGTACAAAAGTAAAGTTACAGAGACGAAGTTGTAAAGTTTCATCAAAAAATTAAGAGCGTAGTGGTTGGACGTGGCGATGATTTATGCAACTTGATGGTTTCGAAAACCCCTATTGCAGACGGAATATGCTACCAGTTAGTAGCACTGATGGCACGTATTGCTACCCACCAAGTTAAAATGCAGCCAGAGCAGCAATATTGATATTAAAGAATGGCAGGAACTCACATTTTATGGACAAAACTACCCAAGACTTGGCCAATATGGGGAAAACTGTATAAAACCATATCTGAGATACGTTGAAAAGATGCAGCAAACTCAATCGGAGATATTAGCCCCTATGAATTAATTTCCGTGATATATCAAATTATATGACTGATTCAGAGAAATTAAAAAAGAGTTTTGTGGTCACCGAAACGCCATTTATCTGGAATTAATGTACCCCAACATAGAAAACTCAGAGAAGTTACATTTCATTCGGCTGTGTTATCGCAAATTCCATTTTTTTTATCATAAATCATAAATTTTACTGTACTGTCCATATTCGTCGATTATTGTGGACGGTTATCGGTACATCCGGTTTTCGTAAACATGGATTTTTTTGAGTTGTTGAATAATCGTCAAGTCTAATACAAGCTTCTAAAATGTTTTCAACAAGTGATCTTGACAGTTTACGATGTTTATATTTTTTCAATTTTTGTTTTTTAATTTCTCTGTGAAAATTGAAAAACTTTACCATCAACATAGGTGTTCCCAACGTCTATACGTCGACAATCTGCCAATGCGGGATTTATCGAAAACGTCGTTGCTGTCCGAAAGGGGGCGCCGAAGAACTCGAGATAGTCAATTCCAATCTTTCATTTGCATAGTACATCAACCTGGCGAATTTTGCGTCGGGATATTTGCCTATGTCCATACTAAATACAACTAACCCAAAAGCTGAAGAAAATTATCATAAACGCTATGTATTCACTAAGCGGGTTTCGTAGCAGTTAAAAACAGATCGATATAGTGCAGTTTAACCTTGTTAGACTATTTTTTGATAGGTTTCCTTAAGTTGAATGTGCATGCCAATATGCTATAAAGCACCTTTGGTCTCAAAATCAACATAAACTGTCGCATAATATTGCATACGCGACTTATTTTGTTTAATTTTAACGTCTTGCGAAACCATTTGAAATTTGCCTTCGAAATTGCCATCAGTGAGTTTGAAAATAGAACGCGTGTAAGCTCTCTGAATGCGAGAAGATCTCCCATATCTCAGTTGATTTTACTCTATTGAAAGCAAGCGCGGCACCCATCTTGCACAGCTTTCTCATCTTCAAATCTTCGGTCAATATATTATGTTTAGTACATTTTGATGCCTATCATATCAACTAGCTCACACACTTTCAGCCGACGATCATAGAATACCATTTTGTGG
Organism: Philornis downsi; assembly: GCA_019455685.1. Taxonomy (NCBI): domain Eukaryota; kingdom Metazoa; phylum Arthropoda; class Insecta; order Diptera; family Muscidae; genus Philornis; species Philornis downsi. Next base: position 1,158,065 of record JAHXMU010000059.1, read on the forward strand.
ACCAACCACTACGGTGTGCGCTTTGGCAGCTCGTACGGCCTCATCTAAACTCTGCTACACAATATCTTATAGTTGTAAACGAAGGAGCAGACTCCCCCAGAGTAGAATCTAGCTCGGTTTTAATATTGGTTGGACTAAGGCCTTTCAAATGGAAATATGGAATTACATAACCAATGACCAATATTTTCCATCTTTTCTATGTACTTTTTATTGGCTCAAATACAAATACTAAACAACGTGGCGCATTAGAACATAAATCATATGTTTTACAAGGTTGCCGCTTTTCACCAAAATAATTTCTTTTAAACTACTGGCGCATCAGATCGGATAGTTTTGAGAGCGCCCTCGTATTAAACGTTTATGTGCAAATCCCTTAATCCCTCAGCTCAATCGTTAGGCCTCTTTTGTGTCATCAGCAGACAGGCGGATGAACTGACGAATATGCTTAAATCAACACAGACTTTTATGACGATCTGAACTATGCATATAATTTAAAAAGTCTAAAGTGTGTGAGGATTTGTATTTCGACCAAATCTACTTTGCTTAAAATCACTTTGACAATTTTGTAAATACAAATCGTTCCGTCCAATCTTGATGGGGACAAGATCACCCCCCCATTTTCCCTGAGCACGGTCGGTATTATAGTAGCATGCTCTCCTGAAAGGTAGGACAAATAGCGTCGAACCGTGTACAAGAGAACTTCTACGTTTTACAAACGGAATGTTTAATACAGTATACTGCTCATCATGGCAGATGTGAAGACGAATTTATAACATTCAATTCCCGGCCATTTAAATTAAAACTTTTACAGAAGCTTTTTGATAAATGGCCATAATATCGATAGCGACAAAATATATCCATTTCTCTACGACAAATTAAGACGACATCTAATGTCCATTCATTTGCATACGATAAATCAAGATGACCCCTAAAGTCCTTAACACTGCACGAGGTTAAGAGACATGATTCTGTTTTCATTGTAGTAGTCATTGGGTAACGAAATGACTACTATAAACATTTTTTAGACAGAGTTGTGGTTTAAATCCAAATCAAACACTTGATAAGAAACGATTTGCCCATAAGCAAGCAGTTCTGTCCAAAATTCCCATATCCTTGGATATCGTTTAGTTATAAAATAAAAGACTTTTCATATCCATCTGATTTTGTAAGTTCTCTCTAACTCTCAAACTCTCAAACTCTACTACTAATACTTATTACAAGTTTACGCCAATGATTTGTAAAAGTCAACAATAAGTAGTATACGATGAAATCAAACAATCCCATTTCATGTGCTCGCATAAAATACTCCTTGTGTCCGGAAGGCAAGCGGAAAGGAGATGCAATAATCGTTTTAAAGTTATATGAACGTCATTAAAATAAAGAGAACGCAGAAAAGCGGAAGAATCCGTTTAGTTTCCCCCATTTTATGACAAACTTAATATTCTCTTTTTGTCTTGTGATGTTTATGACATTGCTGCAATCCAAACGCTGCAGTAGTTACACATTCAGTCACTTAGTCAGTCATCCCTGCACCCAGTTCATGGCACTTGGTTTTTCTATCTGCCAGTTATATTCTTGGTATTCAGATACTTGAAGTGGGTCGGTGATGGAGGCGGTTTCAAAATGAAATTGTTTTTCATTTTCATCACGCAGCGAACTGCACTGGTATGAAGTGTGCTATGAACATTAAATGCAGACATTTTTACTTTAGCAAGTACGAGCATTTCCATTTCAGAGACAGAGAGAAAGCGAGCTGTACATAAGAACCAATATGCAAAAATTAAATGTATGGGACATTCTAGGCGAAATATTTCTCCAAAAAAATATTGAAAACACTTTGTAATATGCAGTTACAGTGTGGAGTTAAAAATTTGCACCACCGTATATCCATACGAATTATTTAATCTGAACCACTAGGACCACTTTTTTAAAAATTACTATAGTTTCATCGAAAGGAATAAAGCTAAATATATTTAAATACTTTTTACTGTATTTGTCACATCCAGTAGAAAGTGTTTAAGGCAGGAAGTAGAAAGAATTTTTGACCAAATGTTGAGGCATGTCCGTTTGTCTGGCTAGCTGATAAGCACGATAACTGTCGTAAATCTTAACAAGACCTAACCTAATATTTTTCAGATATACCGATATCGGATATACCGACCTCTCTTCCGTGTGCGATTGCATAGTACAAGGGCATATAGCTGCGACCTGTTGTAGGTTCATGGTTGTGTCTCGTACAAACGTATACGATGGACGACCAGTTCCATGGAAGGTATGATGTAAGCGAAAATGCAGCAGTTTTTTTCTGCAAAACCCTGACCAGAAGATCTTCTTTTCTAGTAGCACGGGAGATCAAGGACCCCAAGAAAAATTTGTTTTTGCCTAATCGCGGCGTAGGAGCCCTTGTGGGAGCATCGTGCTGGCTGTGGTTAATATCATTACATATACATCAGGTTCTCCTGATGGTAATGCGAGAACTTGGAAAATACTGTTCATCGTCGATTAGGTTGAAGTATCTCGATAGGCCCCACTCCCTACTGGGAGGAAATTCACTTCCTACCAGTAACTTCAAAGGTACTTTGGCTGAGGGAGGAAACAAGCACTAAGGAAATTGTTCAAGAGAATATGTTTCTTATGTCAAAGGTGCTTAGTCTGAATTAGCCAAAGGGGCGCTGACTGTTGCAAATGCAAATAAAAACAGTCCCATGTGTGATATCATGCAGTGAGTAAGGCTTTCACGGCGAGACCCACGCTAATCTACCGCGGATTGATACCGACCCGCCTTTTTCAGTTATTCCTAATCGTACAGACATCAGCAGCAAAAAATTTCTGACCAGTGTGTTGCTCTTAATGCATATAAGAACAGGACAAGTCCTTCTGGCAAATCCCATAAGAATGATCAATCTAATCCATGTTAAATATTTTTTTCAGTAGCAGAGAAATTCGGTACACGTTAAAAGACTGTCAAAGTGTGGTCTAAGAAGGAAAATGGATCACATTGACACGCTTTTTCTAGAAACACCTATACAAATAACCTATTTAAACTATATATTCTTAGCTTCATATCACATAACTCCGTTGTTGTTATTAATTGAAATTAAACTGGTTGGATCGAACAGATTACTGCCCTTTTCTGGTACCTGCAACACAGTATTAGCTACCTTATTAATAATTATATAGAACGTATAGTTGTCCAGAAAATATTCATCGAATAGTTTTTTGTTTCAAACAAGCATTATAAATTCTACATAAAAGTTATCGTATAAACATAAAAAAAGTTATAATTTATTTTGTAGTGCTAATTCAGTTTTTATTAATAAGTCTATAATGAGGAATATAAAATATTGTTGACTTAATATTCGTAAAGTCATAATTGTGACAAACTTGTCCTCATTTTCTGTTAGAATGACATCTAACTTACAAGCTTATCATCAAACTGTTATGAATCCATCGTCCAAACATACATTTATTGAATCATAAAAAATTGTGTTGTTTTTAAAAATGCTATTTTTAGCTTTAAAAAATTACTATAAATATATTGCTTTGTCGGGGCTTGAAACCACGAGAGTAAACATGTCTATCGTTCACTCAGCAAAATTCAATTAAAAGCAGTTGCGTTAACTTATGAAAGTTTGTTCACAAGACAGCTGTACAAGCTATATATTTTGCATTTAGTTTAATTTCGATTTCCCCATATGTTCGGAAAAATTGGTATTTTGTTGACCATTTTTGTTGCTAAAAATTAAATGCTTTATTTACGTTAAAGATATTTTAATCCAAATAATGTATAAATTATTTTGGGTAAGGAACAACATATTCTCAGTTGAGGTGGTTGTTTGGATTCACGCCTATATCGCTTAAACAAAATTTTAATTAAATCGAATTGGCCAGCCTTAGCAACAGCTAGTTTAGTCAAACCAGTCGAACAGAGATAACAAAAAATAGCAACTGCATCCGATTTTATATGTGATTTGCAGTTAGCAGTAATTACACATCGAATGCATTAACTTGTTTCTGAAAGGAATCTTATGGAAGGAATCTAATTTAAAAGAAAATCAGTCTAAAAATTTCAGTCCGGTTTACTGACATACATGCATTTTCACCTAATGTGCTTTGGCTTTAATACAAAAAGTGTGGTAAATTGCTAGGTTCCATCAAAAACTATAGTGAATTAAGGTACAATAACAGAAACAGAGTTATAACTTTCTCATCAAAAAAATATTCCGAATTAAAGCACAATGAAAGATAAAAAATAAAGTTATAACTTTGTGAAATCCTCCGCTTAAAATTTATAGAGGAAATTGAAAATTTTTTTGAAAATTGGGCAATTTTTATCTGTGGAAATATATTGAAATAATAGATATTTTTATTCGAGAATCTGAACCGAAAATAAATATTCGGTTTCTTTTCTCAATCTGCATCAAAACTTCGTTTTTAAATTTACGAAACCAAGCACAAGCTAATTTTCAAAAATTTTGTCTGTTTTAATTTGAAAA